>CM076570.1:290475035-291075035 GCA_034641835.2 Pinus albicaulis | reverse complement strand
ATTATTTGATAAAAGGTTGCACATTATTTTTTTTTAAGTTTTTAGTTATAGGTTTTATATAACACGTGATGGGTGTTATATACTATTTTTGTTTTATTAAATCATATGCGCATTATATTATTGGTGGGCCCGTTGACATTTGTTTTAAACAGACTTTAACTTTAAATTTTTAATGTACTGGTTTATATATAACATACAATAATGTTATTTTTTAATAGAGACAGAACATAAGTTTTTTTTGTATATGCACAACATTCACAACAGTGCGTTTTCTCAGCAGAGATAGAGTGGTTAATATTTACACAACAGTGTATGTTTTTAGAGTGAGACATAGAAGAATTTAATAGCAAGGAGTTTTGCAGCAGTCTTGTTATTTTTGAAATCCCTCTCAGTGAGGAAGCTTTGTAATAGTTTTTCTTGGAAGTTAATGAATTAGTTTTCAAGTGGGAAACTCTGTCTCGTGTCAAGAAATTTTATAATTTCTTTGTGTTAAAGAGGAGAGTATTACTCTCTCCATTGTTTGTTCTAGAGTTTTCAAATATTCCAACAAACACTAATGAGCCCTGTGAAAAAAGCTCACAAAATCATTCGAGACACAAAGATGGTTACCTCTACGAAAATGGTACAAACTCTCTCCATTAAAAATTACATTGATCAATAATATTATTAATAAGAATTACAGTCAATTCAGTCTCTGTTAACCTTATTCATGCTTTGTTAACCTGTTAACCAAACGAGATTTTTTTGAGAATATCTATCACTATCACTCTCCATGACAGTTCAATTTATAAGCTTTGAATTTCTAAAATTCCTATTTTAAGCATTTTCGAGAAAGGAATCCAATATCTGATAGTAGACAAAAACTCATAAAGTTCAAAAATTAAACTTTGTTATTCTTTGTTCTTTTGGGATTTCTTAATTCCTTCATTAGATGCTATTGGCATTTAAACAAAATTGCACAAGAAAATTATGGGAGTAAATGAAAATAACAGCACAAAATACTAGATAAACAGATTTGAAAGCACAAAATATTCTATGAACAGGAAGTACTCCAAGAAATCCTTAGATATAGTCCAGATCCACTGAAGAATTGAAACTTATTTACCATCTTGGCACCGCACAACCGAACTTATTTTCCAGCTTGGCAGCACAAAATTGAACACCATTACAACACACGTGGCAAATCAAATTATTTTCTTTTGCATTAGCCAGAACTCTAGATGTTCTATGTCATTTTCGCTCTGCAGACATTGCCATGTAGTAGAACAAACTAGGGCCTAGTCTACTCAGAACACAATAATATAATAAAAATCAGAGCCATTCCATTCCAATCCAATCAATCATTCATGAGGTAATCACCATCTTAATTTGGCAGGGAAGTACTGCATAAAAAAACAATAAGAGAGTCAATTTAGAGTCAAGCTTTCTCATTACGGGAATTTTGAGGTCTAAAATGGGCCTCCTAAGAAAAATGTACAACAAAAATAAACTTTATAACAACCAATAGGATTCAAGATGATGATGTCAACCATGGGGGATGATTCACCATTTTTTAAATAAAAGGGTAAAAATATTAAAAAATAATAAAATAATAAAACTACTTTTTCAACTCGTATTTTCAACTTATCTCCCAAAATATTTACTCAAATTTCGAGCGCGAGTACTTGTTGGATGCGAAATTTAATTCCTCATCCAAAGAGTACCCATGTTGCATACTTTCGATGAACTCTACTACACGAAAAATGAGAAATACATAAAAAACGTGATTGTAATCGCGTTTTTTATGTATTTCCCATTTTTCGTGTAGTAGGACCCATCGAAAGTATGCAACATGGGTACTCCTTGAATGGGGAATTAAATTTCACATCCAACGAGTACTCCTGCTCGAAATTTGAGTAAAAACTTTGGGAGATAAGTTGAAAATATGAGTTGAAAAAGTAGTTTTTCCATTTTTCCCTCTAAAATTTGACGATGTCATCAAATCTTATTTGATTTTTTCCACTATTATTTTATAGTTTCCTTAGGAGGCCCATTTTAGACCTCAAAATTCCCCTAATGAGACAAATCAGCGTAATTTGTGCAGACAGGTGTAGCTTCAAATGAATTCATATCACAGGAAAGCAGGGGAATGAATTAATACCAATACAAACCTTATCAAGGAGTCATTGATAATATGGCTTCACTTCCTCCACATCAATTCTGACCTTACTCTTGCTGTATAAGTCATATTTACTGTTCACATGAAATAAATAGTTATCATAAATACACTCCAAGATTATAACAATTATGAGAAGTAAAGAATGAGAATGAAGCAATTTTCAATTTCTTCTTACTTGAATATTTTAACCCACTTGAGCATCTTCGTATCTTCATCATTCAAAAAATTCATATACGCACCTTCACGATGTAAAGCTGTAATATATTCATCATCCATTAGATGTCTTATTAGTCTAGTCAAATCATAATTTTTAGGATTACAAAGAAAATGAGATTTTGCTTTTCTTACGGTAGAAAGAGTGAAATCTAATGACGAAGAGAGCTATAGGAGGTAATGTTGTGTTATTCATTTTAGCCACCTGTTCCATCTATCAATGAATAAAACAATGAAATATTCTATGCAGACATGAAATGAAATGATATGTTGGCTTATTTTGTCAAAGCATATTACCAGGTACATATACTCATCGTGACCCCATGACATAATAACATTGTCTAGTCCACATTTTTCAGAGTACACCCCGTGTTTTGTGTTGTATTTTGGGTTGTTAAAATATGGATTGTCCTTGAAAAACTACACACAACATTATGAAAAAGCTTTTAATTATTGGTATATTACAAGAGCTCTACAATGGACCAAGAACAAATTTTCAAAAAATAGCTACTTGCAAAATGAAGAGAGAAGGTTGATATACATTAACGCGGTGAACAATGCTTTCATTGAAAGTGCATCTTAAAGGTTTTCTCGTTAGTAGGGAGCTTCCAAGCGGTCGTCATGATTTGAGTACATGTTTTCTGTCCTCTAATTGAGTTCTACAACTTTGAATTTTTAGTCCATCTAGAAGCTACATGTCACAAAGGTAAGATGGCGATCGATATGAAACGAAGCAAGCAAATACATTCACTCGTGCTTCCTATCTTTACCCTATCGTTTTCTCAAGACAATGAAATTGGCATAAATGAAAGACTGATCTTTGTGAATGGAAAGAAGTACAAAGGGATTTTACGGCGCAGGAAAGCCAAAAATATGAGATAGTCACAGAGAAAAAAAACTCACTTGCAACTTACCAACCATAGCTAAAAATAATACAAACCTCTCAACTAAAATTATTTTATTAGCAGCAGAGCAAGTAGACCAAAATGGGGATTTTATCAAGAACAAAGAGGTTGTAACAAAACAAAACAAAACCTAGGTCGAAGAAAAAAAAAATGAAGATACTCCAACAAAGAGAAAGAGTATCAATAAGGATACATATAGCCCCACTTCCACACCGTTGATGTGGTCGTCGGAGCTCTATGTAAACGAGCTCATGAGAATGAAAAAGAGAATTGAGTATATTGAGCTAAAGGGACAACATGAAGTGGTCAAGTTAAAATAAATTTTGGAAGTCAGTCAGAAACATGAAAGAGAAAACAAGGTCCTCAAAGAACAGGTAATAAGTTTACAAAACAATATGGAAAGGGGGTAGCAAGAGTTCATCGTGCCGAAACAAGAGTTAGGAAAAACAAAGACATCACAAGAAAAATACATAGGGGCATGGAAAAACAACAAAGCAAGTAAGATGTAAGAATTTCAGTCAACAATTGCAAACATGGAAATAAGAGAAACCAAATTAAATCAACAAATAGAAGAAGCTAAAACTTGGGTTTAAGTGGTAAGGGAACTGGGGGTTGAGAAAAAAGAATCTATGGAGAGACAAATCAAGAAGAAAATAAAAGAAGAAAAAGTAGGCAAGACAGGGCAACAAATGTCATCATCAAATGCTTGAAAGACTATGGAGAGAAAAAGAGAACAAATATGTTAGCAAGGGATTTTCTTAGGGACAAGTTGAACTAGACAGGGTATATTCAACAAGAAAATAGGATTGATAGGAAGACATAAAATGGAAAGGATAGGCGTGCTAGAGTCTCACTAAAAAGTATAGAAGACAAGATGGATATCCTAAAGAATAGAGGGCTACTTAAAGGAAATCATATTTACCTAGACAATGACTTGACACCTAAGCAGCAAGAGGAGTGAAGGAAGGAATGGGAGAAAGTGAAATCAACAAGAGATGCAGGAAAATGGTCGTGGTTGAAAAATGGGAAATCCCAAATCAACGAGCGCTTAACAAATCAAAAATAAGGATTCGGGGCTCCCTGGGAGTATCTAGACATGGTGAGTTGGAATTATAGAGGTTATCCTTGGAGAAGAGTACCAAGATTGGGGCCCATAGTGGAAGGGAAAGAAATTATTTTCCTTACAGAAACACACGAGCATGATGGGTGTAGGATTCCATAATTCAAAGGATACATTAAAATTTCACTGTGGAACAAAGAGACTAGCACAGACAAAGGGCATGGAAGGATCACCATTCTGATAAGAGAAATGTGGAACATAATAGTGAAAGTATAAAAAGAGGATCCAAATAAGAAATTTATATGGTTAAAGGTAACAGAAACAAAGTAACATTCAGGTTAGTTGCATGTTACTTCACCGCAAAAAACTGAAATTTCTACAAGAGGAAAAATTTAAATAAAGAAGACCCTTATGCTACTTTAAAAAGAGATATTTCAGCCTTCAAGAGTTTAGGAGATATAGTGCTAATCGGCGACTTTAATGTTAGGACAACAAAAAACTAGTGCATTCAGTGGGGAAGTGAGGGGAATTTAGACAACAATCCTCTTCGGTTAGAGGAGAACGAAGAGCACACATGGAAAAGTACGTCTAAAGATGTGAATGGGAGGGTGTCACACTTTGGAGCTGAGCTGTTAGACTTATGTAGCCTCCATGAAATGGTAATTTGCAATGGCATGAAATCATGGCCAACACCCAGTGACGTCACGTGTAAAACATGCAATGGTTAAAATGTGGTGGACTATGTAATATGCTCCCAGGGCCTTATCTGTAAGGTGTTAGAGTTCACTATTGAGGCTTGTCCTATAGAGATGAATTCTGATCATATGCCTCTTTGTATTAAGTTAGGCATAAAATCAAGTGGGATACAGGAAGGGCAGACCCATCAAGGTCATAAGAAAGTGCATGCAAATGGAAGAATCCTCATAAATAAAGAAAACCAAGAGCTCTTTGTCGCTGCTTTAGAAAAACACTTTCAGTGGGAAAAAATAAACACAAAAAACAAGGAAGACAATGCAGAAATAGAAGGAATGGGCAACAACATGCTGATCCCTCTAATCCACAAGGCCTTAAAGGTGTGCAAAAGGTCTTGGTCTAAGAAGAGGGTCTCAAACGCCTTTCCAACGAATCCTTGGTTTGATGAAGAATGCAAAGCGGCTAAAAGATCCCTTAAAGAGAAGGAGGAAGATAGTGAAAGCAAGAAAAAGTATAAAAATTTGATAAAAAAAAAAAAAGAAATTTATGTGACTACAAGAAGAAAGGATTTAATATCTTTGGGAAAGCACAACCCCAAAATATTTTGGCAAGAATTACAACAAAAGAGAAAGCAAATAGATAATAATATCTCAACTACTCAATGGGTGGAATATGCAAAGATTCTTTATGAGAGAAATCTAGAGAAAAACAGCCCCCCCATAATCAACTCCACAAATGAATTATTTTATGTGGAGGATGTCAAGCGAGGCATAAAAAATTTAGCGAGTGGTAAAGCCCAAGACATTGATGGGTTAGAGGAAGAATTCTTAAAATGGGTTGTGGATATCTTGGCCCCAATCATCAAAAGGATCTTCAACAACATCACACAATCCAATTTTCCAGTGGAATAGACAACAAGTATCGTTATCCCTCTTTACAAGGGTGGAGACATCAATAACCCCTCTAATTATCGCACTATTATGGTCAATCCTCTTCTTGCAAAATTTTTTGGGAGCATGATGGAGCGTAGAATCAATAGTTGGGCATAAAAAGAGGGTAAAAGAGCAAGAGGATAGGCTAGCTTTAGGCCAAAGAATTCTACAATTGATCATTGCATCACGCTCATGCACGTCATTGAAAAATTAATTCAGGGTGGGGAAGCCTTTTGTTGCTTTTTTGATTTCAAAAAATCTTTTGACACTGTTCATAGGGATAAGCTTTGGAAAATAAAGGAAGAGCTTGGAATCCCAAATGAATATAGAGCTAGTGTCCACAAATTGTATGAGAAAGTTAGTGCTAAAATTAGAACTAAAGAGGGCTTCTCGGAATGCTTTGGCAGTGACATTGGGGTCAAGTAGGGGTGCCCCCTTTCTCCCACTCTATTTATTTTATACATTGATAGTCTAGAATAATGGCTAAAAAACACTAGTGGAGAGGGTATTAAGCTAGCAGGGTACGTAATGAAGCTACTTTTGTACACTGATGATCTTATCTTAATGGAAAAATCTGCCCATGGTTTGAGAAAAAATTTGAAATAATTAGAGCTTTTCTGTCAGGAAGTAAAGCATCCTCAAAAGTGGTGTTTACTTTCAGGAAGGTAGACGAGCTTCATATTTGAGGAAAAACCTCTGGAGATAGTGGAAGAATACAAGTACCGAGGAATTGTTTTTCACAATAGGCTCAGTTGGGAGACATGCATAACTATAAGGATCCAAGGGTGGTGGAGAGCTTCTTACCTTCTCCAGAACAGATGTAGGGAAGCAAAATTGTGGGACTGGAGAACCAAGAAAATGTTATTCAGAGTGTTGGTTATCTCAGTTGTCTTATATGGATGTGAAGTTTGGGGCAGTAGCATGTCAAAACACAAGTGGAGACAAATAGAGCGAATTCAAAAGCACTTAATCATTAGTAACCTCAAAGTTAAGGCAACAATCCCATATGAGATCCTGCTAGCTGAGGCTAGAATGTTTCCATTGGAATATTTAGCAATCATTCGTTTGTTAAGCTATCTAAAAAAGGTGGAAAACATGGAGGTACACTGTTGGTCCAAGTTGATTTACATGGAGGAGCTAAAGCGCAGGAAGAAAACATGAAGGAAACTAAATGACAAATAGATGAGCAAATGGGGAATTAATTGGCAAGACTGTTGTAATGCTAAAGAGGAGATAAAAAATTGGGTGGCTGAAAAATTCAGGACTACCATGTGGGAAAAACAGATTGGCAGAAAAAAAGCAATTTATCTCAAAAAATTCAACCTATCACAATCGCATGAAGAAAAAACTTACTTGAGTGCGGAAATCAAGGGAAAGGCTAAAATTTTAATAGCACAACTGAGGACTAGATCTCACCATATTAGGTGCAAGAAATGTAGATGGATAACCCCCAAGGAAGAATGGGAAGAAATAATTTGTAACTTTTGTAGGCTATGTGTAGTTGAAACTGAATAGCACTTTATGATGGAGTGTCTGGCATATGAGGATATTCGTAATTAGTTTGAAAGTGATCTAAAGGTGGAAAATTTGAGTACACTGTTCGAAGAAGCAAGGCTCTACAAAACGAGGAATTTCTTGATCAAAATCCACAGCAAAAGAACTGCTCTAGAGGGAAACTTGAGAATGTGATGTCTTGTTTGTACGAGGTGGAATTTGGTTCCCTTAGATTGACGGGTCTCGTGGACTTTATTAAAATATATCATATCATATCATATCATGTAATACCATTAGTGTCATGAATAGTGGGAATATCCACCCGAAGATGCACCATTTAATGCTGTAGTAGTCCATATTTGAATTGACTTGTCCACCTAATCCTCACTGCACTGCAGAGTAGATATTTTTCACCATGGGGTTGAAGTCTATCTGTGGAAAGAGTGGCATTAGCTGTAAAACCGACGAGTTTGCTATCATCACGGTAAGTTCATTTCTCTGATGTGATGCCAGTAAGATCAACCCCGCCAGTTCCTATAGGATGCAAATTTCCCCAAGTTGAAGGGAAGGTTTGATTTAACGAGATACTTGGAAGGGGGAGCTAATGATGATTTTTTCTCACATGTTACTCTATTTTAAGTTTCAGTGCCTATTTTTCCTTGTCTGTTTCAAGTTGTTTTGTTTGCAAAGAGATATTCGGGACTTATATGATAATTATTTATGTTAACTGATTTGCGTTACAAAGTGTTATTTTCTTCACGGTTGTTCCTCCCCCCTAAAACTATGAGAATTGCAATGCAAACAGTGGTTTTGAAGGTTGACATGTCTTGCGAAAGTTGTGTTGGAGCTGTAAAACGAGTTCTCAATAAAATGGAAGGTGCTGTTATGAAGTGTTTATTACCATTTTTATGCTTGAAATTATGCCAAGATGGAAGCTTCATGGTAAATTTAAATTATGGAGTCCCCACGTGTAAACTGATTCTTAACTTCTTATATTAGGGATACAAAATACATATTTTTGTTGATAAATTCTTAATATTGTCCTAGTCACAAATTTATAATCAACTTTTTTTCAATGAAATTCAGTGGTAAACTTCTATATTTCTAAACTTTTATCATGTTACTTCTCCATTTAAAAAGGGTCCAGACTTAACTGAAACTAGAGTGTGTTATAATGTATCATAGAGTGAAGTAGGGATCGTGTAACATTCTAATCAAGTAATCATGACGTTGATTGCAGGTGTGGAAACATATGATGTGGACTTGAAGGAGAAAAAAGTGACTGTGAAAGGGAATGTGAGGCCTGATGCCATTTTGCAAACTGTTTCAAAAGCTGGATAGGAAACATCCTTCTGGCTAGAAGAGAAGGATACCACCAAGTGATGGTGCATATTCTTAGTTTTAGTATAGATATGGACATATATTGAACATGCTTCTTTGAGGCACTTCTAATAATATTTCTAATAAATTGGGTTTAAGTATATTTTAATTAAAATTTGAGGAACCTGCACTTTCTGCATATAATGATCAAATACAATTGATTATCACTCGGCTCTTTAAACTCATTCCCCATTAAGCAGTTTATTATAATACAATTCATTTTTTACTCTTCCCTATTCTTTAAATGCATACCTAGTGGAGTTGTTATTAATAGCTAGCTGGTCCTTGGTTTAAGATCCTTTTGTTTTGGTTTAAGTTAGCTGGTCCCTGGTTTAAGATCCTTTTGTTTTATTTTAAGTCATCTATCATAGAATGTTCTATGGATCCCAAAGGCATTCTATTGTGACTTTTTGATGTGGTTAATGAGTTATGAAATAGAACTGCATAATTACTACTGTATATCCAGTAAAGGCTCATGGTTTCATCTTGTTTGAAATAATCATTTTCTTATGTGATTATGCACCAAATAATGTTCTGCAATTTACTATCTTAGATAAATGCATCATACATAAAAGACACGTTTTTTTAGAGTCATACAAAAAGAGTAACAATTTCTCATTTGTATAAGTGTTTTTTAGTATGTGCTTATTATGATGATATTTATTTTTCCTCCATTTCTATCCATGTTTATCAAATCTATTTTACCAAATTTTTTCATTTTGTCTCTCCCCATATTTATTTGGGTAATGGACATTAAGAGACACGTTTTTTTAGAGTAAAAAAAAAAGAGTAACAATTTCTCATTTGTACAAGTGTTTTTCGGTATGTGCTTATTATGATGATATTTATTTTTCCTCCATTTTTATCCATGTTTATCAAATCTATTTTACCAAATGTTTTCATTTTGTCTCTCTCCATATTTATTTGGGTAACAAAAATTAAGTTTTCTCTTGCAAAGTATGTTTTAGAGTCATACAAAAAGAGCACCAATTTCTCATTTGTACAAGTGTTTTTGGGTCTTTGTTGATTATGATGATATTCGTAAAGGACTTGTTTTGATTTTTTTTTCCTCCATTTGTATCCATGATTATCAATTCAATTAGACCGGGAAGAGAATAACGGCTTCCATTACTAGATAGAATCTATGACATTTCTTCCCTCACCAGAACTAGGGCTTTGAGTTCCCTACATTTTTCTGGAACATTGTGGTTGTACACCGGATTGAATTGCATTCTGTTGCGCCTGGGCTACCATCTAGTGCCTTGGAGAATCGGACATCCCCTGTAACACAGGATGACCTTGTACCATAAGAGGAAAACCCAAGAGCCCTGGGCTTTGGGTCAATGCAACACTTTCCTGAGCATAATATTGACCACCAACCTCAAATGCTTTGGCTCATTTCCATGATGTTTCTGAATATTGTATACTGATGCAAGCAACCTAGCACACCTGAAACTTAGAATAGACGTAGATAAAACAACAACAGAACCCTAGCATCCCTGAAACATGCTACTCGAAATATACACAAATAAACAACAGAAGCCTCAGAAATGAGAATAAACACTTGGCAGATGGATACGACGACGAATATCTCTACAGATGGTGACCACGTGTCAAATTTATATTTGCGTGAAGGATGAACATAAAGGCTTTTGATTGGTTGGGGTGAACAGCGTATGCCCACCCCATTCCAACAAAGAAAACACCTATCAGCGTAATTATTAGATAATAAGTCTGAATTTATTTAAGGAATAAAAACTCAATTTAAAAGATGACAAAGTTATTATAGTTATTAGAGATTTCCTTTTTCTTTGAATTTCTTGTTTCAATACTTTATTATTTAAGAAGATGAAAATGAATGAATAATAAAAAACTAGTTAATCTTATAGAAAATAAAGTTTTCTTTTTCAAAATTAATAAAAATTTGGAGAAAAAATTCATTTTATATTGGATTAAAATTCATATTTAATAAAACAATAAATTTCAAAAACAGAAAACATTTTAAATTAATTTAAATGATAAAAAAATTTAAAATAAATTTTTTTGGCTATTTATTATCATTTCACTTGTTTTTTTTTCCTTATTATAAGTATTACCTAATTTACCTTAAATATTACAGCACAAGAAATTACCTTATTTTTATTTCTTAAATGCTATATAAAAAATTATTACCCTTCCTTTTATTAATTAAGTGTTATATTTGTGTGCATATCTTAAACATAGTTATTATGATAATTTTTAAATTCTTTTTCATTTTTATTTTACCTATTCATCATTATATATAATAATACTGATTATTAAAATAAATAAAATATTATATAATATATTAATTAAAAACAAATAATTAATATTCTTTAGAATTTATTTTAATTTAATATAATGTATATATGTTATTAGAATTTATTTGCTGAATAATTGGTTTGTTTTTCAATTAATTCAAATTTACGTAATATGCATATTATCTCAAACTTAATACACATCTTTATTTGTTTTTTTTTAAATAAAGGAGTAAGAGATTTATATTAACAATCGTTGGATTAGGGACAAGAACTCTTATATATTTTGTCTGTTACAAGATTTTTATTATTAGTAGTCTATTTATGTAGCTTGCTAACTTATTAGTAGTCTATTTATGTAGCTTGCTAGCTTTCAGGTTACAATTTCATCTTAGTTTAAAAATGTGTCCACTATAAACTCTAGAAAAAGTTTCTAATAAACAAAAAAATTTACAAAGTAACATAGTAAAACATATTTTGAAAAAAACACCACGCACAAACTCAAACCACCAAAATCAACATTTATTTTGACCATTGACATCATACACCTTTAAGTGGAATGTCCTTCTCCTTTCAGCAACAACAATTGAGCCATTACCTCACAAAGCCGCCTACACATTTCCATCTCTAGAGACCTCAAAATTAGTTAGACAAGCACTGAGTGAGTGTAATTCCTCCTAGGGCGGCCATTTACGACCTCTGCCACTTCCTTCTAGTGCTTCTAATTCAGATTCACTTGGTTCAGCTCCAGATAATGCTCGCCCCAAGGATCTATCAGTTGGAGGATGCAACAGATTCGTTAAGAGAAAAAAAAAGATAACGAAAATTTGGACAGAGTGCAAGCTAATTGCAGTAGATTTTTGGTCATCATTCATCATCAATTACAGAAAGCTAGAAGGCAACGAGAATATTTGATTAGATTAAAAAATAAAGGTGTCTACAAAAGAAAAATAATCTAGTATGGAATATGTATCCCCACTCCTCGGTGTCACTTTGCACCACTTGGTGCAAATGCTAGTTAATATAATTGCCTTATGGAAGTGGAAAATACCGTATTTAAAGTGGTTGTGTTGTGGAAGGTGGAAAATGAGAGGGTATTTTAACTCAATATGGTTTTTCTAGTTGACATTTCGATGGGTGGGTAGGGTTAGTGGATCATGGTTTATTATGGTTAAATAAGGCAATGTTATGATTGAGAAGGGTAGATTATGGTAAACAAATGATTGATCATGGTGACCTTGGTTGTCAATGTTAAACTAAATTTATTTACGATAGATTATAAGTTGGCTATGTTGCCAATGGTTGATTGTGGTTGACCATGATTAACTGTAGTTGGTCATATTGACCATGGTTGACCATCTTGACAAGAGTATACCATGGTTCAACCATTTTTCCTATGGCTCTCCTTGGTTAACTATGTTTAAATGAGCAAGTTATGGGTGACCATGGATGCAATTGTTTAATCATAGGGAACTATTAATAAATATGGTTCACTGTGGTTGACCATCAGAAATCAAGTTTGACAATGTTCAGTTATGGAAATGAAGGTTGACATTATTTGACCATACGTGACAATTTTAATCGTCCTTGTCAGTGGGTTGACCATGTCAACCATGGTTGAGCATTACTGTAGATTCTTAGGCATGGGAAACTAATGTTGACCTTGTAGACCATAGTTGATTTTGGTTGACCATTGTATATTGTGGATGACCATGGTTATTGATAAGGACATTGTTTTTAAGTGTATAGCATAACAATGTCAAGGTTTCCATTTTTGGTTTATTCGTTATTTTTTGGTTTTCATTTTTTAATGATGTAAGGTACCCAACACCCTAATTTCTTATTAGGGCTACATGGTTTACCTAGACCACATCTTGTAATTAATCCATACAACCACATCTCATTCTCTCACTTGCCCACATTTTCCATCTCAGACCACTCACAGGTATATCATCTTTTGGCCCCTTGGGAAAAGCCCCCACTATTTAAAGCTCCCATCGATGAAGCCCAACCTCTCTATCATATTTTTTCACCCAACGAAATTACTAGGTATTCTTACTACTAGCCTCGTATCTTGAGCTTAGCTCAAGTTCTTCCCATTCTGATAACAAATTTTCAATTCAGATGGATCTCAAATTACCATTAGCCATCATCCATTTATCAATTCTTTAAGCCTCCCGACCACTAGCACATACTTTGCTGCTACAATTCCTCAATCTACCAATAGTTGAGTCTTGATAGGCTGATATGTCGATATAAACTATTCGCTAATAGAATATGATCTACATCATTTGAAAAAAAAAATCTTGTTTTGTTAGTATCGAGGGTTAAGACGAATATGAAGTTTTAAATCTCATGGTAGCCTGATGCTTGACATATTGGTATCCACTTCACCAACCACCTTAGCTACCATATCGTTGCCATATATTTGCACACTCTAAGTCACATCACCTTGCTAGATCATCTGAACACATCAACGCCATGTCATCTCCATTTTAGTTCCATGCCATCTCCATGTTAGCACCACATTAATTCCATGTCATTTCCATGTTATCACCACATCATATTCATGTGAAAAACACATAAACACCATATCTTCTCCACATCAGTACAACATCATCACCACATCATCATATACCACGCCATCATCTTATCGGATTTGGAAAAATTTGGAAGAAGTTATGATAGAAGGGCCCCAATATCTCGATACATGATAACTAGATGACCATCACTTGATAATACCCATCCATTTCTCATTGTTAACTAATGGAAAATGTAGGTTTTATTATCGTGAAGGGGTGTTTTTACCACTACTTAAATAATTATTGACATTGATCTCCCAATTTATTTAAATGGAAATTGATGGCCCATGAGCTTCTCATTAAGTTATGGAAGTGTGGGTTTTGTCAAAATATATATGTCATTGTTAACTAACATAACCAACAATGTCTTTTATTTCACATGGATAAATATATATTAGTTGATAGTAAATATCAACCTATTGGAATAACAAGAGTCAACTATTAACTGACTCAAGAATTGCAGTAGTAAGGTATGTCACAATGGTTGGGGTCCTGAGAAGATAATATATGGATCTCATTTTAATGGACTTAGGGACCATCAGATGATGACCCATTATAATTATATTGAGTCAAGTAAAGTATGGGTGTGATTATGTGGTCTATGGGTTTAGGAGGAAGTAGTGATAGAACCCAAAAAATTTTCAAGTATTGGAAGTTCATGGGGAGGTTGGTCTCCCTTAAAAAATGACCCAAGGTTGGATTGGGTAGAATTCGAATAATTCCTTTTAACCAACACAAGATTTTTCAAGATCGAAAACCCATATACTTGTTAACAAGCTAGTATAATGGATGTTGACCAATGAGGTAAGGTCACATGGTAGTACATATGGTGATGTGGCCTTCAAGGGAAGATCTTCATATCAGAATAATTTTATGCCCATGGCCTAGAGTAGGGTGAAATTATATCATTTGTTTTCTACATTTTAAAAATAAATTGGCATATATCAAACAAATTTCTTAATGTGGCTGTACAAGTTAATGATCAACGTGCATGGGGAGGATTAGTATATCAAGGTCGGCTATAGATAAATATGTTCAAGTTATTGTTATTGGTGTTTATTATGGTCAACATATGCTTGACTAGGCCATGGTTTTTTAGAACTAAATATCGTTTACTATGATCGATTATCATTAACTATAATTGGACCTGGATTCCCATGGTTGATTATGTGTAGACATGTTAGCCATGGATGACCATGTTCACCATAGGTGACACATCATTCGACCAATTTTACCATGTTTGAACATAATTTTATATCATAGAATATGTCGATCCATGTTGAAAATGAATGCCCATGGTTCACCATGTTCAAACATTGTGACCTTGGTTGAGTATGTTTAACCATTCTAACCACGATTTTCCATGTTGAGCATGGGTTGAGCATGAATTCTAAACATTAATTATGGTTTACCATTGCTGAATATAGTTGACCATGGCTACTTATGGCTATCTGGAGCTCACTATGGTTGACCGCAACTAACCATGGTTGACTATGGCGAACTATGGTGACGAGAATCAACCATGGTTGACCATAGTTGAAAGAAAATGATTGACCATGTTGACCATAGTTATCTACAAGCTACCATAGTTAACTATGGTTAACCATAGTAAACCATGGTGACCAAAGTTGATTATGATTGTCCACATTCACTATGGTTGATCCTGGTTGACTATGGTGACTATCGTTGATCAAATATGATTATGCCTGCTCATGGTCAACTAACGTTGATAGTGATTAACTATATGGTGGTTGTGGTTGATTGAAGATGACCACATTTTCTCATGGTTGACTGAGGCTAACCATTGTTGAATATTATTTCTCATTATTGACTATGGTTGACAAATATTGACATGGATCACCATGGATGACTATAGTAAATTTTAGTTAATCATGATCAACCATGCTTTGATTTTTTTTTTTTTTCACATTAGAATATTTATTTTTGTTTGTTAGATTAGAATTTTTATTTTTGCTAGCCACCTTAGATAGATGTTGAAGAAAAAATATATTTTCCAATGAATTTTCCTTCCTATAATGATCCAAAAGAAAGGCTCGTAGTTCTCACTTTGAGTTTACTAGCTTAACCTTCATTTTATTGTTTCCATCCTGCAACTGCTTAACTAAAAATTCCTTTGGGCCTCTGAACTCTTCAGAGACCCTTTTAGATCCACGAGCTGGAATACAATTACCCATAAATGAATGCTGATTGTAGAGAGAATTCCTTGGCAAGGCCACAAATTAAATTCGTAAGAATCTATGGCCTCTAGTGTTTAGTAGAAGCGATATAATAAGGTATCCTAAGAATTATATTTGTGTGTGAGAGGATGAGTAAATGTGGTATATGTAAATGTTGGTGGGTGACTGATTTTTAATGCGGAGTCTGCAATGTCCACCATTTTAGGTTCATATGGTGTCCTCTATTTTTCTCTCACCATCTAGTATCATTGTTGTATGTTTATTAATGCTAAGATTATTATATTAATGTTGGTGATAATATAGTCTATTAATATAATGATTTGATTTAGATGCCCTTGGCTAAGTTGTTCTTATCCTTTCCAATACATCTACCATTTCTAGAATAAAGATAGATAGAGAGATAGAAGAATATAAAAAATCACAACCCATTTCTTCTGAAGCATCCAAAAAAAGTTCATCGTCCACTTGTACAAATTGTATCCATACCGAGTTGTTTGAGCTTGCCCAAGTTTTGAATTTTTGTGATTTATTAGTGAAATTCCATGCTTGACAATATTTAGTCAATTTTAAGTCTCTTTTACATATACATTTTCATCAAAATCATAATCCTAGAATTGGAGAGGGACCTTCTCCTCTGATAAAAAAATCCTACCCAAAGCCAGAATGTAATGAAATTTTTTTCCCACATCATGATGTTCGAGTCATTCATTAGTTATCCTCTCTTGAGAATGAGGTTCCTAAACTTACATAAATGTTCAGACAAATGAGATCACCTGCTATGCCCAGGTATAGATTGGAATATCTTGAACAAATGAATGACCTCTTACCATCCTGTAGTTTTCATAACCCTTTGACTGATGACTGTAAGATGCCTTCCAAGCCTAAAATGTATAAATTCTTTTATTTAATGGAAGGGTGTCCAAAAAAAAGGTAGAGAGTGAATGGATGAAGAAAATGTTGAATTGGGATTTGTTTACACACCTAGATTCAAATGATTTAAGATGACTACATCTATGGAATAAAAACATAATGTTTCAATAGAGTGGAAAGATTACATAAGTCAAAAAAACTCATGGATATCCTTCTATGAATGGAGAAAATATAAAGAAGAAACAAATGTACAAATGATGTCTACTGAAGCCTCACTAAGCATTCGTGGAAAAATTATGATGGTTCCGATATTCAATCTTCATATGTTTTCCCACCTTACAAAGGTATTATTATTTTAGAAGAAAAGAGTAAAATAACGAAAGAAGGGAAAATTTTAGGTCCTAATATTCACAAGTGGGATAATTTAAAAAAAAAGGGATTCGTTATTTTCCATTTTTTCTAAAAATTATTCACCCAAATTTTATAGCATAAAATTATTTTACCTTAAAATTCGACAAAATGTTATATAGAAATTATATAAAATTATTAGAAATTTGAATAATTTTTCCAAAACATTTCCAAACATTTTACAAATTGCATATTATGTACTAGTGAGGCTCAGCAAGGTTTCTAAACTTTAAAATACATATCCATCCTTAAAATTTCCCCTGAACGAAAGTTACTCCCCTACTATTAAAGATGACTCTGCCACAAGAATTGATGTCATAATACAATAAGTAAGCATGCAGTTAAATTGGACTGATACTCCTCTCAAATGAATGACAATACACTCTTCAATCCATAATTCCCAAAAAGAACAAATTGATTCTTTGCAAGCTTCTGTAAATTATGCAAATAGAAATTTGATTGAGTTTCAGTTTTTTGTATCCACTTTATAATGGTTTGTGAGAGAAGGAAATAAACCTACAATGTCTTTGTCAGAGAAGAAAAATGATCAATATGAAGAAATTTGAAAAGGTGTTAGCATGGGTTTCTTCACAACCCAAGAAAAAATACAATATTTACCCTCTAAGTTTGAAAAGATAACCATTTACACCAAAGGAAGACATAACTCTGCTTCTATGTTGTTTAGTCATCATATTCCTTTACATCATACCCAAAAAGTAGTTGACAGATTCCCTGCTTTGTTCCCTAAAGAAAAGAAAAAAAAACTCCACTCTTCTTTTGATTCTCATCTTATGCCAGTATATGAGCCTTTGCTAAGCCAATTCTCTAGATATACTACCCCTGATTTAAGTGGTAAATGTAGATTTCCTGAGTCCCAAAAATTTTATCCATATGCTTACAAAGAATCTAATGTGGATAGTCTAAGCTCAACACAAATCAGGCAAATGATAAATCAAATGCTCACAGAATATAAATTTATGTGTATGAAAGGAAAAAGTGAAGTTGAAGTTTGTAAGACCATAATCCAATGCTTCATTGGTACCCTTCATACATGGTGGGAAGTTAAATCTTCCCTTACACTTCTTGAAAAAATGGCAGTAGTAAAATATGAAATGGGTGATGTTTTGATGAACGTTTACGGGAGACCACAGAATACAATTATTGGAGCAGTAACATCAATGAATTTTAACATTGGTGCGATTTTGAAACAAAAATTTCAGACAAGAATTCAATGGTATTGATGAATTTAATGTGTAAAAAGATGTCTCAATATGATGATTTCCACAAAGATTAGGTCCAAATAATATACGAGGTTAAAGAAAAAAAAAACCTCTTGTAGGAACAAGTATATCTTGGAGCCCTTCCCTCCAATTTTGTAGATTATTTGAAGATTAAAGAAGTTTTCTAGAATCCATGTGAATCTTGCATTTGGGGAGAAATTTATTGTATTGTAAATAAAGCTCTAGTTTGTATGTGTAGAAATATGAAAGTGAATAAGTCTATGCAAAATTTATCCATATTACCTAATAGAAGATCGATTTGTAATAAGTATGGTTTATCATTACAAGATTCATTTGTACACAGAAAAAAGATAAAAAAATCCATAAAGAAAGATTCCAAAAATAAGGTTAGTCATTCTGCACGGCCTAGAAGATATAGAAGAAATTCAAACAAATGCTACTACAAAATAATTCCAAGATCTCACTATTACAACCCTCAAGATATAAATCTTGGAACAAAAAAATAAGAGTCATGGAACAAACTTAATTGTTGTTTATATGGAGAACAAGGCCACACTTCAAATAGAGGTAAAAAAGGAGAAGGTTCTAGATTGCATAAAGGGAAAATATCTCAAGAATCTGCACATAAAATCTAGCAAGAAAAGGCAAGGAGGGAAGAAAAAAAGCCACTAGCTCACTTCCAATATTATAAATGTGGCTCTAAACTTATAAAAACATAGAATTTTCCTAATTTCCCCATAAAATAAGAAGTGCACATGTTGGGTCAACATTGTTGTGATTCAACTGAAACCTCAAGTTTTAGTATTTCAGAATTAGAGTGTGTAGATGATGATGTTGGTTCTGCTGGAAAATGCAATTGTACATACTTTGATGATTGCCACTACAGTATTTCAAAATCTGATTCTGAATTAGAGCCAAAACTACATGAGAAGATAAAAGTTTGCATGGATCATATCACTGATGATGAAGAAGTGAAATTACTAGTAGGGATAGAAATGTTACCAGAAGAGGAGATGAAAGAAAAATTGATGGAGACATTTTTGCAGACAATGCTTACAAATTGAGTTTCTTCATCTACCTTTGCAAATAAAGGTAGTGGTCCAAAAGCCCCTTTTTCCATGCATCATTTGAAAATAATACAAAATATTTCTATAAAATTCATCAACAAGACAAATAGAGAACACGTACTCTTAGTGAGGTTAGTCATGAAATCCATAATTTGAAAAGGGAAATTGTTGATCTTAAAAATCAAGTCTCTGGATTAGAAAAGGGGAAAATAACAGAACGAGAAAATATTTTCTTAGAAACATAAATTTTCCATAAGAAGAATCCATTTCTAGAAGTTTTTGAACCACATGGTTCAATAAGATTAGAATACGGAAAATCCAAATACTTTATTTCTATTCCAAATAGAGAAAGGTTTTCTGGAAGCCATGACACTTAAATCTATGTCCACTGCCAGGATATCAACTATGATCTATGAAATGCAATAATTATATCAATTTGAGAAAAAACCAGAGGAACTCAAGGAGTTAAATTCATGTATCAAGATTGATGAACAATTAAAACAATCAAGTGTGACAAGAGAAATTAAGGAGTTAAGACACCAATTAGAAACATAATGTTGTGGAGAGGAAGCAAATGCATTTTGGAATAGGAAGAAATATTTGGTTGAATTACCATATAAACCAAAGTATACATGTAGACCCTGTAAGAGAAGATCCATTCCAATGAATGAAGAATATAGAAATATTTTCCAAAAAGAGATTCAATATTTGTCAAACAGATGATTGATTAGATAATCCAATAGTCCTTGGAATTTCTATGGATTCTATGTAAATAAAAATTATCAAAAAATAAAAGGAGTGCCAAGGCTTGTGATAAATTATAGACCACTCAATAATGTATTAGTAGATGATACTTATCGTATTCCTCACAAGGGGAATTTAATAACCAAAATAACAAGTGCTAAAGTATTCTTTAAATTTGATATGAAAACTAGATTTCTGCATGTATCCATTAAAGAAGAAGACTAATTTAAAACTTCTTTTAGTGTACCTTAAGGACATTATGAGTGGAATGTAATGATTTTTGGCTTGAAACATGCTCCTTCAAAATTTTAGAGGTTTGTGGATGAAATATTGAAGCCCTATTTTGATTGGATGATTTTCTATATTGACAATGTGTTAATTTTGTATAAAACCCTAGAAAATCATTTTAAACATATGTATAGATTCAAGAATATAGTCGGAAATAACAGTTTGGTCTTGAGCAAGAAAAATATGGAAATATTTTTGACATAAATTAAATTCCTTGGTCATGTGATATAAAATGGGAAAATTTCTTTGCAACAACATGCAGTCACATTTGCTGATAAATTCCTAGATGAAATAAAGGAAAAAAAATAGTTAGATATATTTCTAAGTTGTTTGAATTATGTCCGCAATTTCCACAAAAATTGTGCCCAGGATAGGAAAATCTTAAACCAAAGATTACAGAAAAATCCAAGCCTGTGGGCTAAAACCAAAAGATTTTTTGTAATAAATATCAAATAGAACATCTGTGTGCTACTCATATTATATGTTTTTGATGAAAGTTTATTTAAAATTTTTGAATCAGATGCGAATCACATTCGTTAGGTCGATGTTCTCAAATATGTTAAAGATGGAAAGGAATAGATTATGAAGTTTGCTTCTGGTTTGTGGAATCCAACTAAGCAGAATTATTCAACTATTTAAAAGGAATTAAAGGGAGCATGGAATTGCATAGATAAATTTGATATATATCTAGTCAATAAGAATTTTATTAAGGACTGATGCTTTTACCATGAAAAAGGTCTTGTCTAAAGATATTAAAAATACAGGAGAATCAAAATTTTCCAAATGGAAGGCCATGCTATCAAATTTTGTTTTTGATATAGAACATGTAAAAGACACTAATAATAGCATTCATGATTTTCTCAGTAGGGAAAATATCCAAGAACAAAATCATTTAATGGTCATGGTATAGAATGGGATGTTATGCAAAATAATGAAACTTTATGAGAAATTCCAAATTCAATGAAATGGGAAGACTTACGAATTATAGGAAAACAAACTGGAAGTTTAGAAACACGCAAGTCTTACATGTACATCTCAAATCTTATGGATATTTACAACAATTACACTACAAGGAAAAGACCCTCTAGCAAATGTTTTTGAGGAAGCCCTTATAAAATAGCCTAGATATCCGTTTGTAGCTGAGGTCACTGGAGGAGGTTGGCTGGTGGATGTTTTTGTGGATGTATTTTTATGGTGCGTTTAAAATCAAAATGCACACCAGTGCACTTGATATATATGTGATGCACTGGTGCATATTATAGGCTGAAGAAGCGTTGCAGAGTTATTTTTAAATACTAAGAAAACAATGGTACACTTCATACATACAACACACTGGTGTGTTTTATATAAAGAGCACTAGTGTGTACTATCAAATGGCACACTAAGACACTCACTATATAACCATTGCGGTGTTATACTCTAACAAAGATGCCCCGATGCGTTTATGGTGATACAACGCCCCGGCATAGGGTGTTTATTTAATGAAAATATATGGTGATTTTTATATAACATGCCCAATGCTGGTCGTATATCTCAAGCCTAGTGCGTTTTTAGCATTTCAATGATATTTACTAATGATAATGGCTCGGTGCAGTTTAGGTACAATGACACATCAATGTAGGGTTATTATTTAAAGGAATCACTGTGCACTTAGTAAAAACTGGCCCGGTGTGTCTCAGTAATCTAGCACACCATAGAGAAGTGCAATGTTCCATTGATACAACCGCCCAGTGCGTCTCATACTTGAGCGCACCGAAAAAGGGTTAATTTAAAAAAAATACTGGCCATAAAAAAACATTTTTACCTTTTGTAGTGTTGTAGAGCTCTCAAGCACTGGTGTGAGCTTTGTGTTGGCCCTTGTTTTTGACCTCTTTTTGTTTAGGAAACATGCTTTATTTTTCCTCATTATCCATCTATTTACCATCATATTCACCTTACATGGACCCAAATCTGCATATACAGGTATTTAATTTATGTTTTTCAATTATTAGATGCTTTTGTAAAAAATGGAATTTAAGTGCATTTTTGGACAACAGCAAAAATTCCCGTAATGGAATTATGATTTTCATATGTGCGGGACACTTGGGCTCGAGCTAGATATGTTTCTAGAAATCTCAGGAACTAGGAGTAAGATTACATCTGTTGGCATAGTTAGATTGAGCTTTAATAGGCCCAGTCAAAGGTGGTCAAACAAGACCAGTGTTTATGTAGGATCCCTAGAAACTAGGTAAAAAATCTTATTTTGTGGGATTTTATAGATTTTGATCGATATGATAGATGAATTTGAATTGATATGATAGGATAAGGATATTTATTACTACTTGAGATATTTTACATGAGTTTGTTAGATATTTCATCTATTTAAGCCTCACACTTTGAAGGCTTTGACATTGGAACTTGTATGACTTATTATTATTATTTATGAGACTTGAAGATATAATAGAAGATCTTTTCTATCATATTTTGATGTTGTTACATGATGTTTGATTGCTTGAAGTATTGAGTATCATATTTTACCTTCAGTGTGCGAAGCAAGGGTGGAAGGCCCCCCACACCGAGCTAAGTTCACTTCTTAGTTTATTTCATAGCTGCAATTTATGAATTATTTTTCTTATGTTCGATTTGTTTATTTTCAAGTATTGATGAATCTAATGCTTAATCTTAAACTGCGTATGAAAAGACAAATAAGTGTTTAAGTTAAGCACTCTTTCTATCGATTCTAGATTTTCCATTAGAATTCATCTTTAAATGTCTTTACATGTTTTGATTGCTAATGGAACTTAATTTTTTTTCTTTCCTGCATACAAAGAGACAGACCAATATTTAATTTAAATACTTCTTCTATCTGATTAAGAGCTCAAAACTCTGATTTAGAGTTCAAAATTAAGATTCATCTTTTCCTGCTTTCCTGTTTTCACAATAACATTAATGATAGAATGAAATCAATGATGAAGAACAACCAGGACCTCTGAATATAGAGCCTCTTGGATTATTATTTCATATATCTTGATCTATTGTTTAGCGATTAGATTTATCTTTTCCTTCTTTCTTGTTTTCACAATAGCATTAATGATAGAATGAAATCAATGATGAAGGACAACCAGGACCTCTGAATATAGAGCCTCTTCGATTATTATTTCATACATCTTGATCTATTGTTTATAAATTAATTAATTTAGATTTATATTTGTAATATGCATTTCACTAACCATCAATAATTCATCTTCTAAATTTGACTGTGGTTGAAACCCATATACTTTGGGGATGCTTCTAAGTTCACCAACCTGGATTGATAATAAATATTTGCGTTAGTTTACAACATTAAATTGACTCAAAATTTTGGCGTCGTTGTCGGGGAAGCATCTTTCCAAAACTTTCAAAATAGAATTTTTTTTTTTTTAAACAAAAAAACAATATAAAAATCACCAAAAACAACAAAAACATAGTTTCTATTTCATGTAATGTTTTCTTATGCCTAGAACTAGAGATAAAAAAGGTAGATTTGTGAAACAAAACCCCCGAAAAACACATTCATCCATAGGATTAACAACACCAGTTGCTGGAAAACCTACTATAGAAGAGTTAGAGGAGAAACAAAGATTAGGACATAGATTAAATTTAGATGAAAGAAAAATCTTGTTAGCCTTTGAGATAAAGAAAAAGAAATCACCTAAAGAACATCCTTCTTTCTGGAAAAAAAAAGACACAACAAAACCAACTGTCGAACAACTAGAACAACATGTCCTTGAGGAAATCATAGTGGAAGAAATACAAAGTCGACCTATTGAAACAATACAAATCTTTGAACACAAAATGGCTGAAGAAGGAGAAGGATAAAATAGAATATACATGACTCCCGAACAAAAATTAGAATATGAAATACAACAAAGGGAATGGCGAAGACAAACAGAATAAGAAAGAGGAATTGAAGTGGAAAGAATGGTTGAAGAAGATAGAAGAACAAAAGCACTTTGAAAAATAGGAGAAGAAGTAAGAAGAGAAAACCAAACTCGAAGAACACAAGAAAATGAGCAAGAAGATAATAATGACCAAGAGACTACTTTTGGCTTTCCGATTTTAGATACAAGAGCAATACTAGGAGAAGAAATAAAAATGAAAAATATTCCACCTTCTGTATTGCCTAATTTCTATTGAATGTCAAGAGAAGATCCCGATGCATTCATGTTTGAGTTTTACATCTTGTGTAGAACATATGGATATACTGATGATACTCATAAACTTCTACTTTTTCCTACGACATTAAAATCTGAAGCCCTAAAATGGTTCATCAGATTAGGAGAACACACTATAGCTTCTTGGGAAGACATGGAGAAAATATTTCTTAAAAAGTATCAATCTTACTACATGGCTAGAGACTTGAAAGAAGACATTTTCAGAATGTCCCAACAGGAAGATGACAGTTTGGAGGAGTATTTGGAAAGATTCATGTACAATTTTCAAAAATCCAAACATCATTCTCTTAGTCCAGATACTATCCGCACTATTTTTCTAAAGGGTACTAGAGATGAGTATTTAGACATTCTTAATGTAATGGGAAAAGGAGATATTTTTAATTTACCATTTGAAGAAATTTATGAATTATGTCAAAAATATTCTAGGGGAAGATCTAAGAGTGGGAAAAGAGATATTTCATTAAAAGCTTCCAAATATACAGCAAGTGAAGTAACAAGAGCAGAGATAGGAAGCATATTACAAAATTTTAAGACAGATCTCTTGAACACTTTGGGTACAAAGGTAGATGTTTTGAAATATAAGAAGACAAAAGAAGAGAAAGATGAAGTCTTAGCAATTTTCTATCCAAAGTGTAGACAAAAACATCCACTTAGGGAATGTCCTTTGCAAAATATACAAGTATGTGGCTTATGCACATAAAACCATACAACAGAAAAATGTCTAACGTTAAAATAATTTAAAGGGGAAGAAGTACAAGGAGTAGTTTCTCTCTACTATATGGCACCAAGGAGACCTTGGTAGCCAAGAATGCCTCAACAGTTCCCTCAACAAAATCCCCAAATTTTTCAATATCCTTAAAACACATGGAATACACCTATGCCATGGCAGGCTTGGCCACCACAACAATATCAAAACCACCCTTCCCAAGGTTTGATGGGATATGGTTATGGAAACCAACCACCACAGCAAATGTATAACAAATAGTATCAATATCAACAACCATACCCTCCACAATCATTTTCTCAATATCAACAATTCCAGCAACAACAATCCATGCCATATCCAACTCAAAACCCACCAATGATAACTCAACCGCAGCAACATCAGCTGCCAACTAACCAAGAACCTCCTACACCAACACAATTACCAGCTCAGCCAGTAGCTAATCCAAGCAACAAGGTGGACAGACCAGCATATCATGTGGAAGAGGCACCATATTATCCAACTTATTCAATTCTTCAAGTACAATATGTCCACCTAAGGTCTGGGAAGGTATTACAAAAATATTCTCCTCCAGTAATTGAAAAACAAGTAGAACAAGGAGAACAAAGTGAAAAATTTCAATGAGAAAAACAAATTCAGAAGGACAAAGCTATCATGACACATACTCCAGCTTATCCAGAGGGATTAATACAATAGAATATTCCAATATCTTTCCCTGAATTTAGTATTTCGGATGAATTGAAAAACACATATGTTAAAATTCCTTTATTACAGGAAATTAAAGACATTCCAATATAAGCAAAAACAATAAAGGAATTATGCATTAAGAAATATGGCTGAAGAAAGAAGGATCCACCAAAAATCCAAGTAATTGGAAGTCTTTCAAATCTCATGTCTACAAATATAGCCATTGAAAAATATGTTGATCCAGGAATTCCTATGGTTACCATTTCAATTAACCAATTTTCAGTGCCAAACACTTTAAAAGACTTGGAAGCAGCTATCAATGTTATGGCAATAGAGGCTATGAAACATTTGAATCTGAACAACATTAGACCTACTACTACAGTCTTAGAACTTGTAGACAGATCTAAAGTTGTTCCAGAAGGTATAATAGAAGATAACATTGTCTCACTAGATTCTTGGGAATATCCTGTAGACTTCTTGATTTTGCAGCCAAAAACAAACCTAGTAGGGCATCCTTTAATTTTAGGTCGACCATGGTTGGCCACTGCAGATGCTTACATTGGATGCAGTTCAGGAAGCATGATTATTGCACATGGAGATGAAAGAAATCATATTACATTATATCCTCCTACTCTATCTCTCTCACTATTATCATTACTTGATGAAGATGAAAAACAAACATTTAAACCTGTTCTTAGTCTTAATCAAGTTTACAATTTTAGAGAGGAGGAAGAAAATGAGGACTTGTTAGATCTATTCATCTCAAAACCAAATATTTCAGAGCAGCTTAGGATGACTCAATATGAAGCTGCTAGTTATCTTTTAAATGAATGTTTTGAGGAAAATTGCACAATAAAATCATTGCAAAATACATTTGAAAGCATTTTTCCTGTAAACTCAATTACCAATTCAAATAGAAAAATCATTGAAATCAGTCCTGAAAGACATTTGAATATTGGTAACAACTTACAATCATCACAAGAAGAAAAGATAATAACATTATTGCAAAAATATTCAAAACATTTTTCCTGGGATTATAAATATATGCCAGGAATTCATCCAAAAACATGCATCCATCACATTTATACTGATAATGAAATCAAACCTGTTAGGCAACCACAGAGAAAGATGAATCCCATGATGAAAAAAATAGTGAAAGATGAATTACATAAACTGTTACAAATTGGATTTATCTATCCTATTTCAGATAGTTAGTGGGTCTCAACCTTAGTTGTGGTGCCTAAGAAAAATGGGAAATGGAGAATTTGTGTCGATTATAGAGAGCTTAACAAAGCTACATTAAAATATCATTTTCCTTTACCATTTATTGATCAAGTGTTAGATTCATTAGCTAGAAAGAATTTTTTCTCATTTCTGGATGGATTTAGCGGATATAATCAGATAAAAATAGCATTAGAAGATCAAGATAAGACAACATTCACATGCCCCTGGGGAACATATGCATACAATGTATTACCTTTCGGTTTGTGTAATGCACCTACTAATTTTCAAAGAGTAGTTCTTGCTATTTTTACTGATTTGATACATGAGTGTGTGGAAGTTTACATGGATGATTTCACCATGTATGGTACAACATATGATGATTTTTTAAATAATCTTGAAAAAGTATTAAAAAGATGCATTGAGACAAACCTATCACTCAGTAATGAAAAATGTTTTATGATGTTAACTGAGGGGATAGTGTTGGGATACCATATCACTTCTTTAGGGATTAAGGTGAATCCAACGAAAATTCAGGTCATTGTGGGTTTAACACCACCTACAACATAAAAGGAGGTTTGAAGTTTCTTGGGTTATGCAAGATACTATTGGAGATTTATTTAAAATTTCAATAAAATAGCTTTTCTGTTATTCAAGTTACTTGAGAAAGATGTATAATTCCAATGGATTGATAACAGTCAAAATGAATTTTAAAAATTAAAAGAGAAATTATCAATTGCACCCATTCTTCGAGGACCTAATTGGTCTTTTCCATTTCACATTTCAACTGATGCATCTGACACAACTATTGGAGCATCACTTGGACAAAAAGAGAATCAATTCAATTATGCTATATATTTCATTAGTAAAAAATTAACATCAACAGAATTAAATTACACTGTCACAAAGAAAGAAATGTTAGCTGTTATACATGCACAAAATAAATTTCGACATTATATAACAATTTATCAAGTTTATATTCATATAGATCATTCTGCTATAAAATATTTAATGAATAAATCAATTACAAATGGCAGAATAACTCGGTGGATTTTATTGATACAAGAGTTTAATATTACTGTACAAGATCGACCAGGAAAAGATAACCAAGTTGTTGACTTTTTGTCAAGATAAAATTCACCTGGTGATCCAAATCGAGTATCAGACAATTTCCTAGATGAACTTCTATTCGCTATAAATGTCAAAACCCTTTGGTTTTTAGATATAGCTAACTATTTATCATCTGATATCCTACCATGTCATTACACAAGTACATATTGAACCATTTGAATAATGGGCTTTAGATTTCGTGGGACCAATCAACCCTCCATCCAATGGAAAGAAATACATTCTTGTATGTACATATTATGTGACTAAATGGGTGGAGGCCAAGGCAGTAGCACGGGCAACAGAAGAAACTGTTATGTATTTTCTATATGAAGAGATATTTGTGAGATTTGGAGTTCCTAAACAGATAGTAACTGACCAAGGTGCACAATTCATGTCAAAACTTGTTCAAGATATTATAGAGCAATTCAAGATAAAACACAAAAAATCCACTCTGTATCATCCCCAAGAAGATGGACAAGTGGAATCTATAAACAAAGTCGTAGAAAATATTATGACAAAAAATGTAAACATGAACAGAAAGGACTAGTCAGAAAAATTGAAAGATGCATTATGGGCATATAGAATAACTTGGAAAAACGCTACTGGTTTCAGACCATATCAGTTGGTGTATGGAAAAGAAGTTCTATTACCTATTGAGTTTCAAATACATACATACAAGCTAGCAGGAAAAATAGGAATGGAATTGTCGCAAGCACAAGAAAGGACTATGCAGTTAAACAAACTGGATGAGATTCGACAAAAAGTAATTTTGCATACTTCTCTTGTCCAAGAACAACAGATCAAATGCGATGATTTATTTATAAAGAATAAATTGTTTTAGTAAGGAGATTGGGCACTCTTGTTCGATGCCAAATTCAAAGATTTCAAAGAAAAATTCACAACTCATTGACTTGGGCCATATGAGATTGAAGAAATCTTCGACAATGGAGCTGTCAAGATAAAAACAGTTTATGAAAAATCTGTTTCGTTTTTCGTAAATGGACGTAGGCTTAATTTACCATAAGCCTATAGATAAAGAAGATTTTCTGAGAAAATTTTTAATGGATTCTGATCTGGAAATAGTGGGACAACATAGCAATATGCCTTCTAAATTTTGAGATTAAAGAAGGATAATATATATATATATATATATATATATATATATATATATATATATATATATATATATATATATATATATATATATAATGATTTTGGTTGTGAAAATCCAGGATACTGGCACAATACAAACTCAAATTCCTATTGGAAAACCAACTTGTCTAGCAAATCTGAATTCTATTTTTGTTTTCATCTTACTTTACCTAAGATTTTTGTAGATATACCCTCCAAGATTTTACAGACTTGAGGAAAAGTCACAACATTATTTTTGGGGAAGGTGTGAAATAAAAAAACTATGAAAATAGTTTTCAACAGTTGATTTGAATACAAAATATGAGCTACAGTCATAACGAGACCTGGTATATCATTCACATTTGCAGAAGGGACTTGAATTATTGTTGAAAAATTATTCAGAATGGGACCTGAGTACAACAGAAGAAATTTTTAAATATGGAACATCATTGTGAAATTATACCAAAAAGGGACCTAAAAATTTAACATGTCAGAAGGGACCTGAGAATATCATAGTAGATGTCAAAGTCTAACCTGCAAAAAGGGACCTGAACAATAAATATTCAAAATCAAATCAGATGGAAGAAGAAATAAATTATATATCAAGTCTACAAGAGTCGTCGTAAAAGAAAACACAATGCCGATCATTATCAAATGTCAAAAAGGGAATACATATGTACAGTAAGTAAAACATTTTGCTCTTAAATTTTCATTTTTTTAAAAATATTCTAGAATTGGATAAACTAATTTAATACTAGTTAAATGCATCTTTTAGCTACATTTCATTTTAGATTCCCTAAACTCACCCACATTATATCATTTATAACCCTCTTCATAACACTATTCTAATTAATCCTATCCACATTTATCTTCATACTATCATTTGAAATATTTCATATCACTATTCATATCATATCCCATGCATTTCTTAACAAGGAGAATTATGAACAAGAGGTCACATATTGAACCTATGGAAGACTTTTGAGAGACCTACAAAACCATACAATAAAGGTTAGCATTTTCATAAGCAATTAATTTTAAAAACTTGAGTATTGTATTAGTCAATTTTTAAAATTAAAAATAAAAAGTTTAAAACCAAAGTTCAAAACTATACATAGCGCAATTGAAAAATGAAAATGGTATATGGAAAATATTTTTGAAATTGAAACAAAGTGAGTGCAGTTATGAAAAGGCATGAACTATGGTAACGAATGAATGCAATACAAACATATGAATGCAACCTAAGATGAAAAATGCATGGTTATGATGGCATGCATGAAATGCAAAACAAATACATGCAGTGAACAAGTTAGCATAGTATATACAATGATGGCCCATGAGAGGTATGGAGAAATGTGAGGTATGGAAGCAATGTTTTGATGATGGTGCACGATGACAATACAGGTAATAAAATGTACATGACCATGAACACAAAATGTGAATAGGATGCAGAAGGATGGGCACGAAAGTGAAAGAGAAGGACGTGCATGGGTCAGTCAAAGAGTTTATGAAATAGGTAGAAGATTCAAAAATGTCAATGTGTAAACAAAATGAACTCTTTCTGCCTCTGTCAAGCCATTTCCGCTCCGTTGAAAGCCATTTTCATTTCTGTTGAAAAACATTTTTTCCTTTTAAAACCTCAGAAATGTTACTGTGAAGAGTTTTCCACCATCATTTCCATTAGAAGGCTCAGTGAGGGAAAGAAGTGCGCAGTCAAAGCACATCCTTGTATCTTTGACCCCGTGGAAAACAAAAAACGAAGAGAGATAAGTTCTGAGAAGGCCGAGAGAAAATATATTAAACGCAGAAGGGGAAGCAGAAGATATAGTGGGAAGGAGAAAATAGAGTGATAAGAAGTATTCAAGGCCATGATTCTGGAAAATCTAACCGAGCCATCCAAAAGAAAGTAGAATTCTCTGAGAGTAAAGGTAAGATTTGATTGTTTCAATAAATTTCGGGATTGTGCCATCAATCAAAGCTCTGAGTTATAAGAGGGAGTAAATTTATTTCAATTTGCAAGTGTGTCATGCAACGAGTTTCACATATAAACCATTCAAAAACGTGTTGACACATCCTAAAAATACACTGCCACCAGTCAATCACAAAAATGTTTTTTTTAATCAACTCATAAATGAAGATTTTAATGGATTTTCTGTGGATTTAAAGTCCATTTCAATTAAAAATAAGACCATGAAGATCATAGAAAATCACAAAAGCAGTTGCATAAGGAAGGTAAGGTCGACATGTCCTCATACACAATATTTCATTTCAAATATAAAATAGACAGTGAAATTACATTTCGAATTGAATAGTATGGTTTTTAATACAACTATGTAGTAGATTTGTTTTTTTAAAGAAAACACACTCAGTCTAAAGATTTAGAACAAAAGAAAATGGAGGATAGCTAGACATGTTTTTCTTGACAAAAGACAGAATATGAGGAACGATGGAGTAAGGCAGTGAGTCTATTATGTATTTTTGATGAAGTGATTGAAGTTTATTTTGATGAATACACAGTGAATTTGCATGCAATGTTTTTGGAAAATATTTATATATGAAATTAATGAGTGAAAAGTACTGTTGTATAAAACAAATTTATTTTTTTATACACAATCCAATTCTTTTTGCAAAACATATATTGTTTTAAAGAATATTTTCAATTCTTTTGCAAAACAGAGATTGTTTTTAAGAGAATAGAGATTTTTTCCAATTCTTTTGCAAAAATAGGGATTGATTTTAAGGGAGAAAGATATTGTTTTTAGAGGAAAACAGAGAATTAAATAGAAGGTATAAAATTAGAAACATAAAATTATGTTTTCTTGAGACCTTTTCTATCAAATTCGTTTGTTTATTTACAGTAGAATCACATTCTTCAAAAGAAAAAAAACAGAGAATTGGTTGATTGATAAAGCCAGTGAAGTAGAAAGGTAAGACTACTACCATAGTTACACTCAATGTTTAAATTTTTATTTGCAAAATGAGGTTAATGACAATATATGGTCATATAAAATGGTTTTCAAAACAAATGGCCTCCAGAGCAGAGCCTAAATATTTTCAAATAGAACACTGGAATAGAGAAACAATGGAAAAAATTTATCAGTCGGGGTGGATAGGCTTTCTACAAAAATTCAAAGGTCATAATGAGAGGGTCACAAAAGATTTTGTAGATAACTTCATACAGAATGAAACTATGATAGGCAACATGCATATTCCTTTAACTTCTAAGTATATCTCTGAAGCATTAGATTTACCATTTTCAGGAGAATTATATCACAAAGGCTTACATTTTAGAGATAAAGGATGGAAATTTTTCATAGATAAAAATAGGAAAGGATCCTTTGATAGATCAAAAGGTATTCCAAGGGAATGATTTAATGAACCATGGGTATAATTGGAGTTTATTATTCATAAATATTTCACTTGTGATACTATATTTAGTGTAGTACACCTCTACCATGTGAGGTTACTACAACACATCAAGGGAGACATAAGGATAAATTTGCCATATTTCTTCTACAAAAACTTGATGAAAATGATTGAAAGCATAAAATCAGAATCTAAACCAAAATAAGCTCAATTCACTCACCATGGACTCATTAAAAGTCTTGTAGATCATCAGTTGAAAATCAAAGGGATGGTTTGGGAGGATTTCATAGTTGAAAAGGGGTTTGCAGAACATGTTGTGGAAAAAAAACTTAAACACCTAGAAGAAACAAGGAACATCATGAATACATCTCTATATCCATAAAATATATCAAAGAAACAACAGTGGGAAAATGTGTTAGAAAAAAAACATCTTTCTTGACTATTCCCAGGAGGCAAAAATGGAAACATTCAGTAGAACCGGAAATACAAATCATGGAAACTTCTCCTATCAGAAAACATGCCAATGAAATTCTTGAAAGATTGCAAAATTTTTTTTATGAGGATCCTTTAGATAAAGGTTCCTACTTTGAAAAAAAATGAAGTAGATTTTTCTTCAGTTTCTAGAGATTCAAAAAGGGAAGAACATAACCTTTCTAGAGTTAAAGAGCTGACTGATAGCTTAAACATAAGAAAAATCATGGGAAGACACTTGAAAGAGGAGAATGAAAATTATAAAATAGCCAATGAGAAATTAGATAAAGAGAATGAGAAGATCAGAGAGGATATGGAAAAGATGAAAAACAAAAACAATCTTCTCTACACATAGGCTTTCAGGTGGTTTCAAGAGAAAAACTCCTAGAAAGCAAAGTATAAGAAATAGAAGGTGAAAACTTCCATTTACAAAAAAGAGTAGGGTAAGGACATAGTCTCTTTTGCACAAAACACATCATGAGATTACAGGATCAGGGATAGGATCAACACCAGGGCTCCGAAGGTCAAAGAGGAAACAACAAGCATGAGGACATGCTTGATCTTCAGTTTGGGGGAGATGTTGGCCCTTGTTTTTAACCTCTTTTTGTTTAGGAAATACACTTTATTTTTCCTCATTATCCATATATTTACCATAATATTCACCTTAAATTTACCCAAAGGTGCATATACAGGAATTTGATTTATGTTTTTCAATTATTAGATGTTTTTTCGAAAATTGGAATTTAAGTACATTTTTGGACAGCAACAAAAATTCCCGTAATGGCATTATGGTTTTCATATGTGCATGACACTTGGGATCGAGATGGATATGTTTCTAGAAAGCTGAGGAACTAGGAGTAAGATTACATCTGTTGGCACAATAAGATTGAGCTTTAATAAGCCCAGTCAAAGGCGGTCAAACAAGACTAGTCTTTATGGAGGATCCCTAGAAACTAGGTCAGAAATCTTATTTTGTGGAATTCTCCGGATTATGATGGATATGATAGATGAATTTGACCTGATATGATAGGATAAGGATATTTATGATTACTTGAGATATTTTATATGATTTTGTTATATATTTCATCTATTTAAGCCTCACACTTTTAAGGCTTTAACATTGGAACTTGTATGACTTATTATTCTTATTTCTGAGACTTGAAGACATATTAGAAGATTTTTTATATCATATTTTGATGCTATTACATGCTGGTTTATTTCTTGAAGTCTTGAATAGCTGATTTTACCTTCAGTGTGCGAGGAAATGGTGGAAGGGCCCCCACACCGAGCTAAGTGCACTCCTTAGTTTATTTCATAGGTGGAATTTATGAATTACTTTTCTTATGTTTGATTTGGTTATTTTCAAGTATTGATGAATCTAATGATCAATCTTAAACTACATATGAAAGGATAAACAAGTGTTTAAGTTAATCAGTCTTTCTATCGACTCTAGATTTTCCGTTAGAATTCATTTTTACATGTCTTTACATGCTTTGATTGCGAATGGATATTAATTTTGCTTCCTTCCTTCATACAAAGAGAGAAACTAGTATTTAAGTTAAATACTTCTTATATCTGATTAAGAGCTCAAAACTCTGATTTAGAGTTCAAAATTAAGATTCATCTTTTCCTGCTTTCCTATTTTCACAATAGAATTAATAATAGAATGAAATGAATGATGAAGGACAACTAGGACCTCTGAATATAGAGCCTCTTCGATTATTATTTCATATATCTTGATCTATTATTTAGAAAATAGATTTATCTTTTCCTGCTTTCTTGTTTTCACAATAGCATTAATGATAGAATGAAATCAATGATGAAGGACAACCAAGACCTCTAAATATAGAGCCTTTTCGATTATTATTTCATATATCTTGATCTATTGTTTAGAAATTACTTAAGTTAGATTTATATTTGTAATATGGATTTCACTAACCATCAATAATTCATCCTCTAAATTTGACTGTGGTTGAAACCCATATAATTTGGCGATGATTCTAAGTTAACCAACCCAGATTGATAATAAATATTTTCATTAGTTTACAACAGTAAATTGAATCAACACTTTGCTTCTCTGAGGTTCCCTACCATCAGTGCTCCCATTTCCCACATTTCTTCCGTCCATCACTCAGTGTGTGGACTTTGAATTTTGCAAAACAGTGGGAAAATTTTGTTTTTAGCACTTTGTTTGAAACATTCCCCCTCGATGCGTAGCTATGTAGGTAATGTATATGTTTCTCACCAAATTAAGCTTTTATCATATTAATTTTTAAAATTGAGTTAGAATTCATTGTTGTTTTGAAAAAAAATAAATCCTGCGCAGTGCGTCTGAGTCATTCGGCTCACACTGTATCTGGTGTTCCCTGTAAATTTACAGGCCACGTCATGAATGATGTTAACAAAAACTGCAACAGGCGGTTAATGTGACAGCTCAGTGCTCTAGCGACAAAAAGAACACTACAATAACAATAAAATAGTGTGGTGCATGTTGCTTTCTCGCCCCACTGACAATTTATAGCATTTAAAAATAACAATTTATTTTCGACAGTGCATTAGTTTACTGGAACACACCAGGAATTATGTAAAAATAAACATAAGAGACTGGTCCATCTATATTATGAGAACACACCAAATTTGCGTTGCGTCGGTCAAACATACCACACCGGGACATTTTCTGTTTGGTACTGCACCTCTAGTGGTAAAATATTGCAAACAAGCTGTGCCTTGAGCTATAAGAAATGCCCAGCGGTGGATATGTTTTGTGAACGCACCACCTATAATATTTATTTAAGTAATATTTTTTGTTGTCGTGATGCATGACTATTTTTTATGTGCACCGTGGATAGTGCGTGATATACATGCACAGAGTTGGCGGTGCATGACTATTTTTTGTGGTGCACAAAATGTTTTTTTTTTATAAAAGTTATATTTATATATTTGTAAATAAATTTTTCATTTAATAAAAAAATTTATGTTTTGTGCATGAGGGAGGATGATGTATTTAATATTTGAATTATTCGGCGATGTCAATGGAGAGAGGAGAGACAACAACAAGAGTAGAGGGATGACAATTACAACATGATACAACATTGGGAGGCAAGGGAGAGGGAGAGACTTTTGTACCCTCGCCCTATTATGCCACCCACCTAGTTGCTCTTCAGGGAGATAGGCCTCCTTAAGTTCTATGAGGAGGCTACAGCCCTGAAGGGTCACAATGTCTTATTAGTACAATTGATCTATAGGTGGGATACCCACTGACAAGCTTTCTGTGTGGGTCTTGACTAGTGGTACTATCCCATTGAGGAGGACATGTATTTTATCATTGGCCTATATAGGAGAGTGGAAGATTTTCCCCAGTTCCCTGATGTCCCCTTTGGTTATGCAACTAGGATTTAGTTGTTGCACTCTCAGAGATATGTTAGGGATGATATACTTTCTCCTGCAGATTTTTAGGTTTCTTGTGGATAGCTACATATTGCTTATTTTGCTCCAGAGGAAGTTAGGTGCCTCTCACTATTACTGACCACCATTTCACATTATATCAGTGACGAAACGTGCATTATTTTCCCTCTTTTATTTTATGTTGATTCTTTATTCCATAGGTCATGAATTTTTAAATGCTCTGCCATTATTTTGTGGTAGTTTTGTATAGCCGTAGATAGATGTTGTTCTCAGGAACGTGGGAGGTTGACCTTCCCTTTTTCTTCATAGTTGTTTTGTTTATTTTTTGAGAGGTTTACAGAGACGAGGCCTAATTTTTTCTGTTAGCCTTGTAGGCCAATGATAGAGGTACATATGCACATGTGGGGTGAGATGATGCCTAATAGGGGTTAGTCGGAGTATCCGGCCATGATTTCTAGTAATGCACTGGAGCTACTAGCAAGTGAGGATGACCACATGTTCGTGATGGTGCCATGTCCTTATGCAGGGTTGGATTGACTAGGGTGTACCAACATCCTCTTCACACAGGATGAGCCACCAGATGATAGAGGCAATATTAGTGTTTTCGTTAAATTAATATAGTTTTATTTTATTTTCTTAATTAATTAGAATATAATTTTTTCTAACATGTTATTTAACTTGCTTTATTAAAATTTTTAATGAAATTATCTAAATATCGTTGTGTACTATATATTTTGTAGATATTGGCATGTTCTTTGGGGACATTCCTCCATCCCATGATCCTGTAGATGATGAGGAGATGCCGGAGGTTGCGGAGGGTGAAAGACCTCCTTAGGTGAAAATATCCGCAGTCATGCAACGTAGGGATGACATTCGATTCAGGATGGATTTGGGCGACCAAATATGTAAATTCCTGGTTGATGGGGAAGTCTACCCTACAATGACTAGAGACATCCAGGAAGATCGTACGCTCACAGAGCTTTGGAGGGACATGTCGCGCGATATGATGAGCATTATGTGTCATATTTTTGGAGCTTCCAATCTATTGATAGCGAGGAGGTATATGCGCCATGGAGATGCGTGACAAAACACATATGATGATGATCATAAGGGGAGTATTCATTCTAGTACTCCACCTCCCCCTCCACCTCACTTAGATGAGCATCTAGCATCTAGTCCTGAGCATGGATCTCCTGGGAAGGCACCATCTAAGCAGGCACCTCCTGAGCATACACCATCTGAGTAGGCACCTCCCGAGTAGGCACCATATGAGCAAGGATCATCGACTCGAGAGGCTTAAACTAGTTATAATATTGATTTACCACCAGATACTTGAGATTTATATGCAGTTCTATTATAGTTGTATATTTTTCACATTGTATATATATATATATATATATATATATATATATATATGGTGCATGTATTTTATGTTCATGTTGATGTAATTAATTTACATCTTGGTGTTCATCATGATGTGTATATGTTAGGTTATATTAGATATGTTCATTTAATGTGCTTACAGATAGATGTGTATGTTATAGTAGTTATTTGACATGAGATGTATATTTCATGTTTGTGTTGTGATGATGTTATACAATTCTTGTGTTTTATTAGATGATCATGATTATGAGGATTAGATGATGTTAGAAAATTTGAATGTTTATTTTAGAATGTGATGTTTGTACGATGGTTATCATGACCGTTATGTTTATTTTTAAGATTAAATCATGAAATTTATTAAATATTATGTATTGGTAATTGTAAATTTGTAATTGTAATTGTATGTATCGTGATTGTAATTGTAGTTTTAATTATAATTGTATGTAAAATTGTAAAATTGTAATTGTAATTGTATGTCTTGTCATGATTCAATTTTATTAAAATTGTAAAATTCGTAAATTTGTAAATTTGTAAATTAATTGTCAAATTTGAACCATAACTACAATAAAATTGAATCATCATAAAATTGTAAAATGTATACTATACATATTGTTAAATTACCATAATTGTAAAATTGTAAATTTGCATGAATATAAATAATTGTAAAATAATAAATCTAGAGTTATATGAATTTTTGTAGCATAATAAAGTTTATAAAATAATGAAAATAAATTCATGTTTAGAATTATCATTATTTTATTATAATCTTACATACCAAAAATAATAGTATACATTAATACATTTTTTTAAATTTTGAAGATATATATATATATATATATATATATATATATATATATATATATATATATATATATATATATATATATAGGGTGCATTAATTTAAGTAATGATATAGTGAAAATCCATTTAAAGCAATCAAGTAGTTGTATTATTTTAGGAATTGACATAAAAAAAAAGAACTTGATACAATGAATTTCTTTCGAGATCAACATAATTGCAAATTATCAAGTGAAAACCTGGTTGCAATGTTTGGGGAAAACATAAGGCTCCTTAGCTTCATCCCACATCTTTCTAGAGTTGATACATATCAGCATACTATCACGATATTCCTTTACATTATTCTGATCAAAGGTGTCCCACCACATGCACCTAAAAATAACAGATTGGAAAGAAGAGAAGTCCACTTCAATGATCTCTTGTGTCTTTTCGACATAACCTAACGTCCCTCGTACTAGGTTTTGATCACGGTGACTAGATCGACTAGATTAATCGAAATCAACTTCCACTCCACAATCTTATGTCATGTGTCTATCATCGACATTTTCTGTGCGAAAATGATGTCCATATGCCCACATAAATGGGAAAAAATTCACCTACAAAAATGTTAAAAAATCATAGTGTCCTGTGTGTAATAACCCAAATATTAAAATATAAAATATATATGTTACATTTCAAACGTGCATTATTAAGTTTAAAATGTACATAAATAGATTATTACCAAGTTGATGCACCCAATCCCTATGTTTAGCGCATCCTCTTTAGCACACAGGTAATGACCGGCTGCACTGTATTTCTCTTGTCTCTATCCCGTTTCATCCTCTTTTGTTCATACAATGCGGCCCACGGATGTGTCACTTTGTGTGTATCCAGTTTAAATTTATTTATTTCTTCAATTTCTACATCCGCTGATGAAATCAAACCAACATATAGTACATATGAGATGAAAATATAAATTATTTTGAAGTTCAACATGAATATTTACTTTTGTGTAAATTTGACAAATTATAAGTCGCTTACACTTTATCAAGTGCCATTTTCCATTCGTTTGGAGAAGCTCTCCTTCTCTTTTGTCTTCATCCCTTTCATCGTCCCAAATCACCGTACCTAGTGTGTTTTTTATTTTCTTGATGTACTCGTTGTCATAATAGAAAGGCTCATACGATATGTACCCCTCTCCCATAGACCCCTCAGGTTTTTCCCTTTTTCAAACAAAACCTTTCAATTTTTTCATGTAACTCTCTAAGAAGAACATCCAACGACAAGAAACCACCCCAAATAATTCAACCTCATCTACTAGGTGGATTAGAATATGAACCTGCAAGTCCATGAAACTCGTTGGAAATTCCTTCTAGAACATACAAACAATCTCAAATATCTCTTGATGCCACCGTGAAATGATAGCCACATGAATCTCGTTTGACGTGATCCAAAGTACAAATGTAGATAATGTAGATATGGCACATCCTAGGTCTTCGAGGAAGTCATGTTTAACACACCCACACATGAACAAAGGATAATGACACTGCAAATTTATGAACATGTGCATAGAAAATTAGTTATGTTTTATGATCTAATGGGATAAAAATTATTAATATAAAAAGTAATAAATTCATGCTTTTGATATTATACATACTCTTAGAAGATTCAAATGGTGATGCGATTTCAACACCGAAAAATGGTCTTCCACGGTGAAGCAACACCATAGTTAAGACCCATATGACGATGACACCCTCACACCCATTATAACTTACTTTGCCAAAGAAAAATCATCTTTTTTTTTAAATCCATGGGACATCACCTTCTTTGAAATACCAATTAGAGGGACCAACCTCTCTTGTAATTTCTAATTGTCTCGGACAATGTTTCTTTTTATTTTTTGAAGTAATAAGATATTTCCTAACATCCAATGTGTCACTTTTTTTTATGATATGTGCCTTCATAAAGAAGATGAAACATTTTTAAATATATGCATGGGATCTAGTAAGTGGGTAATCTTAGGATGCTCCCAATATGGGATGTTATAAAATATAGATTTTCTTTTCATCCTAATAGGCAATTGGTCAACATAGGTTTCGAAGAATTATGTATCCTCAAACATAGGCTCCCCATTTGAATCGAACATTTCTATGAACTCCTTCTCCTTCTCTCTTTCATATGCTCTCAACCATTCAACTGGTGTTGTTATTGGAGGCCTTTGGGTTCTCTCTCGTTTACCATTAAAAGCAGATGTTACTATTCTGTAAGGGTGTTCTTCTAGGAGGAATACCCTGGAGCAGTCATACATTGGCTTCCGTAGGTCATTGGACCATCTAGCTTTCAGTGAAGGTCCATAAAATTTACAACCATAATACCCTTTTGCTACAAGATATGTGAAATTATTATATACAATATGCATGGAATGTTAATGAATATCATGAAGATCAGAACAATTACAATGAATTAAATTACTATGCGATAGAATATTGTTACCTATATAAACAAATCAATAAACATGTAATTTAACAGAGAAAACTTCTAAGCCTAGATAATCATGTGTGGTGTAAGAACATATGCCATACAACGTAAAAATCCTCTCTACTGGGATAGTTCTTGATACATCGTATATATTTATCCCATCCCATAACTTCTTCTATTCATCTACCAATGGTTGTAAGAAGACATCCAGATTCTTCACTTGTCTTCTACCAGGGACTATGAGAGCCAACATAAGATGTTCATTCTTCATGGAAAACCATGGGGGGATATTTTTATTAATCACTACTACAGGCCAAACAAAATTGTTGGTGTTCTGGAGGGAATATGGGTTGACGCCATCCATGGATATGCTGAGTTGTAGAATTCGTACTTCATATTTGAATTTTTCAGGCCATGTATCCTTTATATGCTTCATGGCTATTGAACCTGTTGGTATTCACATAAGTCCCAAAGCACTTATGTGTGAGGCATGTCATCCCTACAACATAGCTAATTCTTTACAACAAAAGAGCCTTTGAATCCTTGGGATTATAGGCTTGTACCTCAATATCTTCAAAGGAGGACCACATGATTTACCCTTCTTTTTTCATTTATCATACCTGTCATGGCCACATTTTAGACATATCTCTTTTTTTGCATATTATCCTCTATATAGAATACAATCATTTGGACATGCATGATATTATATGTACTCAACACCCAACATTTTCAACAATTGATTTCCTCTTCACATCTATCGGGCAAGATATTATCACTTGGAAGAACCTTATATTTGAATAACCGATAATTGGTGGACACTATTAAAAGTACAATTCCAATAATTATTAATGTTCATAAATTTTTCCATTTGCAATGTTAATTGTGTGACAATATTTCTCAAAATATAATGGATTTGATGATCAATTACCTCAAAATTTTTGAGAAACATGCATTTGACAAGCCAAACTTTGCTTTCAATTTGTACAGTAACATCATTGTCCCCAACTGGGTAGAATTTGACTGACCTCCATGTCCAAAGAGAGGGGTGGTGGAAGCAAATTTAAGGCTTTCGAATAAGGTATCAGCGATATGAGCATCATCCCCTAGCTTATCATCGATTTGGAATTCATCTAACAAAATTGTCTCTATGGCAGTCGTATCCCTTAAGTAATCATCCATACCAACATCTATTTGATTTAATCTATTTCCAGCTTGTGAAGAAATACTATTGTTGTAGTCATTCCCAATTGGTGAATCTGGACATAGTGGGAATTGAATAGGTGGTTGATTCAACCATTCTTGGTATTGTTCGTCTCTGATTTTTTCTCTTAATTCAACCTTCTCTATATTTTACATTGTTGTGGGGTGCAACAGAAGATGGTAGGTAGGTCTCTCATCATCACTAGAATCCTAATATTTTTTAAAAATATATTTGAACATGATTAGTACAATATCAATGATATCAATTAATAATAACGTCAATGCATGATTAATTAGTTTGACGTTGAAATAATTACATTATACCAAACAATTATTACCATCATTGTCCTAGGATTGTGGCTTGAATATGACATGTTATAATTGGAAGGGTGAATCAACTGTCCATTTTCATTTCCCAATCGCGCCTTGTGGTATGCTGCTCCTGATAAGAACTTTCGATGTTTTGGAACTGTTTGAATATTTTCAACATCCGAAATTGAATCTAAATCTCCATGAACCTGCAAATTTTTATACATTAGTTTTATTCAACTGATTGACATGGATAAAAAAATAAATTCAATTAGATAATGAAAATATAAATAAAATCTGAATCAATTACGTCTGGAGATGGATAGGGAGAAATTTGCGATGGAATTTGAGAAACATTATGGAACAAGATGGATTTTAAAGAATTTTCCATTTGATATAATTATGAGGTTTTCTCCCTGCATTTTAGAAAAATCAACAATGAATTTTGGTGTACATACCTAAAAGTAATTTCGGTGCATTAAAAAAGGAGTTATTTTTATCAGTGCTAATGTACTATTAACCACACTCGTGTGGTTTTATTACTGGATACACTAGTGTTTTTAGTTAACAAACACAAAAAATATCGGGGAAAAAAACACAACTTTAGTTTTTTGAAGTGGAAAAAAAACGGTAAACTGAAAAATGAGCAGAAAATGATTTTCAGAAATCTAATTTCATAAAAAGTTCTTTAAATAGTAAAAGCTATTCATTATTTCATTATTTTTGAATTTTTTTTTAGGGAGGGATTTGCACGAGAGACATACCTGGAGCAAGAGAGCACTTTGGAGCAGCAAACTACTTTCAAACAACAACACTATTCAGAGAATCAAAATTTGAAACATCTGGTGATTCACACAAAAACCTTGTAGTATGGAAAAAATGTTAAATTTATTGTAATAATTTTATTTTTTTTATATATAGTTTTTGTTAGATTTAATACATGCATAGTAAAAGTTTTAAATTTTAGTGTGCATTTTACTAACAAAAAATATTTACAATTCCTATTCCTATTTAGATTTAATTAAAATTCAGAGAATAATAAAAAAAATCCATTGTTACGTTAAACCCTTGCTTCTTCTTGCTTATGTGACTGCGAAAATTCACAATTAGGGCTTTGCATTTTAGATTTATAGGGTTTGTATTCCTATATATATAGGAGTTTAACATCTAACCCACGAGACCACTTGCAGAGTCAAATCCCATTCCTTGTTGGCCCTTGCATGATTTTTTTAAAAACGACTTTTGCTAATCAGTGCACCTTGTTTAATATAGTGCACAGGTGCACACTTTTAGTATAACACACTGGGTGCATATTGAAAAAAATCAGTGTTTGATAAAAACAATTTTCCATTCATTTATGTTTATGTTAATCGATGCTGCCGTATTAATATAACGCACTGGGTCTCCTATTGACAAATAGAATCGTACAATGTTTCTAATGTATTGGCGTGCATTTATAATAACATATCACACCCTTATCGTTTAAATTTTTTTCTCGTTGTTGGTGCTTACGTAGAGAAAGTCGCACTGCTGCAGTTAAAAATATAAACACACCAAGACTTTAATCTAGATAGACGCTTTGTTTTCTTGATTTTTTGTTTACCTAAAAAGTATGTGATTTATTTATAAAATATATTAATGAATAGTACAGGTTTTATATTGATAAAAAAATGGCTAACAAGATTTCAAGAAATAAAAATACTGATAACACATCCAGAAAATAAAAAAAAGAAAATTTCTTTGTAAACTCTTTACAAAAATTATTATTTTTTAACTATATGCAAGTTTAACTAATATGTATCGTTTAGTGTGAGTCATGCAGAGCCACAAAATGATGAAGCTCAATAAGATTATTTCTAATCTAAGAATAGAAGAACATAAAATCTTGATTAAAACGTTGTAGAAGGATGAATAAGGTGAATGAAAAAATACTATATATCCAATATGAGTTTCTTTTTTGACTTTTCATTAATAATATACTTAAAAATATTAGATAACATGTTTCAAACAATATATTAATTCAGATATGTTTAATGTTCTACAGGGACCAACAATGAAGGAAAGGAATGTTGTTCTAAGAAAATAAAATAAATAGAACATGCAAATGTAAATGAATTTCTCCTCAGCTCATCTGTAGTGGTGCTGGAGGTTAACGAAAAGGGGAGAAACTTTTACAGAACTTTGAGGGATCTAGTGGAATGAATGTATAGACGTTCTTTCCACTTACAATACAAAAATTAATCCAATGATTCCAAGAACCAAAATTTATTTAAACTACATGAAAAGTTTCTACAGAATTGGTCAATAAGACATGTTAGAAATTTAATAACAAAAAACTGCAACAACAAAAAAGAAGCATTGAAAAAGTAATATTCCTTTAAATTTTTTTCTAGAATTATATGTAGATATTACTATAGAGCAATCATTTATAAATATGACTTTTGTTATATTTAGTTTTCACATATCAATATAAAAATGAAATAGTTTATTGTCATGTCACTTTTTCCAGAAAGATTATGAAAATATCAAAGGATGAATGAGTTGATATCAGAAATATTCCGTTAGGAATGTCCTAAAAGGTGTACAAGGAGATGTTCAAAGAAATTGACATAATTACATCGCACAAGGAGCCATCTCAACAAAAACATTCTTCAAATGTAATATGTAATCACTGAAATTTTTTATTAGGTACAATAATTAAATAATTTAGCATTAAAAATTAATTTTCAAGTATTTTCTTGCAGAAAAGGAAAGAAAATGGAACCCATTCAACACATAAAATAGGACGACAAGGAAGAAAAGGGCTGATATCTAAGCTTGTGAATAATTGTTATTTCCTTATAACAACTTAACTAGATTTCACTTTTATATATTTTAAGTTATTTTACTACAATCACCATTGAATGTATTCAAACAGGTGCTAACATACAAAGAAGAACCATCAGAATAATTGATTGAGATTGGGTTAAATATGGGTTGTCAGTATATGTTGGCATATCATAAATTAATTATAGAATTTGTAAGTATCTATATTGTTTCACTTAGCTCCATCTATAATTAATAGAATAAAAAAATCTTTTATATTAAATCTATGATTTGTTATGGGGTATAAAGCTTGCACAAAAAAAAGTATGCAATTGTGCCAACAAAAGAATTGTTGAAAGAAGACATGAAATTTAGTTTTGAAAGAATGTGTATAGTTCCCAAGTAAATTCTTGCTATGGTACATTTCTTTTCGATATACATTGATGTATATTATTTAAATTTTCAATTTTCATTATTCTCACCAATGTAGATACACTCATTACACTTTATTTTTATGTTTGTATATGGAACTTGGAGAAGAAGAAAAAAATCAACATAATGAACAAAACATTCCTCCAATTAACCCAAGTCATGGAAGTATCTCAAGCAGTGACACCAGTTCCAACGAAGAATGATGATCAATATGTTTGGATATCAAAGTAAGGCATTGTATTTTTGAAATATTTGTCTGTGAAATGAGACATTTTGTTTAATATAATGGATGTAGTGTTCCAATTTAAAGACAAAGGGTTACCAATAACTGTCCCATTTTGTGTGACAAAGAGTATCTTATTCATATATATATATATATATATATATATATATATATATAAGTTTTAATTTATTCTATTGTGCTCTCCATTGTCGCTATGAAATGTTACGCCACTGGTTAAATATATGGATGATTGAATATTATAATGAAGAGATGCAAAATCTGATGATATAAAAAATTCATCCAAACATCACATTCAAATGCACTAATAAAAATTTAGTTGATATGAATACTGTTATAAGATATGTGTCTAATTTTGACGAATAATGAGTTTTACAAAATCACAATAATTTCACCGTCATAGGTCAATGTTTCTAAAAAATACAAAATGAACATCGGTGCATGTGTATGATATTGCGCACTAGTGCGTTGCTACGACCTATGAGTAGCACACCAAATACCAATACCAATTAGAACACATGGTGCACTTTATCGACATTTACGACCCAGGCAGATAGGCATTGCATGCATCGGTATGGTTGGCCTTAATGTGCCAGTGCATTAACGGCCCGGGGCATGTAAAAAACTCATACGCACCGAGAAAATAGAAGGTGCATGTGCCATTTCATTCGTATTTGTAACAAACATGTAATGTTTGCATTAAATGATTCAATAATTTACAACTATAATCCGAATAACACTAGTGCATGCACCTTCTATCGGCTCAGTGCGTATTCGTTGGTGACACACACTGGGATGTTGCGTATGTAAACAACCTAGGTCTTCATAAATTTGTTTTCCATTCTGATTCTTGGTATGTTTACAACACTAGTGCGTATAGTTTAAAACACACCGGTGTGTTCACACATGAAGCATGCACCGATAAGAAAATCATTCGTAAAAGCCTTCGGCTGCCCAGTTTTTTTTAGTTGTGTTGAAATTCTATTAGGAGCTTCGTCAAAACCTCTTTACAAAAAACAAATGTTGTATAAAATGTTTTTTTGACAATTTTGGCCAATTTTATAACACTAAAAACCTCCTTTATAACCTCTGTTAGAGGGTCTTCCAGAATGCAAGAGTTATCCAAAGTCCAACAAATAGATCCATTTCATGGTTTTTGACCATTCGAGACACATGGAAAACCTAACAGAAGATGCCCTAAACCTTCGTTTTAGAAATCTAAATATAATATGGATAGATGAAAATAAAAAATTTAATGTTTTCCAGAAATATTTTTTGATAAATAGGACCATAGATCCAAAATTTCACCAAAGACTCATGTCACCATAACATAATCCAGAACTTGTTTTTCATAATTCTATCTATGATTTTTATGGACATAAAAATTTATTTTAGAACTTTCTTTGTGGAGACAAATTAGATGGTACATATTATACACTCCTAAAATTTGGATCATTATTTGTCGCCCAACTTTTACATCGACCAGACTGGTTAAAAAATTGGTGGACATGGTTTGATAAAAAAAACTACTATGGATCGCATTTACTTCCAATAAAATTTAGAGATTTAGATTCTAAGAGTGAAGAATTATCATGGAGAAGAATCATAGATAAATTTTTTAATATGTAATAGAGTAATAGAAAGTATAAAGTCTGAGAGTCATGTGCATTAGGACTTGTGAGCCTGGTGATAACCTAAAGTGGTCAGACTTTCAAAAGAAGAGCCTTTTGGTTTGAGTTCTCTAGTTCATAGGCATAGTCTGCAAAGGGACAGGAACCCTTAATTTTCTAGCTCATTCTGATTTAGTATAACTGATCCATGACTTAGTAGTGAATGTGTGACAAAAACTGAGACTCCATGATTGTAATGACCTGGTGTTCTACAAATTAATAAAATAAGAGGTTTTATGTCTAAATTTTGGTTGCATTATATCTCAGTGTTATAATTTTGACTGTGTGAGGTTCATATGAGATTCATTGGAGGTTCACTTAGGATCCTGTAATGCAATTTTTCTCGTATAGGAAGAAGGTTATTTAAAGAGCTTGTATTACATTGGATTTGTTTGAAGGTTCATGTACAAGTTTATGTAAGAGTTCGTGTAGCACAACCAACAATCATACATTTATGTAAGACTCATTCTCTGTCGTAGGAAGCCTTTGTGACCAACACGGTCTAAATTGGTAGAAGAGCCAATCAGATTTGGTTCATCGGGTAATTCTAAGATACACTTTTTTTTAGAAAATGGAAACTAGAAGAAAATATTTATCTTTCCATGAAGTCCAAGAAAAATAACAAAATAATGAAGATCTTGATATAAAAAATATTTTTGATAAAGCCTTTTCTTCAATGATAAATACTATTGAATTAGAGATGATTGAAAATCATCCTTCTTCATGCTGGAAAATTATCTTAATCAATCCTTCTGAAGTCTATTATGATCTATCTATGTTCCATTCAAAGGAAATTACTAGAGTGTCTGTTAAATAATGTGTCAATTAAATTTAAGAAAATGTAGATTCCATATAGATGATCCCTTTATTGGGTCCTAAAGAACTTAAAAAATAATACCAAAATCATAATAAGAAGCAATACTTTGTTGAATTTACATATAAAACAGAATATACAGGTAGACCATGTAAGAGAAGAGCCATTCAAATGAATGAAGAATATATAAATCTCTTCCAAAAATATATTCAATATTTATAAACATAAGAGTGATTAAAGAATCTAACATTCCTTGGAACTGTTATGGGTTTTATGTAAATAAACACTCTAAACAAATAATAGGAATGCCAAGGCTTGTTATAAATTATATACCACTCAATAGTGTATTAGAAGATGATACTTATCTTATTCCTCACAAAGGGAATTTGATAACCAGAATAGCAGGTGCCAAATTCTTCTCTAAATTTGATATGAAATATGGATTTTGGCAAGTATCCATTAAAGAAGAAGAAAAATTTATAATTTCTTTTAGTGTACCTTCAGGACATTATGAGTGGAATGTAATGCCCTTTGGCCTAAAACATGCTCCTTAAAAAAATTATACGTTCATGGATCAAATATTCAAGCCCTATTTTTATTGGTTGATTATTTATATTGAGGATGTATAATTTTTTTTATAAAACCCTATAATAACATTTCAAACATATGTCACTAGATTCAAGCAGATAGTAAAAAATAACAGCCTGGTCCTGAGAAAGAAAAATATCGAAATACTTCAGACAGAGATTAAATTCCTTTTTCATGTGATAGAAAATGGGAAAATCAATTTGTAACAACATGCAGTCACATTTATTGATAAATTTCCAGATGAAATAAAGGACAAAAGAAATTTGCAAATATTTCTAAGTTGTTTGAACCATGTCTACAATTTCTACAAACATTGTTCCCATGATAGGAAAATATTAAACCAGAGATTAGAGAAAAATATAAGCCCATGGACTGAATCCCATACAACTAATGTAAGAAAGATCAAAGAGAAGTCATGTGTGCTTTCTATATTATATGTTTATGATGAAAGTTTATTTAAAATTGTTGAAGCATATGCCAGTGACCTTGGTTGGGACGGTGTTCACAAACAATTTAAAGATGTAAAAGAATAAATTATACAGTTTTATTCTAGTTTATGGAAAACAACTGAGAAAAATTATTCCACTATTGAAAAGGAAGTAAAGGGAGCTTGGAATTTCATAGATAAATTTGATATAAATCTAGTCAATAAGAAGCTTCTTTTAAGGACTTACGCTTCTGCCATGGAAAAAGTCATTTGCAAAGATATTAAAAATTCAGGAGAATCAAAATTTTCCATATGGTATACCCTGTTCTCAAATTTTGATTTTCATATAGAACATATCAAAGGAACCAATAATAACATTCCTGATTTTCTTAGTAGGGAAAATACCCCTGAACAAACCCATTAATGGGAATAGTAACAAAATGAGATGTTATGCATAATCATGAAACTTTCTGAGCCATAAAATGGGAAGACTATATGAATACTTGGAAACCAACCTGGCAAGTTCAAAACACACATGTATTAGATGCAAATATCCAACCTCATGTAGATTTACATCATTTAGTTCCAGAATGAAATATTTATCCAAAGTCCAAAAAATGGATCCATGACATGGTTTTTTACTATTCCAGATGATGAGCCTCTAAATTAGACATGAATTAAGGCCCATCTAACCTTTCTTAGGCAATTAAAAGATATATTAAATCTCTCCTTCTACACTTAATAACTTTTTTATATGCTTTAATATGTTCTTATGAAGCTTTAAAGATAATTGCATATTTGTGCCTAATATTATTTATTTTTGTAGAATATTGTGAGAATATTGGGTAGATTATGAAGATTTGGAGAAGGAGATAACTTAAGGACTTTCTCCCTTCTACTGGAGGATCGAGATTGGAGAATAAATGAAAAAAATATCATGAAATAATTGAGAAAGTATTGAGAGATTCTGGAACTCCGATGATTGAGAAAATCTAGGAATGTGTTTCTCGTCATTTACTGCACACTCCTAGTGTTGGGAACCATATCCACTATTTGAGTGATTTTGGAGGGAAAAGCTTACTCCTTTCAAGGGGAATGCTTCCTCATATTTTTTTATAAGTACCAATTCGAATTGGCCTCTAGGGCCATGTATTTTTTAGTCTAATGGTGGAGAAAACTTGTTTTCTGGTAACTCCACTTTCTTTTCTTACAGGGATGTACTTGGATTGATTCAATAATGAATATTGGTGTCATTTTTTAGCTTCTAAGGCTTGGTTTATTCCATAGGAATCTGATTCCTCCTTGGGCTTGGCCATCCCAGGAGCCTCAAAGCCCTCTTTCACAATTTCTTTGTGCTCTTTTCCCTTCTTATTCACATGCATATCTAATTTCTATTTTTCATGTTTCTCTATTTGGTATTTTTTCTTTTCTTTCTGTAGGATTGAGTTAAATGATTTAAGCAAGTTATTTTGTAGGTTTTTTATAGGTTCAAAATAATTTTTAATCCTTGGAATAAATTTTAAAGGTCATCTTAATCATTAAGCTACTTGGATTTGGTTACTAGTTCACGAATATAAGATTTCTAGAGATGCCTTGTGGCGAAATAGTAGTAAATTTATTCTATTTTTTAGAAGTGACTAATGAGATCCATTTGAATTTATTACACTTGTATTAGGTCCTAAAAATTTTAAATTTAATAAAAAAATCTACCCCATTGCATTTTCACTTGATTTGGTTAGGCATTTGATACATTAACTAGCTCACTAGTTCTTGAATTTCCATATTTTAGAGTAGTCATTTTCTGTTATTTTTTTAGCATTTATGAATAGGGGTATTTTGTAGTGATTAAACTTGGAATGGAGACCTAAGAAATCATACTTAATAACAAAAATTTTCCCATCCCATTTTCATTTGATTTACTTATTCATTCGGTGAGTTATTCCCAAAACAAAATTTTCTGTAGCAAAAATAGAGTTGCCTATAGCACTCTTGTAGCATGTGTAAACTCGACCAGATTTGCTCCTAAAGGTTGATTTTGTCTCTTATGCTTGAATCATGACCCCTATAATCTAAATACATGACTTAGGAGTAATAAAAACCACTTAGTACATTCATTTTCACAAATTAGATTAGGTATTTTTATTTGAATTCATGCTTTTAGGATTTCAATTACAAATTGTTGTTCTTTCCTAGGATTAATTTCTTTTCAAAGAAACACTTCCATTTCTGAAATCAGTTTAGGATTTGATTTCATGAAATTCCCTCCATTACATTAGATCAAAAAAATAAGTACACATTGTATGATGCACATATAGTTCCGATACTTATTAAGTTTGTACGAACACCAGGTTGATAATTAGAGTTGGTAGCCTTGGGAGTTGCAGCATTCTTGTTGCAATACTCGAGCTCATCAAATTTTGCCACTGTTGTTGAGGAGGTGTCAAAGTATGCATTTTTTTCTTCCCTTTTTAGTTCATTTATTTTATTTCTGTAAAAACAAAAAAAAATCATTACACATATTTAATTTCAAAAAAGAAAATTGCATTGCATTAGCATTCTTATTTAAAAATACTTCTTCAACACCAACCCCCCCCCCCCCATTTTATCATGTGGTGCACTATGGAACACATCACCATAAACATTTTTAGGTAGAATAAGAAGAGGTGGCTAATAAGGTAGAAGAAATGGATGGAGATGATGACAATGAAGAAGATCCTCTTGGATTTCCCATTCAAGATACTAATGTCAGCATGCATATGAAGAGCATTCCTCCATATTTCCTTCCCAACTTCCATGGTATGAGGTCAGAGGACCCAGAAACATTTCTCTTTGAATTTGAAATACTTTGTAGATCTTATGGATACTTATCACACACTCAAAATTTGAGATCATTTCCTACAGCATTGAAGGATAAAGCTCGTAAATGGTTCGTGAGTATAGGTACTAATTCAATAAGATCATGGAACGATATAAAAAAAGATATTTCTAGAAAAATATAAAGATAATGATCTTAAAGAATAAATATGTAGAATGAATCAAAAACAAGATGAGATCCTTTAAGACCTAATAGATAGGTTCATGTTTAATGTTAAGAGGGAAAAATTACAACATTTAGGATTTGACACACTAAAAATTCTCTTACTTAGAACAATTAGGGATGAGTGGATTGATATCCTTGATCTCATGAGTAAAGGAGATGTATACCAATTATCATTTGAAGAAATTTGTGAAACATGAAAGAGCATATCAAGAGGAAGGGAATGAGTAAGTAAATCAACATCGACATTGGTAAGTCAAGATGAACTTGGAAATTTTCTTGATAACTTTAAAACAAAAATTCTTAGGAATCAAAGTGAAAATGTAGAAATGTTAAGAAGGAAAAATGAGCAAAAATAAGATGCTGATATTTCTGTTATCCATGCAGAATCATATGCTACTAAATATTGTCCATCACTACCAAGGTTTAAGGAAGTCTACCAAGAGGACAATGGAGCAAGTCCATCACCAAAGAAACTATATTATGTAGCTCTAAGAAGACCATGGCAACCTAGTCAAATTGATATGATGCAAGGACATACTTCAAAATTTCAATATTATTCACATCCATCTCAATATAATTGGGACACACTCCCTCCTTGGCAACCTTGGCCATCTCAACCCGAAACTCCATCTTGGCAATAAGGTTGGCAAGGATCTTATGGGAAAAATCCACAATATCCTCAATAGCCTCCATGCCCAATTACATTCTATCCCTACCATCCACCTCCACCACAACCACAACATCAACCACATCCATCTCATAGACCCACTCCAACTCAACTACCTGTACCACCATTTCCAAACCCACACAATGAGGTGTATCAACCCACTTACAATGCTGAGGTACAAAACTACCAGACATATCCTCTTGATATAAAATATATGCATCTTAGTTCAAGAAATATATTACAAAAAAAAGGGTTTTCTTGATGTTATTGAATAACAATATCCAGAAGAAAAAGATTCAAATGAGGAGATTAAAGAATCAGGGGCTACACTTGATGAAGAGTAGACATCAAAATCAGATATTGCAAAATTTCACTCATGTTTACCATCATTTCCTCCATGTGTTCAAGAGAATAATGAACAAAAAGAGGAAGCTTTTAATTTCATGGTGGAAGAAGACATGAAGAATATTCCCAATGAGCAAGTAGACCAAGGGCATCAAGGCTACATTGAAATATGGTTCCAGAAAATCACTAAGTTGCAACAACACACTCTTCTTCAACAGTATTTGATACAATCTCAGTTAAAGAAATTCATCTCTCATATTCAAGTACACGTCAAAGAATGTATTTAAAGTTTACACATGATTTTATCTATCATATTTATGTGCACATGGCTCCATTGGAAGTATTCCTATACTTGAAAGAGACTTTGTTTTTTCAAGTAAGAGTATGATAGAAAAAAATAAAAAAAAATGGAAAAAGAGAAAAAAAAGGAAAAAGAATAAAATCTCAAGTGAAAACCTATTTTCAGGCATCTAAGATTCGCTCACTGATTTAAAACCTCCATGAGGCAGTCAATGGTTTGGAAAAAATATAAAATAAAAGATACTAGGTGAAAAGCTCCTTTGAGGTGCCTAAGTAGACCTACTAGTTGAAAAGCTCAATGAGGAAGCTAGTAGGCCTAAAAGAAAAAACGGAAAAAAGTTAAAATATTAAAATAAGACAAATGTATTTGCTCCAAGTATCTCTCTCTAATGAATGAAGGTGCTCTCCAAAATTTTCAAGAAAAAAAAAATTGGCACCAAAAGAAAAATTTGGTCAAAACCCTAGTAAAAGGAAGTCAAACTTGGAATTGCTCCTCCTTTGCTTAGATGATCCAAGATGACCTAGGTCATGCCAATCCATCACCCTTGTCTATTTGCAACATCCACCCATCATTTCCAAACTTTTTTTCATTCATTTTCATTGATGTCATAACATGCTACAGGAAACTCCTAGTTTTTAGAAGAATTTTTTTTTTATTATATCTCAAGAAAACGTGCATCCATTGTGTGACATGTTTCACGGGGAGATGCATATATATTATGGTAACATGCTGAATTAATTTCAGCACATTCCAGTGCCTGGTTTGTGAGAAATCGACCTCCATCACTTACAACCATTTTTAATTTTTCTTTTGTTTTTTCATTCAATGGCCGACTATTTTTATGGGGAGGTCCATAAGGATGATAGTACTATTATCAAAAAAATTCAGGTCAATCTGATCTATTGTTTGAGAGCTATGCCTAAAACAAGTCTGCTACAAGGGGGTTTTCCTGAAATAGTTTTTAGCTAGAAAATGTTTTTATTATATCTCAAAAACCATGCATCGATTTGCTGAGTTGTTTTAGGGGGAGATGGATATATATATATGATGGTAACATTCTGAAACAAATCCAACAATTTCTGGTGCATATTTTGTGAAAAATCGACCTCCATCACCTACAACCATTTTTTATTTTTATTGATATTCGTGTATCCAATGGCTATGATTTTTTATGGGGAGGTGCATAAGAATGATAGTAATATTCTAAAAAAAAATTAGATCAATTTGATCTAGTGTTTGAGAGCTATGCCTAAATCAAGTCTTCTACAAGAGGGTTGTCCTGCGTAGCCTATACAGTCACATTAGAACTCAACATCAATTTTTTTTTTCAACCACAAAGAAGAAGATTCATCCACCTTAAGCATCATGAAGCCATTTCTAAGGTTGAGAAGAGCACACTCTCCTTAGGAAGTAGCCCATCCACTCCACCAGCATAAGATTGAATATTGGGAGAAGACTGAACACACAAAACACTTTATCAGTCAAAAAACAAATCATCATGATATGAAAAATTTTATGGAAACAAAATCATCAACTACAACACTCATGTCATGAGCATCTTAGCAACAACATTTAATTCAGGGTTGTGAACCAGTAGTAACAACAACAAAATAAACCCTATAAGACCTCAAGATTCAAGGCTATCAGTAATAGGACCTCTGGCATATGATCACATGCAGCTTCAAAACCACCAAAGTTAGCTTAAACAGTGATATCAACAGGTTAAATATCACCTGCAAAAACAAATCAAGGGTAAGGCTCAGGTATGCAATCATCTAAACCTTTCTTTGAATATATTCTAGCTTAAGAAAACATTAAAAGTATGAGAAATAAAGTTTTTTATATCCAAAATCAGTAGCAGAGAAACCTCGGCCTTATCTAGCAGTCATCTTCACTTTTCCACCAAGACACATGCACATGTGGGAGAGAAACAAGACAAAAGTGAAGAGGAATTGAGAAAGTGGGTAGTAAGCAGTTGTTTTTGATGGAAGATGAGGACCAAGCAGTAACTAAGGGTGAAATCAGTTAACAGAAAAATAACTCCGAGTTTATTTTGCATGCAATGAAAAAAAGAGAAAAAAATTGAAAACAAGAAACAAAAGTTTGAAAAAAGAAAAAAAAGAAAAAATAAAAGGTGGAGCCACCACCTCTTGGCATGCGAAATAGAGTTTATACAGCCAAAATAGAATTTCTATTGGCGAAATAAGTCTTCTATAGGAAAAAACATATTTTCTACACGAAAGACAAATGACAAATATTGCTGATAAAAGGTGGTTTTCCTCCTCTCTTCTCTCTCTCCTCTGCTTACACACCCCATGGAAAGCTCCAACATGCACCCATTCACTCATTTCACCTTTAAAGTAGGCATAAAACTCCATTATTACTCATGACTGTAATTGCTACAAGAAAATCCTAGCAGCTATAGGATTCCTGTATCACTACATGAAACAATGTAAATGCTACAGGAAACTTATATACAAGGAGAGGAGCTCTCTCAAAGGTTTCTAAAATTCAAAAATAGCATGATAATTTATTCTTTTGCCTATACCTACCACTTCTAGCCCTCACTTCACTCCATGCACAAGGATTCACTTCCTAAACCCTATGTTGTGCCACTAGTAGCTAGATCACCTATACCTTGCCATGAGACCTCTCCCCTTACCCCTCCATCACTCTGTCCCTAACCTATATAAACCATTTCCCTTCATATATAAACAATCTGGAACCCCAAGAAGCAAAGATAAGTCTGCTATAGGAAGTTGAAAATTTTCATGTAGCAATTATGCATATGGCACAAAATGGTCAAAATATGAGGTTAAATTGATGAAGATGGCTTCAAATGATCACCATAAGACTCCAAGAGGATGAACACAGTAGCAAAGGCACCTGAGGACCTCCATGCAGCACCTGCCAAAAGAAATACAAATAGAAGAACAACAGGAGGAACAACACATGGACCAATAAACTGAGAATGAAATAGGCCAACATACATGAAGAACCATAAGGAAAGGAGTATGAATAAGTTGCTCATAGGATGAGAAATGATTTTAGTAGGGGGGTATGATGGGCGTGTAAATTAGACATAAATTAAGGCCCATCTAGACTATATTAAGCACATAAAAGATATATTAAATATATCCTTCTACACTTAATAATGTTCTTTTATGCTTTAATGTGTTCTTATGATGGTTTAAATATAATTTCATATGTGTGCCTAATATTATTTATTTTTGTAAAATATTGTGAGAATATTGGGCAGATTATCAAGATTTGGAGAAGGAGATAATTTAGGGACTTGCTCCATACTACTGGAGGATCGATATTGGAGAATAAATGAAAAACATATCATGAAATAATTGAGAAATATTGGATATATTCTAGAACTCCGATGATTGAGAAAATCTAGGAAAGTGTTCCCCGTCATTTACTGCAAACTCCTAGCGTTGGGAATCATATCCACTATTTGAGGGATTTTGGAGGGGAAAGCTTCCTCCCTTAAAGGGGAATGCTTTCTCATCATTTTGTATAAGTAATAATTCAAATTTTCCTCTAGGGGCATGTATTGTTTAGTCTTATGGTGGAGAAAACTTGTTTTCTCGCAACTTCACTTTCTTTTATTGTAGGGATGTACATGGAATAATTCAATAATGAATATTGGTGTCATTTGTAGCTTCTAAGCCTTGGTTTCTTCCATAGGAATCTGATTCCTCCTTGGGCTTGGCCATCCTAGGAGCCTCAGATCCCTCTTGCACAATTTCTTTGTGTTCTTTTCCCTTCTTATTCACATGCATCTCTAATTTCAATTTTTCATATTTATTTATTTAGTATTGTTTCTTTTCTTGTTGTAGGATTGAGCTAAATGATTTAATTGAGTTATTTTGCAGGTTTTTTATAGGTTGAAAATAATTATTCATCATTGGAATAAATTTGTAAGGTCATATTAATCATTAAGTTACTTGGATTTGGTTACTAGTTCACGAATATAAGATTTCTGGAAATGCCTTGTAGCGAAATAGTATTAAATTTATGCTATTTTTGAGAAGTGTATAATGAGATACATTTGAATTGATTCCACTTGTATTAGGTCCTAATAATTTTATATTTAATAACAAAATCTACCCCATTGCATTTTCACTTTATTAGGTTAGGCATTTGATAGATTAACTAGCTCACTAGTTCTTGAATTTCCATATTTTAGAGTAGTAATTTTATGTTAATTTTTAGCACATGTGAACAGGGGTATTTTGAAGTGATTCCACTTGGAATGGAGACCTAATAAATCATAATTAATAACAAAATTTGTCCCATCCAATTTTCATTTGATTTACTCAGTCATTTGGTGAGTTATTCCCAAAATAAACTTTCTTGTAGAAAAAATAGAATTGCGTGTAGCATTCTTGTAGCATGTGTAAACTCGACAAGATTTTCTCCCAAAGTTTTTTTTTTGTTTCTTGGGCTTGAATCATGACCCCTAATATCTAAATATATGATTGAGGAAGACTAAACGCCATTTAGGACATTCATTTTTGCAAATTACATTAGGTATTTTTATTTGAATTCATGCTCTTAGGATTTCAATTACAAATTGTTGTTCTTTCCTAGGATTAATTTATTTTCAAAGAAACACTTCCATTTCTGTAATTAGTTTAGGATTTTCTTTCATGAAATTCCCTCTGTTACATCAGATCAACAAAATAAGGACACATTTTATGCTGCACATATAATGCCGATACCTCTTAAGTTTATACGAACACTCTGTTGGTAATTAAAGTTGGTAGCCTTGGGAGTTGCAAAATTCTTGTTGCAATACTCAGGCTCTTCACCAGAAACATGAAAAATCTATCATAAGATGGCCTAAATCTTGATTTCAAAGATATAAATATAATATGAAGAGAGAGGAAAATAAGAGATCTAATATTTTCCACAAATATTTTTTGATAAATAGGACCAAATATCCAACATTTCACCAAAGACTATTGTGGCCACAACATAATCCAAAACTTGTTTTTCCTAATTTTGTTTATGATTTTTCTCGACATACAAAGTTATGGTGGAACCTGCTTTGCAAAGACAAATTATATTGTACCTATTATACACTCCTAAAATTTGGATCATTGTTTGTCACCCAGCTTTTACGTCGACCAAGTTGGTTAAAATATTGGTGTACATGCTTCGGCATTAAAATAATTGTTATGGACACCATTTACTTATAATTAGACTACCGACAGACATGCCAAGAATGTATAGAATTCTTTCACAAAATTTGTAAATTGTAGCATATTTGGACATATTATTTGATAGTGGGATTATTTTAGATTTCATGGCTAAACACCACCAATGGTTAGTCATGACAAAAATTAAGTATCAAGTAGTACTATGGAAGCTTATGATATTTCAATGCATCTATACTAAAGCATGGGACACCAATGGAAAATATTCGAAGAAAATATTCTCCGGTAAAAATATGTTGGGAACCTAACCATTATAACTATACTCGTTTCTTGTGGGCTTTCAAAGATAAAATAATCCACTATGTAACATCATGTAAAAGTTTAATCAACTGAAAATGAGTGTGACCAGTATCGTCGGATTCTGATAATATCTCCACCATGCAAATAAATGTTTCGTAAGATTCCTTGTATATATATATATACTTTTCATACTTTTCAGATGATTCAATGTTCCAGAAGTCATTATTATAAATCTCACCAGATAATTCTCTGACACTCGGAGCACTTCTTCGACGATTGATGCAGTTTGACGCACATCTCAGACTTTATACAGAAAATATATTAGCTAGTATTAGAAGTACCATAATATTCCCTCTATCTCCTCCAACTTATTATAAATAATGGAGAGGAGAATCAAGGAGGGAGATTGGGAGTTTGAGAGATTCAAAGTCTGAGAGTTAAGCACCATCCCTGCTCTGCATCTACATCTTGAAGGCAAACTATTTGCATCACAAAGAAATTATTCATTCTATAATCGAGTCATAGAAAGTCTAAATTCTAAGAAGCCTGCATGTCAAGACCTATGAGCTTGATGATAAAATAAAGTGGCCGAAATTTCATAGTAAATAATATTTTGGTTTGAGTTCTTGGGTTCATAGGAAGAATCTACAAAAAGGCTAGGAAGCCTTCAATTTTTAGATCATTCTTACTTAGTATAACTGATAAATGTATTAGCAGTTAATCTCTGACAAAAATCGAGACTCCATGATTGTAATGACCCTCTCTTCTACAAATTAGAAAAATAAGAGTTTTTTTGTCTCATTTATGGCTATGTTATATCTATGTGTTATAATTTTGACTGCGAGGTTCATGTGAGATTAATTACATGTTAAATTACAATATTGGAGTGTAGTTTCTCTCATATAGGCTGAAGGTCGTTGAAAAAACCCGTCTTGCATTGGATATATTTAAAGGTTCGTGTACAAGTTTGCATAAGATTTCATCTAGCACAACTAACAAAAATATATTTCTGCATGCTTCATTATCTGCCAGAGGAAGCCTTTGTGAGCAATGAAGTATAAATTGGTATCTGAGCCAGTAACATCTAGTTCATCGGGTAATTCTGAAACACAATTATTTTTAGAAAATGGAAGCTCGAAGAAAATTTATATATTTTCGTGAAGTCCAAGAAAAAGAACAAAATACTAAAGATATTGATACACAAAATATTTTTGATAACACCTCTTATTTTGTGATAAATACTGTTTAATTAGAGATAGTTGAAAATGATCCTTCTTCATGCTAGCAACTTACCTCAATCAATCCTTCTGAACTCTGTTTTGATCTATCCATGGTCCATTTAAAGGATATTAATAGAGTTTCTATTAAAGAATGTGTGATCCAAATTCAAGAAAATGCAGAATCCATCCCGATGATCCCTTTATTAAATCCCAAAGAACTAAAAAAATAATCCCAAAAGCATAAAACATCTTATGTTCATCTTTGGTGTATAAGGGTATGAATCTATGCCTTAACCCACAGAGGGTTGAATACTTTTTTCTTGGCCACAATAACAGATATGACACATAATAGATACACTTACTCCATTCTTGGTGGGATTATTTCTCCCTTTCAAATGGAGCAGTTTGTTTTGATTGTTATCCAAACATTTATGTATACATCTTTTATGAACACATAAAATATATTTTACAATTTTAGATCAAAACTTCTGGGTTTGAAATGAAGAAGAAAAGGACAAATATTTCCATTCATACAAGGGGTTGTTTTCGTCACACAAATACACTTTATCCTATAGTTATACATTCCCCCAGACATGATCTAGCTCGATATTGGTGGCCATCAACCTATTCCACTTGTACCCCCACCATTTTTTCTTTCAGTTTTTCAGTTTCCTTAATTGTAGCACAATTTATTTTTTTTGGATGTTTTTCGAGTGCTTAACTTCCAGAGTTGTTTTGAGGCCCTAAACGGCCATTTTTTTTGGAAAATCACATTCGACAAATGTGAGCCTTCAAATTGAAATTCAATGTCAGCAATTGTCATCCTCAGATAATTATTTATGACGAGGTATCATGTGCATCAAACGAATATTGTATACCAAATTTACGACCCCAGGAAATTGATGTAGCAATTTACCCCAATGGGGCCCATAGTTTGGCGTTTCATCTCATAGGGTTATGTTGTTGGATTTTTAGGGTTTTCCATTGCCTCTTAATAATAAATTGGCCTTCGAGCCTTCATGAGACTAATGGATGACATATTGCGGCCATTCACCAACTCATTTGTAGTAGTGTAGTTGGATGACATCCTGATCTTTAGCCAAACTTGGGAAGAGGACCTCCACCACATTGGACAGGACCTCCAAACACTACAACAACACAATTTCTATTCAAATTTGGAGAAGTGCACTTTTGGCATGAGCCAGGTTCAATATGTGGGATACAATATTGTTGAGTAGGGAGTGCATGTGGATCTAGCCAAGATCCAATTCATTCGGGATTGGCCAGCCCCAACAACTCTAACGAAGCTCTGTAGCTTTATAGGTCTTGCTAATTTCAACCACAGGTTCGTGTTGGGATTCTCTCATATAATTTGGACCTTGAGTTAAGTCATGAAAGGAGGAGTGAAAGAAAAATTATTTTGGTCTAAATCTCAACAAAACACATTCATAGAATTGAAACATTGCCTTTGCTCTACCCCAGTCCTCATATTACCAGACTTGCAACAACCATTTGAGATTGAGACAGATGCCTCTGACAGTCTAGAAGTATCCCACTTATGAAAAACAGGTGTATTCCATTTTTCATGCTTGCCGAAAATGGAAGCATTACATTTTTGGAAAGGAAACGATCATCCACACAGACCACTAACACCAGTTCATACAAACACAAGGGAAGTTACAGAACGATCACCATGAGAAGTGGTCCACATATTTGCAATAGTTTCATTTGAACATCAAGTATAGGAAGGGAAACACCAATAATTTTTCATACTACCTTAGCCAACCACTGATGGTGGTGCTAACCACCATGCTCAACTCTTGTGGGCATGAGACTTTTGGTTGGCCGCTTCTATACAAGAGTGATCCAGAATTCGGTCACACATACAAGACGCTCTTGGTGGGCAAGCAAGTTCTAAATTTTCACCTCCGGGATGCATTGCTATGTCACCTGGGACACTGTTGTGTTCCTTCAAGCAAGTGTGACAAGATGATTTTGGAAGCGCACTACAGTGGGTTCATTGGGACTTTCAGGGTTGATGAAACAATGGAAGTATTGTAGAAGTATTTCGATTGGCCGAACCTTCGAAAGGATGTCGGGATGTACATAAAATCCTTCACTGTATGTTCCATTTTCAAACTAACCATCAAGAATCAAGGCCTTATAATCCACTACCTACCCCTAGTTGACCATGGGAATCCATCTCCATGGATTACATGCTGGGACTTCCTTCTACTAAGCATGGAAATGACCGTGTTTTTGTGGTTGTCGAAAAATTCTCGAAGATGGCCATTATGACAGCCTACAAGAAGAATATCACAGTAGAATCCACTGATAAAATCTACTTTGAAAAAGTGTGAGTACACTTTCAGATCCTGTAGTCTATGATCTTATATCAGGACATCAGGTTTCTCAGTAAATTTTTGTCCAACCTCTAGTCAATTCTGGACATGAAGCTCACCAAGTCCATAACTTTCAATCCCCAAATTGATGCCTAGAAAGAGGTCATCAACATGATGATCATACACATTCTCTGCATGTACAACTCCAAGAATACACACACATGGGATGAGAGCCTCCCTTATGTACAACAAAACTATAACTGGGCTCTCCACAACTCAACCGACCACAACCCCTCAGGTGGGCTTGGAATTCCAACCAATATTTCCCATTAACGTAGCCATGCCATTTGCGACTAATCAGGCCGATTTTGGCTCATGTCAAGTATGAAGCTGACAAGGTGAAAAAATTCATTGAGTTCATTTAGAAAATCCTCCAATAGGTTCATGAAATATTGGATAGAGGCAATGTTAAGTACAAGCTGCAACAACATGATCAACATTGGGTGGCACACAATTTTTAGGTGGATGACAAAGTGTGGTTACATTTGTAGAAGGAGCACCTTGCTAGACCCCACCGCAATCTTTTTCCACTCGGATATGGGCCATATACCATCACCAAGGCTATTGGGGAAAATGCCTTCGAGCTTAGTATTCCACCATTCCTTGGTCTGCACCCAATGTTCAATGTGGACTACCTTCGGCCCTACTTTCCACATCTAATGGACAAATCTGACATGGCAGAACAACTCACACCAAGAGAGTTAAACCCATACTGCGTGGAACATGCCAAAATTGATCAGATCATGGACACACAAGTCAAGGAGACCTGCCAGTAGAGGATCCAGCTATATTGTGTTGTTAAAGAAGGCCAACTCCTTCACTAGGGAAAGTGGCTCACCAAGGACCAAGTTCAATAGAAGTTTCCTCATTTAATGGAGGAACTCAATGTAATGGGGACCATTTCCTCCTAAGGGGGGAGGAATGATCTAGGTGGATATTGGTGGCCACCCACCTGTTCAATTTGGACCCCCAGCATTGTTTTTTTTAGTTTTTTAGTTTCATTAATTATAACACAATTTACTATTTTTGGCAGTTTTTCAAGTGTTAAACTTCCAGAGCCATTTTGAGGCCCTAAATGATGTTTTTTCAGAAAATAACATTCGATAAATGTAAGTTTTTGACTCAACATTTATTTTTAGTGGTTTTAGTCCTCCAATATATATTTCTAATGAGGTTTCATGTGCATCAAACAGAGATTGTATGCCAAAGTTACGAGCCTGGTAAATTGATGTACCAATTTACCCCAATGGGGCCCATAGTTTAGTGTTTCATCTCCTAGGGTTAGGTTGTTGGATGTTTAAGGTTTTCCATTGTTTATAAATAATAAATAGGCCTTCGAGCCTCACTGTAACATAGTTCAGAGGCCTGTAGCCGCCACATTTCTTCTCAAAGATAAGCTACCAACACCTTAGCTAGCTTATGTCCATTTTGTCTATAAAAAGATTTCAATTATGTGATATTAATGAAATTAATTCTTATTTCTGCAATATATTTGTCTTTATGTGTATTTATGTATTTTATTGTATTCTTGCATAAGCCTAGATCAAGCTAGGATTCTAAGTCAAGTGTTGTAGTTAGTACAAATGTCGAGAATAATAAAATAGAACACAAAATGATAAAATGGGAAGAGTTGACTTTTCCTGAGCACTAAGCGATTGGTATACCAAAGACTCAAAAAAATCAGAAAATAACCACTTCTCAGATAAAATAAGATTCTTCCTCTATAGTATTATGCTTTCCAAGATGCTTTACCATTCCCAGAAGAAAGATATACATAGAGGTATAAGAATATAAAAAATCACAAACCATTTCTTCTGAAGCATCCACAAAACATTCTCAATCATTTGCCTGTACAAATTGCATCCATTGCCCAAGTTTTGAATTTTTCTTATTTAGTACTGGAATTTCCCTCTTTCCAATATTCACTCAATTTAATTCCCTTGTACATTTAAATTTTCATCAAAATCATAATCCTATAATTGGAGAGACACATTGTACTATGATGACAAATTCCTTCCCAAATCCGAAATGTAATGACATCTCTTTCCCACATGATGAGGTCCTAGCCATTCATGAGTTACCCTCTATTGAGAATGAGGATCCTAGACTTACAAAAATGTTCAAAAAAATGAGACCACCTAGTATGCCTAGGTATGGATTAGGATATCTTGAACAAATGGATGACCTTGTAGCACCCTACAAATTTCATAAACCTTTTCCCAATGACTGCAAGAAGTATTCGAAGCCTGAAGTTTATAAATTCTTTTTTTTTAATTGAACGATGTCCAAAATACAAAGTTGAAAGTGAATGGATGAGGAAAATTTTAAACTTGGACCTATTTACAAACACATATTCAAATTAGTTTAATATGATTACATTCATGGAATAAAAACATAATCTTTCATTAGACTGGAAATATTACATAATTCAAACAAAATCATGGATCTCCTTCTATGAATGGAGAAAATATAAAGAAGACACAAATGTAGAAATGATGTTTGTAGAAACCTCTAGTAAGAATCAATGGATAATTTATGATGGTTCCAAGATTGAACCTTCATATTTTTTCCCACCTTACAAAGGTATTGTTTTAGAAGAAAATACAAATAGCGAAAGCTACTCCTGTATTCTTGAAAGTTGACTCTGCCACATGAAGTGATGGAAGAAGACAACAAGTAAGTGAGCAGTTAAACTTGACTAATACTACTCTCAAATGACTAGTAGTACACTCTTCAGCCCATAATGCCCAAAAAGAGAAAATTGAGTCTTTAAATTCTAAGGAATAATGATGATTTAATGAATAATTTTCTTAATTAAAATTATTCAAAATTTTGGGAAATATTTTTTTTATATGGAATACACTATATTTTTTAAAATGATATCCAACTTTATTTAAAGTCATATTCATTCAAAAAATGATAATATACAAAATTTATTATTTTTTAAGTTAATAAGGATAATAGGAAAACATCGTTTTCTAAAATAAAAGTAATATTAAAATTTTATTATATTAAGATTTTAAAAGAAGACATGGTGTGATAAATAGTGAAAGGGAAAATGAAATTAAGATGGATAAGATTAACCTTTTTTCCAAGGGTTAGTTTAATTGGACTAGAGCTAGATGTGATTTTTATTTATTTTATATTGTTCATAGTTGTTAAATTCCTTTGGGGCTAGGAACTATAATGATGGTTTACAATCTATGTTGTTGTTGATTATAAGTTCGACTCATTTATATTCCCTTGGGGCTAGGCACCATAATTAGGGTTGGTCATTTACAAAATTTATTATCTAGGAAAGGTGGGGAAGTACTCCAGGTTTTCATGCTTTTATTTAAAATAAAAAAATACATGATTATCTATATAGTGAAACTCATTATAATACTTTATAATTAAATATTTTATCACATTTATACTATTAAATTGGTTGAAAATTAAGAAGTTAATTTTTTTTAATGTCCTCTATGTTGAATAGTGCAGTAAGAAAGTCTCAATTTGACTGAGCCTTTCTTAAATTGAGAAAATTTGAAATTTACACATAAGAAAATAAATTGGAGGCAGTTAACTAAGGTGACATGGCTCTTGTCACTCATTCAACTCATTAACTTTGATTTAAGGGCTTCGAGTTCAATTTGAATGTGGTGATTTCTAATGTGTAGCAATCCAATTCTATTATTTATAGTTGTATTCATTTTAAGTAGTTATAACTATTGATAGAAATAGTTGGAGGTCAGTTTTGCAGGAGGACAATAGTCTAACTCGGTAATGATCCAGTTAACTAATCAATCAACCAAAAATAGATAATGCATGCAAGGAATTTAAATTGCTTAGTTGTGGTGGAGATTCCAAGGCAGTGTAAGAACAATTGTAGAGTAGTTTTGAGTGTATAGGTGTTGCATGCAATCGATGATCAGTCCTTGGGAATTGTGAAATAAATTTGGAGGAAATTCCTAAGAATACAGGACAATTTCCTCAGGATTTCTGCAAGGAAATAAGAACTCACGTGGGGTAGAAATCGACTAATATTGGGTCAGAATTTCTCATTGAGCAGAGAGAAAAACTATTATTTTGAAAGTTGAGCTCAAAGTGAGAAAGAAATTGTAATACATTGTATATTCATATTATTAATGCGAGAAGGCTTAAGGGGTTTTTACCAGTTCGTTTCCCCTAGATAAATTTGAGTAATTATGTATCTCATTGTTACATGTTTGTGAATGTTGTTCTAAATTGTGAATTAATTTCAGCACAACAGTCGAGTAGAATTGTGTCTATTGATTTAGATTAAATTCCTTGAGCAGTTGCAATTGTATCTCCACATTTCTACATGGTATTAGAGAATTATTCAAATTAGAACAACAATTTTTCTTTTTTTCCTCAACAGATTCGAATTTTTAGCTTCAGTGTAGTAGTAATTCTTCAAAGTTGGGAAAATAGCCTTCAATGGACTGAAAATAGAGTATGCCTTGGAAGGTAACTCAAATTTCATTGCATGGAAGGATCTCATGGAGGAAGTGCTTGATGAAAATGGATTTCTATAATATGTCAAGAACTACATTGCAAAACCAAGATCAATTGATGCCCACAACCTAGACGAATGGAAGAAATATGTATCCAAGGCGACGATCCAATTTTAGAATTATTAAAATTGTATCAAAATTACCCAAACAACCAAGATGGTTATTTGGAATTTGGTAATTATTGATTATGTAATAATTCAGGTATTGATCAAGATGGTCATCAAACTTGTGAGTTCAAATGTTCGACATCGATCGACATCAACTTCAGTTTCAACTCTAGCCAATATGTTTCAAACGCCAATCAAGACATCTTCAATACAACCTACGACAAAAACAAGTTTGTCAAAATACTTATGTAATCACACTTGTCCTAAGTCTTAATTGTAAAGGTCGAAAACGTTTATAGTCTGCTTTGCAAACCTTTTCGAATAAAAAAAGATCCTAAGGTAAAAAGGACTAAGTTTAAATCCTAAGTCCTAGGTTTAAGTTGTAAGGACTAGCACTAAGTGTCAAATGAAAAAAAAATTAATTTGTTGTAAAGACCTAAGTCTATTCCTAGGACTAAATGTCAATCAAAGTCCTAGCAACCTAATTCTAAACATTCCTAGCGCAATAATCAAACCATAAACCTTTTTATTAAGGTTCAGATGATGGGTCAAAACATTATAAGCTCCAAGGTTTGGGTTTTAAATTAATAAACCCATGGATCAAAGTGAAAACCTTATAGCGCAAAAGTATTAATGTTGGGTTTAATACTATGTTGTAAAAACATTTATTCAAAGGTTCGGTTAAACATTGCCATAAACCTTTGCAAACAAGGTTTGGAAGGCTTGGGTTATAAGTTTTGAAACATTGTAATGAAAATTTAATATAAACTCCCACAGTGTTAAAGTGCTAACCGCGTTGGAGCTGTGAAGAAAAGCCATGTGATAGGCTTGTAAACTATGGCTGCTAGGTGTAATTGACAGAGAATTGCAATGTTGTAAACTACAAATACCATATCGGAGATATGTTGGAGATATGTTATTCCATGTGACAGCTGTAAAAATACATGACCGGTGTTATTGGCTCCCGCTTGGGTTGGAAATGTTACAACGTGTGGCTGATTGTAAACCATAGAAAGTGAGAAAAATGTTTAGCCAGGGTAACGTGGCCGGGGTGCATCGGGAAGATAATATGTAGATACGAGTTCACAGACATTGGGGTATACATGACCAGCAAGGTCAGAAATGGCGAGATATCTGTAACACGGAAAGGATTTACATTCATATCTAACATTAAAGCTTTCTGCCCAGAGTTGGAATAGCCCTGTATGGCTTTTAAATTTAATATATGGTTTAAAAGTGGGTATTTTAACTTAAATACAGTGCTAAGTATTGGGGATTAATCCCTAGGTGTATGTGTAAGATAGGGATTCGATCCCTTATCATAAATGATCTCTCAACTTATTTCAGATGCGGCTTCAAAGCACTTGAGATCCAACCAACAAGTCATGAAAAAGTTTATCATGAAGCCTAAATTGGTTTGCAAATGTATATGCAAGTTATCCAATCATTGAAAACAAATCCCTTATAATCTAAGTGACACTAAGGAAGGCATGAACCTTTATGATTCGAGTGAATCAAAGATTAAGGAGGAAGTCTAAATCTTTAAAATTTCTCTTTGTTATAAAAAGACTCGAAGATGTCACTTTGGGAAGGAGAGACCTCAAGAGAGGAGTGTTGAGGAGAGTTTTCCCTACTTCAAGAAGAAGTAGGCACTCTTAAGAAGACATAAGATATAATTGGTGGAGAGTTTCTTGTTGTAGGTTTATTGAAGGAGAAAATGCCATCCTACTTGCATAAAGTCAGTATAGAAGTATGTTGATGATTGACGAGATCAACTTCGACTTTATAAAAATCTTTCAGCCACCATCCAGTCAAAGGTCCATAAAGCTTCAGTTCCTCAGTTTTTTTTAGTGTGAAAATCATCCATGTCTTTTCTTAATTATTGAAAGAAAAGAGTTTGTATCAGTTAGCCTATTCAAGGGATGGTCCATATCTGCAACATCAGTAGTGCAACTGATGATTCATTGTGGCATATTTATCTTGGCTTAAAGAATACAACGGACGCACATTTCTGAGGCAAACCCGGAGACGTAGTCCAGGAGGGATGAAATCCATCACAAAATTCATTGTCTTATGGTATTGCTTATGTGATTGATGTGAAATTGTTCAATCTAAAAATACATAGGTTATTTCATGTCTAAACAGTTAATGCATATAATAAATTTTCAGTAATACTTCCATTCACATTTTGTACAAGGAAAAGGAAATATTTTAGGGCAATTTCTGCATTTTAAGAACCTGATTTTTAATCTCTATAAAGTTCTATAGAAAGAGTCTGTAGAGAGCCAGGTAGCCTCTGGATCTCATCCTTTCTTTAAGGGTGACATATCCAGTAAATGCCCCTACAGTCTATATCTGTATTAGAAGTAAGTAACTCAGGTCATTTTCAGATCAAGTGGTATCAGAGCAGCTAGTTCTTTGTAGGTACAAGATGGGCAAGAACACTCGACAGCTGTCACAGCTAAGGGAACTTGAAGAGTCCAATCTGCAGTATAGGCAGGAGAATGCTGCATTGCGTAGGATTTTTGGAAGCAAAAGGCTTACAACAAACAAATTGGAGCAACAAAAAGTCAACCTTCAGAGAATTATAAGGCACTGCAGGTAAAGAAACGTTTAGAATCAGTTTCGTTTCAATCAGCAAGTAACTCTAGAAACTCATCATCAAGTAAGAGTGAGAAAACTTGTCAAAACTGCAAACTATCAGGGCATGTTAAAGAAAATTGTCCAATGCTTCCAAAGGAAATAGTACCGACACCAGTAGCCCAGGAAGAATCCAAGTCACCTGCTGGAGAAAAAACAAGTGCTGAATGGAATTGGGCAGACTTCATGCCTTATGCTTAAATGATTTTGTAATATCTAGATCTAGTAAAGTTGTAACTAGGTTCTAGAATTGAATTTGCTTTTCAAAAGCATTGTAATAAGACTTTTGGAGAACCAAAAGTTATTTTAGTTGGGAGGTGTGATCCAATTTTAGAATTATTAAAATTGTATTGAAATTACCCAAACAACCAAGATGGTTATTTGGAATTTGGTAATTATCGATTATGTAATAATTCAGGTATTGATCAAGATGGTCATCAAATTTCCGAGTTCAAATGTTCGACATTGATCGACATCAACTTCAGTTTCGACTCCAGCAAATATGTTTCAAAGTGCCAATCAAGACATCTTCAAGTTGACCTGCGAAAAAAACAACAAGTTCGTCAAAAGATTTATGTAATCACACTTGTCCTAAGTCTTAATTGTAAAGGTCGAAAATGTTTATAGTCCGCTTTGTAAACCTTATTGGATAAAAAAAATATCCTAAGGTAAAAAGGAGTAAGTTTAAATCCTAAGTCCTAGGTTTAAGTCCTAAGGACTAGCGCTAAGTGTCAAATGAAAACACATTTAATTTTTTGTAAATACCTAAGTCTATTCCTAGGACTAAATGTCAATCAAAGTCCTAGAAATCTAAATCTAAAAATTCCTAGCGCAATAGTCAAACCATAAACCTCTTTATTAAGGTTCGGATGATGGGTCAAAACCTTATAAGTGCCAAGGTTCGGGTTTTCAATTAATAAACCCATGGATCAAAGTCAAAACCTTATAGCACAAAATTATTAAGGTTGGGGTTAATACTATGTTGTAAAAACCTTTATTCAAAGGTTTGGTTAAACATTGCCATAAACCTTTGTAAACAAGGTTCATAAGGCTCGGGTTATAAGTTTTGAATCATTGTAATAAAACTTTAATATAAACTCCCACAGTGTTAAAGTGCTAACCGCATCGGAGCTGTGAAGAAAAGCCATGTGATAGGCTTGTAAACCGTGGCTACCAGGTGTAATCGGTGGAGAATTGAAATGTTGTAAACTGTAGAAACCGTGTTGGAGATATGTTATTCCATGTGACAGCTGTAAAGACCGCAACAATGTTAGCTCCTGACCACGTCAGAAATGTTACAATGTGTGAACAGTTGTAAACCACAGGCGGAAAATGTTGTGGGGTAACAACACGCAGAGACCGCATTGGTAAGATAAGCCATGTGAATGCAGGTTCACTGGAACCACCAGAGGTAACCATGACCATTGAAGTCAAGACATCGGATAAGACCGTAACTGCCGGAAAATATTTCTATTCACATATCCTAGCATTAAAACTCCACTTGGTTAGATAACTCTGCGGCTTTTAAATTTAATATATGGTTTAATAGTGGGTATTTTAATTTAAATATAGTGCTAAGGATTGGGGATTAAGCCCTAGGTGTATGTGTAAGATAGGGATTCGATCCCTTATCATAAATGATTTCTCAACTTATTTTAGATGTGTCTTTGAAGCATTCGAGATCCAGCAAACAAATCATGAAAAGTTTTATCATGAAGCCTAAATTTGTTTGCAAATGGATATGCATGTTATCCCATCATTAAAAACAAATCCCTTATAATCTAAGTGACACTAAGGAAGGCATGAAACTTTATGATTTGAATGAATCAAATATTAAGGAGGAAGTATAAATCTTTAAAATTTGTATTTGTTATAAAAAGACTCGAAGATATCACTTTGGGAAGGAGAGACCTCAAGAGAGGAGTGTTGAGGAGAGCTTTCCCTACTTCAAGAATAATTAGGCACTCTTAAGTAGACAGAAGATATAATTGGTGGAGAGTTTCTAGTTGCAGGTTTATTGAAGGAGCAAAGGCCATCCTACTTGCATAAAGTCAGTATCGAAGTATGTTGATGATTCACGAGATCAACTTTGACTTTCTAAAACTCTTTTAGCCACCATCCAATCAAAGGTCCATAAAGCTTCATTTCCTTAGTTTTTTTTAGTGTGCAAATCATCCATGTCTTTTCTTAATCATTGAAAGAAAAGAGTTTGTATTAGTTATCCTATTCAAGAGATGGTCCATATCTGCAACATCAGTAGTGCAACTGATGATTCATTGTATCATATTTCTCTTGGCTTAAAGAATACAACGGATGCACATTTCTGAGGCGGACCCGGAGACATATTCCAGGAGGGACAAACTCTGTCACAAACTTCTTTGTCTTATGGTATTTCTTATGTTATTGATGTGAAATTTTTCAATCTAAAAATACATAGATTGTTTCATGTCTAAACAGTTAATGCATATAATAACTGTTTGGTAATACTGCCATTCACATTTTGTACAAGGACTAGGAAATATTTTAGGGCAATTTCTGCATTTTAAGAACCTGAGTGTTAATCTCTATAAATTTCCATAGACAGAGTCTGTAGAGGGCTAGGTAGCCTCTAGATCTCATCCTTTCTTTAAGGGTGACATATCTAGTAAATTCCCCTACCGTCTATCTCTGTATTAGAACTAAGTAACTCAGTTCATTTTCAGATCAGGCGAGGAGAATAATTCTGGAGGGAGGGAGAGACCACATTTTCTTAAATATCCATGGAAAATAAAATCCTTTCATAATTTGGAAGCACTGACTAAGCTATTAAATAATGGATGTGAACATAGAAAATTGGCCCTCAAAGACAAACTTAAAAATACTAAGATGCAGAAGAATGATACTATAATGCAGTATCTTACCATATTTACACAAGTTCAAGATGAGTTTGGAGGGGTTTGTGTGAATGTTGTAGAAGATGACATGGTGATCTTAGCTCTTCTAGGTTATCCCAAAATCTATCATAGCTACCATGACTTGGTGAATGGGAGGGATAAATTACCTAATTGGGAACACTTATTGTCCCAGTTGGTACAAGAAGAAATTAGGTGAAATACCATGGAAATACCAAAGATGGAAGTTCATACAAGGGAGAGGATGAAGAAAATTTTGCATTGGTTAGAAAGGGAAAGAAGGGAAAATGGAATACATATCAAACCAAACAATGGGGCAAGAAGAAAGACTTGTCCAAAATAAAATGCTTGAATAGTCATGACTTCAGGCACTGTGCTACAAAGTGTCCACACAAAAAATTTAGGAAGAAGAACGCAGGAGGTGTAGTAGGTGAAGTATTGGCTTCACAATTCGAGTTATACTTAACCCTAATCACATGCATGACAACTTTTATGATGGGTAGTGTGTGGTACTTGGACTTAGGTGCCTCATTCCACATTACAGGGTGTATAGAATTTTTGTGTGATATGAAGGAGAAATATCTCTAGATGGATATTGAGCTAGGGTACAACGAAAGGTACAATGTTACTAGTATTGGTATAATAACCTTTAATAGGGAGTCAATATCCCATATTCATCTCAAATATTTCATGTTTGTACTAGGTATGAAGAAGAACCTCATCTTTGGAGTAATTATTGAATATTGTGGCTATGATGTTATTTTTAGTAAAGGGAAAGCCTTTCTGAGAAACACAATTATTGGGTAGGTGAAGCAGATTGGGGTTCGTGTGAAGAACCTATATAAACTTGATGTGGAAGATTGCGATGCATTAATAAGTAAGGAAGATAAAGTGTAGAGTCGCGATGCGAGTGAAAAATCACACATGATATTAGTCCATTTGAATCACAACACCTTAAAAATTATACATAAAATAACAATTGGCCTCCTTAAAGGATCACTTAAGGAACATGAGTTTTGGAAGTGTTGTACATAGGGGAAGTATGTAAAATCAATATTCCATGATTGAGATAGCAAAGCACATGTAATCTTGGAGAGTGTCTACTCTGATGTTTGTGGACCCTTCACGATAGCCTCCACTACCAGACATAAGTACTTTATTATTTTCATTGGTGATTTCTCAAGAAATTGCTAGACATCCTTCATGCGAAAGAAGGATGAGACATTCTCAAAATTTGTAGAATTCAAGGTACTAGTTAAGAAAGAGAGCGGAAATAAGGTGAGGGATCTTAGGAGAGAAAATGGAGTTGAATACTTTTCGAATGACTTCAAGTAATTTTGTACCAAAGAAGGAATTCAGAGAGAAATGACAGCTCCACACAACCGACATTAATATGGGGTAGTTGAAAGGAAGAACTGGAGCATGATAGGATTTGTGAGAGCTATGCTACATGACCAAGGCCTGCCACTAAATTTCTCGGTAGAGGCATGTAACACAAAATTATACTTGCAGAAATAGATTCCTCATCAGATTGTTGGTATGATTACACCGAAGGAGGATTTCTCAGGGAGAAAGTCAGATGTGTCTCATTTCAGAATTTTTGGAGCCTCTGTTTACTGCCATTTTTCTAAATATTTGAGGAAGAAACCTGAGTCGAAAATAGAGTAAGGATTTTTTTTGGGTTACACCAAAACTCCACACAATTACTAGGCGTACTTACCTTCCCTCAGAATGAAAGTTGTGAAGACATATGTAAATTTTGATGAGGAGAAAGAAATGAGATGTTATCTTGAGAGGGAGATACAAATCCCAGTAGAAGAGGAGCTTTTAGCTCCAAAGGAGGAGCCACAAAAAGGTTTGGAGCAACCAAAAATGGAGGATTAGAGAGCATGTAGAGTGGAGACATCCCCTCAAACTAAACCATATACAAAAGGTAGAAAAAGAACCATGGAATTTTATAGATTAGGGAAGGATGCGAGGGAGAATGTGGAACTCCTTTAAATTTTCACAGGAAAAGGAGGTCACTTGAGTGGTACACTCAATACATGGCTCAAATGAATTTTACAAAATAAAATGCTTCAAACTTTATGAATTTAGGCACTATGATACAAAGTCCCCACACAAAATATCTAACAAGAAGAACTCAGGAGGAGCAGCAGGTGAAGCACTGGCTTCACAATTCGAGTTTGAATTCACCCTCATCACATGCGTGGCCAACACTATGATGGGGAGTGTGTGGTACTGGGACTCAAGTGCCTTGCTCCACATGAAAGGGTGTAAATATTTTTTTAGTGATTTGGAGGAGAAATATTGATCTAGAGATATTGATATTGGAGACAACATAAGATATAGTGCTATTGGTATTGGTAAAATAACCTTTAAGAGGGAGTCACAATGCCCTATTAATCTCAAAGATGTCATGTTTGTACCAAGCCTGAAGAAGAACCTCATCTTTGTATCAGTTTTGGAATATCATGGCTATGATGTTATTTTCAGTAAAGGGAAAGCCTTTCTGAGCCACATATCTACTGTTTAGGTGAAGCAAATTGGGGTTTATGTGAAGAACCTATATAAAATTTATGTGGAATATTGTGTTGGATTAAGAAGTAAGGTAGAGAAAGTGTGGATTCATCGTGTGAGTGAACTCTAGCATTGGATATTGGGCAATTTGAATCATGGCTCCTTAAAAATTATGCAACAATTAACCATTGGCCTCCTTAAAGGATAACTTGAGCAACATGATGATCCAAATGGAAAATGGCATCCACCCATGGTATTCATCCACCCATGTTATCCATCCACCCATGAAATTTACCCATGGTATTTTAAATGGCATCGACTCATGGTATTCATCCACCCATGGTATTTATCCAACCATGGTATTGTAAATGGCATCCACCCATGGTATTCATCCACCCATGTTATTTACCCATGGTACTATATGTGCGATCCACCCATGGTATTTGCCCACCCATGGAATTTACCTGTGGTATTGTAACAAAAAATGCTTTAAGTAACAAGTCGCATTTTGTAAAAGCACATATTGTCCACCACAATGTAGCTTCTAATTTATTCTCCGTTTTAATAAAAGTTTTATTTGTTTTTACATGAACTGTAGGGGTCAGTGGTTTGTGTGGATGATGATTTCCTTCCCCAAAATATAATGCTTCCATTGTCGACATGTCTCCACAATGGAATATATTTCTTTGTCATAAGTGGGATAATTGCAGACTGTGTCAGACAATGTCTCACTGTGATATGCCACTGGATGCCCTTGTTGAGTAAGAACTGCCCCAGTTCTCACATTACCAGACTTGCAACAACCATTTGAGATCGAGACAGATGCCTCTGACTATGCTATTGGGGCTAAAAAATGAAATGGACCTGACAAGATCTGCAAAATTACAATGGAAAAAAAAAAACATAGAAGAACACCCAGTAAATAAAAGCACAAAGAAACCTTTTATTAAAATGGAGAATAATTGTAGAAGCTACATTGTGATGGAATATCTATCCTTTTACAAAGTGAGGCTTGTTATTTATAGCCTTTTTTGAGTCACAATACCATGGGTATATACTCTAGGTGGATACCATAGGTCAATACCATGGGTAGATACCACTTACAATACCATGGGTAAAATCCTTGTGTGGATGAATACCATAGGTGGATACATACCATGGGTGAATGAATCCCATGAATAGATGCCACTTACAATACCATGGGTGGATGAATACCATGGGTGTAGGAATACCATCGGTCGATGCCATTTACAATACCATGGGTAAATTCCATGGGTGGAAGGATAACATGGGTGGATGAATACCATGGGTGGATGCCATTTTCCCTTCATATCATTTCTCCCTCCTTAAGAAGAAATGATACCCATTACGTGAGGTTCCCTCCTGAGAAGCCTTTGTTGAATATGAAGATCCACTAAAGATAATATTTTTGTGTGGTTAACCCATAACTGTGATGAACAAATATCTGAGGATAGAGATACCCTGTAATTCTTGTGACCAACTGTGATATTGATAGTGTGTGGCCTAGAAAATGGACTTATATGGAGTGTGGCTTTGTGGATGACTCAGAATGATGAATATCTGAGGATAGAGATACCCTATAATTCTTTTGACCAACTATGATACTAAAAGTGTGCGGCCTAGCACATGGACTTAGATGAGAATGATTTTGTGTGGTTGACCCATAACCGTGACGCTGATTGTTGATGAAGTAGAAGGTGCCTACATAGATTGGGGTGAGAGGGCATGTCTCCAAATAACCCAATATGAATGTTGCTATGCTGAAACTGATGAATGTGAATCATGTGCCTACTAAAGCGGGGTAGGAGGGCATGTCTCCAAAGGGAACTCACTTTGAATGCTGCTTCATAATTAAAATGAGAATAACTGAGTCAATATAACTCAGAATATTTATTATAACCTATTTTTGGAAGTGTAATGATCATTCTGCATCTTCCTTATTGTTTTCAATAGCTATTTGGAGAGTCTAGACTCTCATATTCACTCTAGAACTATCTCTTCATCACAAAATTTCTGAAAAAATAGCTAATTTTGAATCAGCGATAACTCCCTCGTCCGGAATTTGATTCGACCGATTGTTTTTTTTAAATCGGGTGATTTCTCAAGGGGAGTTTAGATCTATAACCAGTTCTTTGAAATTATGTACTAAAAACTGCAAAAAATGACAGGAGATCCGTTGTCCACGAATTGTCATCATAACAATTTCTGCAACATTGATGATTTTGAATTAGTGATATCTCCCTCATCCGAACTCCAATTCGGTCGATTTTTTTTTTTAATTTGGGTATTTTTTCGAAAGGAATCTAGATCTGGCCTCTGTTTTTGTAAATTTTTCACCAACAATTTTAGGTATGATCTGAAAACTCGCTGCCCAAAACATTTAGGGAGTTTTCTGAAGATTGTTGCAAAGCACTGAAACATAAATATGCTTCAAACCCTCATTCCCATGGATTCATAACCTGAATCCCATACCACTGATCTAGACCTTGGAGGGGGCCCCCAAGATCTAAAAAATCGAAATGGATCTGACAAGATCTGCAAGATTATAATGCCACGGAAAAAGAGAGAAAAACACACAGTAAATAAAATCACAAAGAAACCTTTTATTAAAACAGAGAATAAATCTAGAAGCTACGTTGTGGTGGACATTCTGTCCTTTTACAAAATGTGACTTGTTACTTATAGCCTTTTTCTGTTACAATACCATAGGTAAATTCCATGGGTGGGTAAATACCATGGGTGGATCTCACTTAAAATACCATGGGTAAATACCATGGGTGAATGAATACCATGGTTGAATGCCACTTACAATACCATGGCTAGATAAATACCATGGGTGGATGAATACCATGGGTCGATGCCATTTAAAATACCATGGGTGAATTTCATGGGTGGATGGATAACATGGGTGGATGAATACCATGGGTGGATGCCATTTTCCATTTGGATCATTCCTCCCTCATTAAGAAGAAATGGTCCCAATTGCGTGAAGTTCCCTCCTGAGAAGCCTTTTTTGAATATGAAGAGTCCCTAAATGAAGGGTTTTGTGTGGTTAACCCATAACCGTGATGAACGAATATCCGAGGATAGAGATGTTTGTGCTCAACTTAGTGTTCCTAAATTGAGTTCATTAATTGTCAACTAGGGCTAGTAAACTGCTGAAGTGTGGTGCACTATATGTGCCTAGGTATTTGTTTCTCACTATGTTTTGTTTAGTGTTTTATGATGTTTTTGGTTTTATGTCTTTATGTTTGAAAAGGAAAAGAACTAAGTGCTGGTGAAAAGAAGCTATTGGTTATATTAAAACAGAACAAAGCCTAAACTATGGATGGCAAACAACAAATGCAAAGCTTGATAATGACTTCATTGCAAGGAATTAAATCACAACACGAGCTTGAACTTATCCAATTCATTCATTAAAGATGTGTTGGAAGAGCTTGAGAAATGGACAAGTTAAGTGTAAATGAAGTTCTCCTAAATAAACAATCAACTCACAATATTAAAAAAAAATGATTATTTAACACAGTAAGGTTTCTATTCTAGATTAACCTATGATAACGAAGTTACCCTATTCTGCAACTTCACTTATCACTACTAGGCCTTATTCAGAAGTTTACAGATTTTCTAGAACAATGTTTGGGAAAAAGGCTATAGGTGAATTTGTAAAATATTTGTAGAATAATCAAAGCCTTAAACTGATATTACTGACCCCTATTCATGTGATGATGTGTCAATATAAATTCAGAACAAAAGTAAGTTGTAAATAATGAAGGCCGAGAGACTAATTTTGACAACTAGTACTACTTGAAATACAATGGATAACACTAGGCTATAACGCGGTCTATCAATCGTAAAATAAAGTGACTACAACTAAACTAGAATGCCATTAATATTTTCTTGAAACAAAATGAACTGAGACAGAACTAGAGTGCTAATAATCTACTTGAAGTATAGTGAACAGAGTTAAACTAGAATGCCATTATCAAACTTGAAATGTAGTGACAGAGTTGAACTAAATGCAATCAACCTCCAGAGTGTTATAACTAAATTAACATGCAGCTAATCTATGGAATTATACAACCCATCTCGTTCAATATGAATGATATTTTGGAAGAGTTTGTAAAAACAAGTCTGGCTGTATTATTCAATACAATTGAACATAAACATAAGATTTGAAAGAAAATACAACTAGGATCTAAGATACCACAGTTGTTTCTTATTCATTGTTAATGATGTTTTGAAAGAGTTTGTAGGAGTAAGACCGGCTATGACACTTAGTGCAAACAGGCATATATCATAAAATTCGAAAGGAAATGCAACTAAAATATACAACACCACAGCTATGCCTTATTCATCGTGATGATATTTTGGAAGATTTTATAAGAGTAAGTCTAGCTGTGATGATTAATGTAAACAAGCATGAAACATAAACTTCAGCTAGAAATGAAAAACGAGACTAAAATGCTTATCTAAATCGTATGAACAAAGCTGCTCAGGTAGCAGGGGCCCTCTACCACCGGAGTAGCACACAAAATCTACTTCAATATTGACTCAGTGCTTTCAATAATATGATGCTTCTTTCATTAAAAGAGAAATTACTTCAAAACAGAGTGTTTTCAGACTTCTGAAATCTAGCAATCAAAGACAAAATCTAACCTTGTCCCTCGGTTTATCGAGCTATATTTATAACAAAATTACATAATTGTCTTGAGATAACCTAGGGATAATTGTCTTTCCAAATTAAAATCAAACTAGAACTCTGATGGTGGTCTCGTAATATGATTAAGGACATCTGGACTGTCCTTGTCTTATTAGGAGTCTATCTCCTAGTTTGAGTTCCCACGTGCATAACCACCTACAGAATTCCGTTAAAACTTCGTGGAGAGAAAAAAATGATGAGGGAATGATGTGGAATACGACCATATGTGTTTTTCTGTGAGATGACACCTAGAACCTACGTAGACATGAAGACATCTACAGAATCGACAACTAGCTACAAAATGTCTATATTCTATAGCTAGATCTAGTTCAAAAAGTACTACAATGACAAAGTCATAAAAACATAGCAAGTTAGTCATGATATACATTCTTAAAGCAATTTTAATTAATTCTATTGATCATTTGAGCCTTTAATTAATAATGGACAAAGGAAATGGAGTGGAATGTGGTGGAAGAAAGAACATCTTTGGAGCTCAACATACCCCCACTGCTAGGTTCTTGCATGTCCTCATGCAACTATTCCATGAACTCTGAGACCTCTGTAAGGACATCCAACCCTCTTCTTTTACTTTTCCTGTCAGTCAAAGGCCTTCTGGGCTTCCTTATGACTAACTTGAATCTCAAATTTGTGAGTTCGCTGGTTAACTTTTTATTTTTCTTCTTCAATTTTTCACTGGCCTTGTACAACTTTTGCATTTGTAGAGACAGAGTTGAATTCATATCAGTTTTCAGTTTAACCTGCTCTCTGAGAATTTCATTCTCATTTTTTATATGCCTGTTGAGTATTTTTAACTCATATTTATCTCTCCTTAGGATATCAACTGCAAATTTTGGTGGACTAGGAGTTCTGTCTCTACTTTCTGAAGCTCTTTTCTCTAATGTCTCAACATAGTTGTAAGTTTCTTGTTGTGCTGGGTCTATTTCAGGAGCTCCTTCATAAAAATCCTCCTCAGTAGGTGTTTCTTCATCCTCTATGTTTATGGCTCCATTTTGTCTAACCTTTGTTTTCTTTAGTATCCCTCTAAGTTTGTGGCTCCGTCTTGGTTGAGATGGTCCTTCTCCTTTCTCTCTGGCAAATTTTCTTATTATCCTCTCTTTCTTAAGTTGCTTCCTAATTTGAGCCAATTTCTCAGAAATAATTTCTTCACTTCCTTCTTGTATTGTTTTACCAGTTTCAGTTTTGGAGGTTTTCCATCTTCTTCTTCATTTTGCAGGTTTGTCTTCAGGTGGAGGTTCCTTGGGTTCTTCAAAGTGATTTCTCACTAAGAACTCTTCCCAATTATCTCCCATTTTTCTCAAATGATGTTCAATCAAAATTTTGACTAAACCATGGTGGTATAAGGTTGTTTCTAGAAATTGAACTCTCTTTTGAACACTTGAGGCCATTTTATTTAAACTATGAAGCAAGAAAAAGGGAAAATTGAGTTCTTCTTCTAAGAAATGTATTATCAACCGAATATGATAAACATAGAAGGTACCATATCTTCCTTCACAAGTGATGAATTTTTGCAAGATAAGAAACATGTTCCTCCATTTGTTCTTTAGTGCGGAGCTAGGGATACCCTTTTTAAAAATGGAAACATCCATACCTAGTGACTTGAGTATCTGCTTCCATGCCTCGTTATGAAATTCTCTATTCTTGAACCACCTTTCTCCTTGTCTGGGAAACTCCATTGCCTCTGCAATGGAGGCTTCTGTAATGGTGAATTTAATATCTCCTATCTTGACCTCAGCTCCATTGAAGGACCATGCAAATGTTTTAGTCACCTCTTTGTGAAAACCACTGAATTTTTCAAAGAATTGCAACCACCCTGCTTGTTGTAACATTTCTCTGATTTGAGGATAAACTTCCAAGTACTTAGTTCCAATCGGTTCAGTCCTCACTATGAGACCCATAAATTCTCTTTCCAACCTTCAAATTGTTACTCCTCTGTTCTCGGTGACAATGGCTGTTACAGAGATGTTTTTTCCCCACAGATGTTTCCTCTATTTTACAGACTGAAATGGTTAAGAGTTGGCTACGGGAAAGAATGATATGGAGTGATTACGGAATAAACATAATGAGGTGAGGATGATGCATATGAGTTGAAATATATACAGAAGAAAATACTGCGGAGATATTTTGTAACGAATTCAAAATCATCATTAAATGCTTTGGCCTAGTGACGTGACTAATCCAATCATTTCAGCACTTTAACCGTTTAGATTTTTAAATGATGATCGGATATGGGATTTGAAATGGTGGAATAGAAGGAGTTTTATCCAAAGTTTTTACAGGAGGTTTGTTAGGCATGATAAAAAAAAATTAATTAAAACAATTTTTTGAATTATTCACAACTTAACTATACTAAAAATTTTCATGATGTGTCATTATAATCAGAACTTTTACCTTTTCCTTTCCTCTGATTTTTGTGATCTTTATATGCTTTTTTCTCCCCTGAAAATCATTACTTTTTGAGTCTTCATAACTCCCTTAATTTTGCTTGTTGTCATGGATATGTAGGATCATTTTATTGCAGATCAGGTGATTACTGGACAGTGCTTTCAGGATCTCTGGCTGCAGAATGTCTTTCTGGCTGCAGAATGTCTAACTGGCTGCAAAATGTCTAACTGATTGTAGAATGTACCTGTAGAAGACTTGAAACATGAAATGGAATGGTTTGGAGCATTAATGGAATTTTGTATGGAATGAGTGAAGATGGATAATAAAATATGGTGTAATGGAATATGAATGAAGTGAATAATGGAGTGGAATGGATCACAACTTATGAAATGGAGTGAAGTATGAGAAGTGGCCTACAATTCATGATATGTATTATTCAATTGTAGTAAAACATCAAACTTAAAAATCTGGGATGGAAATGAGGTGGACTATGGGGTGAAATGAATGAAGTGTGGATGAATGAATGAAATGGAGTATGGATGAATGAAATGAGATGGACCATAAGTGAAATGGATCTGCACTTATGATTTTGTAACAACTACTTGCAGAAAAAGAACAAATTTGAAAAGCTAAAGTGTCAGAAAGATTATGATTTTCACTCTACCTTTTTTGTATAAACATGCTAATCAGTGATTAGTTTTCATGTTTATACTTTTTTTTTTCAATAAAATGATTTCAGAAAATTCAATTAAGTTAATGAATAAGAAATATTCTTCTTCATTAACTTCACATCAATTTTTTCCTGGAACTTCTTGAAAAATTCTTCTCTTGAAAGTGGCTTATGATACAACTTCAATCTATGACCATTCACAAGAAAAGTGACCTCTTCTTCATCTATTGTCCTGATTTTTATTGCCCCATTGTCAAAAAATTTCACAATTTCATATGGCCCAAGCCAATGTGTTTGGAATTTACCTTGAAAATCTTTGAAATTTGAATCAAATGAGAGAGCCCAGTCACCTTCTTTGAACTTCTTTTCCTTGATGTACTTATCATGCCATCTAGTCCTATGATGTTGGACTATACTTGTTTTCTGAACTACATCTTGTCTTATCTCATCCAATTCATTAATCTGCTCCAATTTGTGCTTTTGTGCCTCTGTTAGATCAAGTCCTGGCTGAACTGCCATTTTGAAAGTTTGAATCTAGAACTCTATGGGAAACAAAACTTGCTTTCCATAAACAAGTTCATAAGGAGTATGACGTATTGTGCTTCTCCATGTAGTTCTATAGGCCCACAAGGCTTCAGGAAGCCTATCTGCCCAATCTCTTCTATTTAAATGAACAGTCTTTGTTAGGATCCCTTCAATGGCCTTATTAGTAGATTCCACTTGACCATTTTCTTGTGGATGATAGGGAGTAGATTTTCTGTGTCTGATTCTGTACCTCTCCATCATTTTTTCCACTAGCATTGATGTGAATTGAGCTCCTTGATCTGTAACAATTTCCCTTGGGACACCAAAACGAGTAAAAATATCCTCAAAAAGAAATTTAACTACAAATGCTTCAGTAGCAAAAAGTAATGGCTTGAACTCTACCCATTTGGTAACATAATCAGTGCAAACTAATATATATTTCTTTTGTCTTGATGGATGATTAATAGGTCCTACAAAATCAGCTTCGATTTTCGAGTTACGATATGTACTGATTTGTAATAACATCTCACTAAGGAAAGTTCCCTACCCTTGTGGCTAATACCCTGTACAACATGTACTCTTTAGCATCTTTAAAGGGGGGTGTGTATCTGAGAAGGACCTTATAAAGAGCGTTCTCTTATAAATAGGTTGTCCATACAACCGACATCATGACATGCTTTGAGAATCTCGAGCATCTCATCTTCAAAGACATCTCCTAATGATAAAATACGGACCTTGTCTTGGACAACTCATTGTAACCACGATATTTTGCTATCATAAATAGATTTTCTTTCTTGTTTCTTCCCATTTCATTATTGAAGAAATTTCCACCGAAACTTCGTAATTAGTAGCTAATAAACCAAACCAAATTAAAGTAGAAATTGCGAAAAGATATTCATCAGGAAATTGATCTTCAATTGGAGTGTCATCTTTGATGTTTTGGAGTCTAGATAGGAAATCGGCTACTGTGTTTTGCTTTCCAGGCCTAATATAGAATAGTAATTTTGAATTCTTGTAAAAGCAATAACCATCTTATGACTCTACCATTAGTAATTGATTTATTCATTGATGTAATTGCGGAGGTAAATGCATGTAAAAAAATTTCATAACTTTAGTATATAGTGTACAAGATTTGTTTGCAACGAACCATGACTAAAAAATCTTTTCGGTTCGGATGTTTAACTACGAAGGAGTAAACTTAAGTTTGGTATAATGGTATAGCATAAGAATTAGGTATTTTCCCATCTTGCTCTGAAGTATTATCCCGGAAACATCGTTGAAATATGAAAAGGTAACTGGGTTAAATTTGTAAATAGGTGCTTCAAAATTTTTGTTTTTGAGGTCTCAAGAGCTAGCGGAAATCAGAATTCCATTTGAATTCACAGTCTTTGGTAAGTAATTTGAAGAGTGGAGATGCAATCTTGGTGAAGTTTTCTATAAATCTTCGATAATATCCTGTAAATCCTAGAAAACTCCTAACATATTTTTGACAACTTGGAATAGATAAGTTAGAGATGACTTCAAATTTTGACTTATCAACTCTAATCCCATCCCCTGAAATGTGATTTCCTAAAACAATTCCTTCAGTAAACATCATAAAACACTTCTCATGAGTAAGTGAAAGAGTTTCTTCTTTACATATTTTAAAAACTTTTTCCAAGTTTTCTAAGGATTCTTCAAATGTGTTTCCATAAACTATGAAATCATCCATATATACCTCTACACAATTATGTATTAAATCCAAAAATATTCCTAATACTACCCTTTGAAATGTTGCAGGTGCATTGCATAATCCAAATGGCAATACTCGGTAATCATAGGTACCCCAAGAACAGGTAAATGTGATTTTATCTTGATCCTCAAGTGCTACTTGAATTTGATTATAACCACTAAACCCATCTAGAAATGAGAAGTACTTTTTTCCGGCTAAGGTATCTAACACCTGATCTATGAAAGGTAGGAAAAATGTTCTTTAAGAGTAGCTTTGTTTAATTATCGGTAGTCAATACATACCCTCCATTTACCATTTTTCTTTGGCACAACTACGAAAGGAGAAGCCCACTGACTATCTGAAATAGAATAGATAAAGTTGACATTCAACAATTTCTACAATTCTTCTTTAACAATCTCCCTAAGATTTGGATTCATCCATCTTTGAGGTTGTCTGATTGGTTTACAATTTTCCTCTATGTAGATGTGATGAGTGCAAGTCTTGGGGCTTATCCATTTCATATCAGTGTACTTCCATGCATATGTAGAAGAATGTCTCTGTAACATCTTGAATAGCTCTTCTTGTTGAGATTTTTCTAGTTTCTTTTTTATGTTTAAAGTTTTGCCTAGAAATATCTCACTTGTAGAGCTGCCAAATTTATCCATAGAATGAAGAGACATTTGTCTTGATGACAAAAACTCAATGTTGGATCCTTCTTGAAATGGTTCATGTTTGTATTCTGAAGAGGATTCAAAGTTTTCTAGAGTATTCAGAATTTGATTATCTTCACTAATTTCTGAAATTGTGAAGAGAGGTTGTAAGTCTTCTTCATCCTCTATCCATTGAGTATCATCTAAATCTGTAATTGTCCTTGCTGGAGGATACAAAGTGAATTTTTTAGTTGAACTACCATCACAGATATACATATCACCGGATCTACAACTAATGAAAGCATTAGCTGTAGCTAACCAAGGTCTTCCTAATATAATAGGATGCCCTCCTAGATTATTCTTAGGAGTTAGGATCATGAAATCCACAGGGTACTCCCAAGAATCTAGGGACACTGGAATGTCTTCTATTACCCCATCAGGTTTGATCACATATCTTTCTGCTAATTGTAATAATGTGGGTGTAAAGAGAAGATTAGGAAGTTTCAGTTTATCCATGATTTGTCTACTCATGATATTGATTGCTGCTCCAAAATCAATGAGTGTGTTTTGGATCTCATTTCCATTGATGTGAATTTTAACAACTGGATTTCCTGGGTCTAGATACTTTGGAATAGCAATCTTTCCCATCATGATATCTGCTATTTTTCCTGCTAGTTGAATTTTCTTTGTCTCTCTTATTCTTTTTCTTGTTTTCTTCATGCTCAACTCCTTTATTGTCTTTGCTAAAATTGGAATTTCCTTGATAGCTTGTAATAATGGAATCTTAATACAGACATTTCTCAGCTCATCTAGGAAATCACAATTAGGCACCATAATTTGTTTTTCTACACCTCTATCAATTTGTAATCTTTCTGGAAAGGGAGGTGTAGAAGTGGATGTTGATGGCTGCTCTAATACAGGAGTTGAAATTATTGGTTCTTTTTGTTTTGGTTTTTCAATGTTTGGGTCCTGAAAAGATGTGTCTTCTTCAAGACTTTTATTTTCTCGTAGAGAATCTTCCTCAGAGTTGTCTTGTTCTTGTATGATCACAGAAGGTTTCCTCTTTTCAAGTATTCTTCCAGACCTAAGTTGAACATCACTAAGGTCTAGAGGAGAAATTAAATAAGTTGGAAACTGTTGGCCTTCTATCATGTATGTATTCTGAGGATTTTTATTGTTGGGGTTTGGTATGGGTTGAGCAGGCAACTGATTTTATTTCTGAGGAAATGGTAATGGGAGTGGTTGATTTTGATGTTGTGGGTTGTGAGGATTCTGTTGAGGATTTTGTTGAGGATTTTGAGGAGAAAAATGTGGTATGGTGGATAGGATGGTGGATATTGATAGTACTGGGAGTATCTTCCATAGGGATTTTGTGCTCCTTGTGGCCAAGCTTGAGATTGATTTTGAAATTGGGGCCAAGGTTGCTGCCAAGAATTCCAATTTAGTGAAGGTTGATTATACAATTGATCATGGAATCCTTGTGTTTGAGGTCCTTGACAAGGCCTTCTAGAGACAAAATTGAGAGATTCTGTGGAATTTGTAGGAGTTTCCTCTTGAAAGACAGCTTTAAGACCAGGAAGTGAAGGACATCTCTTGGTTTCATGTTTTTCTGAACAAATTACACAGGTCTCTACAACTTTTGCATCCAAAGGACATTCTCTCAAGGCATGCTTTTTTCTACATTTGGGACAAAAGATTGCTAAGGCATCAGATTCAACTTTTTTCTTGTTTTGTAACTTAGGGGTGTCTATTTGTTCACTAAGACTCCCGAAGATTTCAGATTTGAATTCATCAAGCATATGCCCTATCTCTGCCCTACTTACTGTCCTAGAAGTAGACTTACTTGCCATTGCAAGAGTAGGGTCTCTTTGACCTTTTACAGTTTTAGATTTCCCTCTTGAAAGGTTGATACATAACTCAAATATTTCAGGTAATGTGAGCTGAGATATATCCCCTGTTCCCATCATGTTAAGGATATCCAACCATTCTTCCCTAATTGTCTTCAACAAGAGAGCTTTTAAGGTGTCTTGATCTATGTTCTCCATTTTTTCTCTTTTGATGTTGTAATGAAATCTCTCCAACAAATCTTCCAGGTTTTCATCTTCTTTTTGTACCATCTTGAACACTTCCTGCTTATGATTGACTGGCATACAATAATCCAAATACCTCTCTAGAAATTCTTGTTTCATATCTTCCCATGTCCTAATAGAACTGTTGATAAAACTCATAAACCACTTCAATGCTGCTCCTTTCAATGTTGAAGGAAATAGTTTAAGTTTTTGAGCATCTTGTAAGTAGTCATAAGTTCTACATAGGACTTCAAATTCAAATAGGAAGGTTTCAGGATCTTCAGTTTTAATTCCATAGAAGTTTGGAAGGATAGAGGGTGAAATTTTTTTCATAGTTGTATTGGTTTCATCATCTACTATAGGAAACCCAAAAGAGCTTCCTATTTCTCTTCTACCTCTTCCTCTACCTCCTTCTCCTTCTGCACCTCTACCTCCTTCTCCTCTACCTCTACCTCTACCCCCTCCAAATAATGTGTGTTCTCCATTAAAGACTCCTCCTCCCCCTTCTTCTGCCATAGTTGATTCTTCTATGGAAGTGGAAAAGTTTGTGTCTCTAGCAGGGATCCTTGAATCTTCTTCTAAGACAGGTTCAGTGGATGAAGTGGAAGGTATTTCTAATGGAATATCTAATCTTAAGTCTTCTGGAAGTCTAGGATCAGTAAAGGATGGAATGTGGGTTTGAGTTGGAGGTGTGCTGGCTCTTGTTTTGGGTGAAACAAGAGGTGTTCTAGGAATCAAGCTTCTACTTCTTATGAATCTACCCCTTGAGTCTCTCTCTCTACGCATATCATTTTTTTTTTTTTTTTGGAGTTAAGGAACAAGGCTACCTAGTTACACTTCCCCGGCAATGGCACCAAAATTTTTGTGCTCAACTTAGTGTTCCTAAATTGAGTTCATTAATTGTCAACTAGGGCTAGTAAACTGCTGAAGTGTGGTGCACTATATGTGCCTAGGTATTTGTTTCTCACTACGTTGTGTTTAGTGTTTTATGATGTTTTTGGTTTTATGGTTTTATTTTTGAAAAGGAAAAGAACTAAGTGCTAGTGAAAAGAAGCTAGTGGTTATATTAAAACAGAACAAAGCCTAAACTATGGATGGCAAACAACAAATGCAAAGCTTGATAATGACTTCATTTCAAGGAAGTAAATCACAACATGAGCTTGAACTTATCCAATTCATTCATTAAAGATGTGTTGGAAGAGCTTGAGAAATGGAAAAGTTAAGTGTAAATGAAGTTCTCCTAAATAAACAATCAACTCACAATATTACAAAAAAATGATTATTTGTAACACAGTAAAGTTTCTATTCTAGATTAACCTATGATGCTGAAGTTACCCTATTCTGCAACTTGTCTTATCACTACTAGGCCTTATTCATAAGTTTAGAGATTTTCTAGAACAATGTTTGGGAAAAAGGCTATAGGTGAATTTGTAAAAGATTTGCAGAATAATCAAAGCCTTAAACTGATATTACTGACCCCTGTTCATGTGATGATGTGTCAATATAAATTCAGAACAAAAATAAGTTGTAAATCATGAAGGCCGAGAGACTAATTTTGACAACTAGTACTACTTGAAATACAATGGATAACACTAAGCTAGAATGAGGTCTATCAATCTTAAAATACAGTGACTAGAACTAAACTAGAATGCCATTAATATTTTCTTGAAACAAAATGAACTGAGACTAAACTAGAGTGCTACTAATCTACTTGAAGTATAGTGAACAGAGCTAAAATAGAATGTGATTATCAAACTTGAAATGTAGTGACAGAGCTGAACTAAATTCAATCAACCTCCGAAGTGTTATAACTAAATTAACATGCAGCTAGTCTATGGAATTCTACAGCCCATCTCGTTCAATATGAATAATATTTTAGAAGAGTTTGTAAAAACAAGTCTGGCTTTATTATTCAATGAAATTGAACATTAACAGAAGATTTGAAAGAAAATACAACTAGGATCTAAGATACCACAACTGTTTCATATTCATTGTTAATGATGTTTTGGAAGAGTTTGTAGGAGTAAGACTGGCTCTGACACTTAGTGCAAACAAGCATAAATCATAAAATTCGAAAGGAAATGCAACTGAAATCTACAACACAAAAGCTATGCCTTATTCATCGTGATGATATTTTGGAAGAGTTTATAAGAGTAAGTCTAGCTGTGATGATTAATGTAAACAAGTATGAAACATAAAATTCAGCTAGAAATGAAAAACGAGACTAAAATACTTATCTAAACCGTATGAACAAAGATTTTCAGGTAGCAGGGGCCATCTACCACTAGAGTAGCACACAAAATATACTTCAATATTGACTCAACGCTTTCAATAAAATGATGCTTCTTTCATTAAAAGAGAAATTACTTCAAAACAGAGTGTTTTCGGACTTCTGAAATCTAGCAATCAAACACAAAATCTAACCTTCTCCCTCGGTTTCCCGAGCCATATTTATAACAAAATTACATAACTGTCTTGAGATAACCTAGGGATAATTTTCTTTCCAAATTAAAATCAAACTAGAACTCTGATGGTGGTCTCGTAATATGATTAAGGACATCTGGACTGTCCTTGTCCTATTAGGATTCTATCTCCTAGTTTGAGTTCCCATGTGCATAACCACCTACAGAATTCCGTTCAAACTTCGTGGAGAGCAACGAATAATGAGGGAATGATGTGGAATATGACCATATGTGTTTTTATCTGAGATGACACCTGGAACCTGCGTAGACATGAAGACAGCTATAGAATCGGCAACTAGCTACAGAATGTCTGCATTCTGTAGCTAGATCTAGTTCGAAAAGTACTACAATGACAAAATCATAAAAAATAGCAAGTTAGTCATGATATACATTATTAAAGCAATTTTAATTAATTATATTGATCATTTGAGCCTGTAGTTAATAATGGACAAAGGAAATGGAGTGGAATGTCGTGGAAGAAAGAACATATTTGGAGCTCAACAGGAGATACCCTGTAATTCTTATGACCAACTGTGATATTGACAATGTGCAGCCTAGAAAATGGACTTCAATGAAGTGTGGGTTTGAAAATGACCCAGAACCATGAAAAACAAAGATCCGATGATAGAGATACCTTGTAATGCTTCTGAAAAACTGTGATACTAATAGTGTGCAGCCTAGCAAATGGACTTTGATGAGAAGGATTTTGAATAACCCAAGCCTAATGCTGCTATTCTGAATCTGATGAATGTGAAGCAGGTTTGTACTAAAGTGGGGTGGGAGGGCACGTCTCCAAAAAGAACGCGCTCCAAATGTTCCTCCAGATTTAAAATGAGCATAACTCAGTCAATATAACATGGAATATTTATTATAACTTGTTTTTGGTAATGGAATGATCATTTTGCATCTTCTCGTGCATTTGGAACCTCTATCGGGAGACTCTAGACTCTCAAATTTGCACTGGAATTGTCCCACTCTCACAAGATTTCTGAAAAACTAGCTAATTTTAAATGAGCAATAATTCCCTCATCCGGGCTCTGATTCGATCTATTATTTTTTTGAAATCGGGTGCTTTTTGAAGGGGAGATCAGATCTATAACCATTTATCTAAAATTTTGCACTAAAAACTGTAAAAATGATAAGAGAGTCGTTGTCCATGAATTGTCGTTAGAAAATTTTCCGTAACATTGTTGATTTTGAATCAACGATATCTCCCTCACACGAACTCCAATTCGATTGATTTTTTTTCAATTTGGGTATTTTTTCAAAAGGAATCCATATCAAGTCATTTTTTGTTAAATTTTTAACCAAAAGTTTCAGATCTGATCTGAAAAATCGTCGCCCAAAAAATTCATGGAGTTTGATGAAGATTGCTGCAAAACATTGAATTTAAAATATGTTTCAAACCCTCATTCACATGGATTCATAACCTAAATCTGATACCACTAATCCATATCTTGGGGGGAGGCCCCCCAAGATCTAAATAATTGAAATGGATCTGACAAGATCTGCAAAATTACAATTCCAGAAAAAAAAAGAGAAGAACACACAGTAAATAAAAGCAAAAAGAAAATTTTCATTAAGACGAAGAATAATTGTAGAAGGTATATTGTGGTGGAAAATATGTCCTTTTACAAAATACGACTTGTTACTTATAGCCATTTCTTGTTACAATACCATAGGTAAATTCCATGGGTGGGTAAATACCATAGTTGGATCTCACTTACAATACCATGGGTAAATACCACGGTGAATGAATACCATGGGTGGATGCCACTTACAATACCATGGTTGGACAAATACCATGGGTTGATGAATACCATGGGTCAATGCTATTTAAAATACCATGGGTAAATTTCATGGGTGGATGAATACCATGGGTGGATGCCATTTTACATTCGGATCATTCCTCCCTCCTTAAGAAGCAATGCTCCCCATTGTGTGAAGCTCCCTCATGAGAAGCCTTTGTTTGAAAAGCCACTGAAGAGAAGGGTTTTGTGTGGTTAACCCATTATCATGATGAATGAATATCCAAGGATAGAGATACCCTGTAATGCTTGTGACCAACTGTGATATTGATACTGTGCGGCCTAGCAAATGGACTTCGATGAAGTGTGCATTTGTGGATGACCCAGAACCATGAAAAATGAAGATCCGAGGATAGAGATACCCTATAATGCTTGTGACCAACTGTGATACTAATAGTGTGTGGCCTAGCAAATGGACTTCGATAAGAGGGATTTTGTGCGGTTGAAACATAACTGTGATGCTATTTTTTTATGAAGTAGCGGGTGCCTACATAGCTTGGGGTTGGAGGGAACATCTCCAAATAACCCAAGTTGAATGCTGGTATGCTAAAATTGATGAATGTGAAGTAGGTGCCTACTAAAGCGGTGTGGGAGGGCACCTTTCCAAAGAGAACCCACTCTGAATGCTACTCCAGATTTAAAATGAGAATAACTTTGTCAATATAACTCGGAATATTTATTATAACCAATTTTTTAAAATGGAATGATCATTTTGAATCTTGTGGTGTGTTTGAAATAGCTATCTGGAGACTGTAGGCTCTCAGATTCACGTTGGAATTGTCTTGCCGTTATAACATTTCTGAAAAAATAGTTGATTTTAAATCAACAATAATTCCCTCGTTTGGGCTCTGATTTGACCAATTATTTTTTTGAAATTGGGTGATGTTTCAAAGGGAGATCGGATCTATAACCATTTCTCTAAAAAATTTCACTGAAACCTATAAAAAATGACAGGATAGCCATCATCCGTGAATTGTGGTCAGAAAAATTTCAGAAACTTTTCTTTATTTGGAATCAACGATATCTCCCTCATCCAATCTCCAATTCGGCCGATTTGTTTTTTTTATTTTGGGTACTTTTTCAGAAGGAATCCATATCTGGTATTTTTTTGGTGAAATTTTCACCAAAATTTTCAGATCTGATCTGAAAACTCTCTGCCCAAAAAATTCATGAAGTTTGTTGAAGATTGCTCCAAAAAATCGAAACTGAAATATGCTTCCAATCCTCGTTCCCATGAATTCATAACCTGAATCTGATACCATTGATCCAGATCTTGGGGGGAGGTCCCCAAGATCTAAATAATTGAAATGGATCTGACAAAATCTACAAAATTACAATCCTAGAAAAAAAAAGAGAACACACAGTAAATAGAAGCACAAAGAACCATTTTATTAAAACGGAGAATAAATGTAGAAGCTACATTGTGGTGGATAATCTATCATTTTACAAAATGTGATTTGTTACTTATAGCCTTTTTTTGTTACAATACCATAGGTAAATTCCATGGGTGGATCTCACTTACACACTACAAGAAAAATTGACATTAGTGAGGGTCATGCTTGTGACGGACCTTTAAGGTTCGTCGCCAATGTCACATATGGTGACGGTCCTTAAAAAAACATCGTTGTAAGTGTATACAGTGATGGTCCTTTAAGTTTCGTCACAAAATAAATTTTCTTTGACACTGTTGGTGAGTGTCATTAAATTCCCATCACTAATTCTCTCTTTGGTGACACTTCTAGTGACGAACTTTTAATGAGCCTCACCAATGCTCTTTTTCTTACATTTGGTGACGGTAAAAAAATGTTCGTCATCATTGATCATTCCAATGAGTTTTTGATGACGCGGTGTTCCTGTTAATATATTATTTTTCAAAAGATAATGATTTAAGACCATTATTGTGGAGTATTTTTTATAATATGTTCAAGGCCATAGTGGTTAGAGTCAATGAATTTTTTAAGAATTAATTAGTGTGTATCATTTCCCTCATGTAATGACTAGTCAAATATATTTTTCCTATGAGTCAACACATGATTCATATCTATTAATTTTATTATCTAGAAAATTCCCTTTGGATAAAGTTCTTCTATTGTGTGTAGGAAATATATTATTTAATACGTAATAAATCTTTGACAATTGTATTAATGAGAAAGACCTAACACTCCTCAACAACCTGGGCACACCTTAAATTAATGATTTGGCACACACTAACGTTTCTTAGGACCTCACATGTCTTGGAATATCTTTTCATGACAATGATGCCCAAGCACATGGCGGCATGCGCTAGCACAACATGGAATTCTCCTAGCATGTGTTGGCATTCATGTAGTCCCTAGCATGGTCCAAAACACCTTGGTTAAATGCATTCACATACATTAGTACTTGGCACACAATGCCACTTGGCATGTATTGGGACCTATTATTAGTGTGCCTAGAATTCCCCTTTTGAAAAAATATAAAGTCCTGACTTATTAACCGTCTTATTGGTTCTTCCTTTTGTTTCCTTGACACTTCTTGACACATATTGACATACCCTGGCACCCTGCACATCCTTAGCACCTAGCATATATTGGCATATCTTGGAACTATCAATTGGCACATATAATTAGCACACCCTGGAACTCCCAAGAACACCTTGGGAATTCTTGACATGCCTTGATATTCCCTAGCATACCTTCTCACTCCCTCCTTGGCATGAAATATAGCACTCATTAACACTAGTCCTTGGCACACGTTCCTCATATTCAATAACTTCCATGGATTTTTACCTAGTGCTCCCTTATTTTTTTGTCCTAGTACTCCTTAACACTCCTAAACATGCATTAGCACTCTCTAGCACACCTTAGCACTCTTCAACATGCCCTTCCACTTCATAACATGCATAACACTCCCTGACACATATTAGCGCTTGGCACGTGTTGGCGCTTGGAAAGTGTTAGCATGTAATGAGTACATTGAGATGCCTTCCTATGATTTGGCATGGTTTAATATTAAATTTATTTGAGATCAATTGTTAGAAAATAGATGCGAAGCGACAAAGGAAGACTTGGCACTTAGAATGCACTAAGAATTTGCACTTGGAACCTATTGTTGCCTAGTGTTGGTGTGCTTAGCATGCCCCTCTTGGAAAAGGTAAATTGATGACTTATTAAACCTCTTATGTGTTCATTTCCATGTAGTTTACCTTGTTTCTCCCTTTTGTTTCCTTGACAGTCCCTGGCATGCATTGACACACCCTTGCACATCTTCACATGCGTTATCACTTGGCACATATTAGCATGTTTGACATGCCTTCACACTATCTAGCACATCTTAGCATTCCCTTGCATGCCTTGGCACTCATGTCCTCACAACTATTCTTTACATTTTTTCACGACTTGGGAACCTAATCAAGTCCTTGGCTATTGTAGTTCATGTGACAATATTGACCTTCTTCAACCGCAACAACTTGACCTATGGCACCTACTACAAGTAGATTGTGCCTTGTTCACCTAAGAAATTCCTATAACTCATCTTATGCCATGCATTTCCAAGCTCAACTTGTCCCAATTCACTAGTTACCAAGACAAGGATCACATGATCTAGCCATGGCCATAAAACAAATATGAAACATATCTTACACAGGAAATATTTCACTTGTATGTTCAGTTAATATAAATAGTAGAACATTAAGTTGAGAGCTTGCAAGAACCACAAGATGCACAAGGCACACAAGATATAAGCCGACATAAGCCGAGTGCCCCAAAAATTATACACAACAATGTACAATGTGAAATTATATATAATATTATAAAACATGAGCATGTAGCCAAAGTGTGCAACATCTCACATAAAATAATAGATAAAGGAAAAACAATGTTTTGCCTAGAACAAAGTGATCTCCCTTTGTCTAAAACTGTCATGTTGAGCCCTGTATAACAATCATTTCCTTTCTTCTTGTAAATCCTATTATGAAATTCTCCTTAGCACACTTGAATTCCCTGACACTCCCCTCACACACTCTTGTTCGTTCCTTTCCATGCATTTTGACCTAGTTATCCTTTCATATGCCCCAAAACTCCCTGACACTCTTCAACATGCATTGACATTGTCTAGCATGTCTTATCATGAATTTTAATTCATTTGCATGCCCTGAACCTCCCTAGTTATCATGCCCTCACAACTACCCTTACTTAATTTGCAACTTGGGAACCCAACCAAGCCCTCACTTGACTACAAGAGCTTGACCAAGTTATGATTACTACAACTAAAGTATGTTGTTGAATTATGTAGCTTTGGAGGTACTCCAAAAGCCTATTGAGATGGGTTTTTTTGAGTTTGGTAACAAAAATATTTGTTGGCAAAGAAGCCAAGCAAAGAGATTTTGGACCCAAGATGGGGTTTAAAATCTAAAATAAAATTAATATTTCCTAAGGTCTAAGTGGAAAAAACCCACAAAAATTCCAGAGGGTTCCTATGAGGTCTAGGAAAATCTATTTAAGGAGGCCTTAGGATGAAGGAAAGAACAAGATCGCCAGTTATAGGAGAATATGACTTATAGTCGTCACCATCTACATGGATGACAGAAACAATCACCCGAGTTGACTCATTCACTCCCAAATTCAGGTGCATGCAGGAGAGACTGAAACCATAATTTATTGCTCTACTATTGCTACAACTAAACGAAAATATGATGGTCCAACTCAACTTGACGTAATTTGGTGAGTCAAACCAAAATAAATTGATGTAGATACATATATGTTCAATCAACAAATTGAATTTTTGGATGCAGAGATTAGGAAAACCTTAAAGAGAATTGATCCTATATACTCTGGGACTCAAGTTTTGGACATTAAAAAATAGTTTACAAAGTAGAAGGAAATAATTATGTCCACTGCAGAACTGACTATAGTCCCAAAACAACCCCAATCAACAGACACCTCAATAGTCAAACATGTGTTACCCATAAGCAAACCCCATTTTATCTCAACGACTGGCTTCGAGACAAACATCTTAAATATTACTGTGGTTCAGCTTGAGATAGGGGAAAACTAAAAGATGGTTGGATCTGGGACCTCTTCCCTGACCAAAAACTTGGGCAGAGTGTCAGACATGGAAGTTATAATTTACATCGACAAGCGGGTGAAATTGTAGCACGAAGGCTATTGGACTCCATAGCAGGTAACAAAAAGATGCAGGTCATGATTGAGAAGGTCTCTGAGAAATTGAACATAGCTCATATGGCCTTGCACACCTAGACTGATCAGATCAAATAATTGTAGGATATTTTCGTGCGCCAGTTTGGAAACCCTAAAGATACTTCTACTCTTAAGAAATTACTGGAGAAGAAAGAAAAAGAGATTAGAGAGCTCCAAGCAATATTGAAGATCTCGGACCATGAACCTCATGTTCTGATATAAGATTTTGAGAAGAAATAGGAGGTTGAACTTCATCTTTAGGAAATATAATTTGCTATGCATATCAAGGAAGAAGAGCAACATGGTGCTCTCAAGAAGCTAGAGGCAGTCGGAGTAGAATCTCATGAAAAAGAGGGGCGACACCTAAAACTCTTGTCAGTATAAGACTTGAATTGAAAAGTCTCTTAGTTTAGTCTAGACAACTGAGTCAGAATATCCCAAGTTATTACACATCAATATTACTCAGTTAGAACAAGCGTTTCAGTTAGCCAAAGAAGAAATCACAAGAGTTGACCACAGAATCGATGTCGTCATGGGGAAAAATAAAATCAAAATTGAGCATATTCAAGATGCTCGAAAGGATAAACATAATGAGGTAAAAAATATAGAAGACGTTTCTCACGTCATAGTGATAGGAAAGGAGGTTCTAATGCAGGCTAAAGGAGAAATCTAGAGAGAGGTTTTGCAAAAAATCACTACAGTTGAGTCATATGTGAGAATTCTCTTGCAGTGCGAAAAGGCTCTAATACACAACACCAGTTTGGAGGAAAATTCTACATCTAATACCTTATATAAAAGGTTGGAAGACCTCAATGCCATCATAGATATTGTCAATACATTAGAAGACTTCACTTTAGTAGAACAAGAGTGACCTCCTAGAGATGAATGCATTTTCTCTTTGCGTATGTTAAAGGAGAATCAAGTTGCTATGCAGGCAATGCAGGATGAATTCGAAAGAGTTATCAAAGATATAAATGGCTTCAGAACCGAGTGGAATTATTTAGGAATATTCAGTGTGCCTTCATTTTGGAATGAGAAAATTGAGAAATTTTCTGGTAGAGGATCTCTGATCAATTGAAAGCAACAAAACATGATCTGGGTTGTCTAGCCATGCTAGGGGAAGAATGATTTTCTTCTTCTATAGTTGTTAATGCACTTTGCAAGGACTTTACTATTTTGGCCGGGGTAAACAATATCATACAAAATATCCCCACCACCAAGAATCAAATAATATCATGTTTAGTGGTGGAAATTTCCAAATACAAGAATGTGTCTTGGTTAGCTGCTACTGAATGGGACAAGTTAGTCAAATTGAAAAATCATTTTAAACCCAATGCAAAAATCCAACAGTTCATTTATAGGTCATGGGTCACTGAATCGGTCCCACCAATGCAGTCTGTCACATATCAACTAGAAGACTGGAATGAAATTCCTCTGATCACAACTTAGGCACTAACTATTAGGATACGTGGGGTGCACATGCTATCTCTAACCGGGCTGACTAAAAGGACCAAGTCATCAAAGTTGCAAAGGAAGCACAATGCTTAATCATTTCATTTCCAAGATTTAGTTTAATTTTATTTATTTTAATTTCAATTTCAATTGGTTACAATAGAAATAATTACTAAAACAATTGTTTTGAAAACTATTATTTAAAACCTTGTTTCTCATCATGGGGGGTTGTTGGAAGAAGTGGAAAAAACTTTATGAACTATTGAAACTGACTATACATGATACAAATTTTTCATTTTCAATACCGAAAATTTTAACTTGCAATTTTTATTAGTTCTATCTGTTCTTCCTGCTATTTCGATTTGTAGTCACAACGAATTAAATCTGAGGCTCGCTCTCATTTAAGTAATAAGTTATTTGGTTTTCGTGTTTCGATATATATATTATCAACATAATTGTTGAATGATCAGTCTTGAATTATTGATAACTAAATATCTATATTTTGTTTAACAATAATTCAAGTTTTATCAGTGATTGCAATTATGTATGTTTCTCTTGTGGTGTTTCTATATCTATTTTATTTTAAGGTGTGTTATGTTATCCCAATTATAAAGTTTTACTCTCTTGTTATGAATCTCAGTCACGATATTTACTATTAGTTGTTTTCATTTACAGTATAGAGTAAAATGAAGATGCCTGCACTTGTTGCACATGTTCCTGTTTAACTTGAGGATAGTTCTTCAGCTGGTGTTTTTCTTTTATTTTCCTTATTTCTTTTGTTATTTTCTATGATTGCTATTATCCTTGTTAGATTTTATCACTATTTTTTTTCTCGCAAGGAATATGATTAAGGAATTATGAAACATTAAATTTGTTTCTCCCTTCTAGGAATATCACCACCTATTACAATGATTGATTATCTATATCTGGCCTTATTTTATTTTTTTATTGATGTTGGCTTGAGGGGTCCTGACCCAGGTCAAAGGTTAAGGTTTGCCAACAAACCCATATACTATTGTCCCTTTCAGCAATGAACTACATGTGCAGGCCAAGGTCTCACCCGAAGTAGTATGGGTGGGTGCTGGAACGAGGTTTTCGCACCCTCAGAGAGAGTAGGTAATGAGGGCAGATCAGTGGTTGAAATTATCAGATCTATAGAGAGTTAGGCTATTCATAGGCTTTAACAGTATATTTAGCATATAACCATAACACATCTATCAGATCTACTTAGTACCTTCGCATACACATGTGTATTAGTAGTTACCAGCACAGACTATCATAAACGTAGATATAACAGAACATAAATGGCTTATACCAGAGACACAAATAATTTCACAACAATAACACAGATACTTTCACAACTCAAATCAATAGCATAAATGCATATGCAACTTAAGCAGATATCACATGTTCGTATCAATGGTAAACACAATAGATCCAGATTCCACAAGATACTTCAACAATACTCCGCATATATTAGTATCAAAAACCCACTTCCAACCCAAAGTACTACCTGCGTACAGAGCCAGAAGGGTCGACACACAGCAGAACTAAGGATCTCTGCACACACATCTAGCAGGAGTCCTTACCCAAAACCAACCCAAAATAGATCTAGCAGTTCGCACGTAGCCTTAATTCATATTTATGGCTACCCTTAGACTCAAAATGTTCATCTATTTATAACGACTTAGCCTACACTATCCTGTGATCCACAAACCATGGTTTGCGGACTCTAGGTCTACCCTTGACCCATTATAATGTGTTCGGCACTTTGACCCACCCCAAAACCCCTGCGTTAGACTAATTAATACCAAAAATATAAAAAATTGTACAAAATTCACAGCTTTAGGGGACCCTATCCCAACGCTCCCCTAACACAATCTTGTGACTCATCCCAAGTCACTACGGTCATGGGTTCTCCATATTTGTCTGTAGCTGCTTGATTTCAACCACCAGCGGGGGCAGCACTCCGTCACTTTACGCAGCAACATTATGGGCTATCTCCACCAACTTCTGTGAAGTTGGGCCTTCCGTAGCAGCAGTGACGCTCTCTAGAGTTTGGTTCAGCTGCTTTACTACGATATCAACATCCTGGGACAAATTAAGGGCCTCATCTTCCCATGGCTTCAAGTGATTGCTCAACGTCTTCTTCCTCTATCGGAGAGCCTCCATGTCATCTCTGATCACATGGCTGATACGTAGTCAGGGAAATCACTAAGCAGGGACTAGAGTGGTTAGTGTAGCCTCCAGTTGGTAAAAATCTTCTTCTTTTTGGCACAACGCCTTGTTGATTTCTTGCAGGAGGGGTCACACTGCACCTTTTTCCATAGTTGCATAGATGTTTCCAACCATTTTTCACCTTGAGTGATCTATCCTATAATAATATTTGTAGCCTCTGTAACCAGCCGGCTCACTGGGCCCTTACCTCTGGCAGTTTTTTTGGCTGCAACTTGGCCTCTAAATCTGTGACCTGCTGTTCCATCTGTGTTTTGGATGCATGGATATCAGTCCTTGAGGCCTTTAATGCTATGACCTACCCCTCAATATTGGCCTTGGGGTGGCAATAACTGGGATATCTTTAGTAACATCCATGCAGAGCCTACTTATTAAGTGCTCAAGCTCTATCTGCTACGTGGTGACAATGGTACAGGCAACCTAGGCCTAAGACACTTCGGCGGTTTTCTCCACAATTTTTTGTTCGGCTACACTAAGCTCATGGTGCACTTTTCGGTCTCGATGTTGAATCTCTTCGAAAAGAGACGCATGAAGGACCTACAATGGTTCATGCGGCAGGTGGGCTAGATCCAACTACACCTTTGTGCAGGCCTAGAATTCCACTCCTAAGTCAGGTGGAGTCAGTATGAAGACTGTGCCAGGTAGAGGCTAGAGGTGACTTTCCAATGTACTGATCACTACACTGCTTATGGCTAGCGCTGATCGGACCTCGATCATATTTGTTTGCAAAGTGTCAGTCTTTAGCTGAAGAGCGTAAAGCTGACCTTGGAGGGTGTCAACCGTGGCTTTCTGCTGCTCTTCCAGAGCCAACCATTTGTCTTCTGCAGCCAAAGTGACCGTGTCTATGATCTACTCAAGGTCCCCTTCTGTTAGTGTAACATTGTCGTCATATTCTGGTCATTGAGAATGATGCTTCTTTCATGGCCCTTTAGCAAGATCACCAGTTCACTTTGTTCCTCAAGGGGAGTCAGCACCTCCCACCTCATGACCTTCTACACCCAAATCCTGCTGTACATCCTTCTGCGATGCTACTTTCGTGCCCTTTCCTGTACATTTGTCCTGTCCTCCGATTTCTTTGGTGATGACAGGTGAGGTGACCTTCATGGTGCTCATTCCTTCAGTGCCCTTCGCACCTGTTTTGAAGCCAAGTTTCCATTGTGGAGGCCATTGCACAACTAAATGATCAATCTCTTCATCGGCAACCATACAGGGGAGTGAAACCCACGCTAGATCCTTGCGACCTCTGATTTGTACATTATCCATAGTTCCCTGGAATGCAGTGATTCTTTTATACTTATCATAGATGGTTGGCGACAAATGTGGTCGGGAGTTGATAGCTGCTGCGAGCTCACTTTGAAACAAGACCCAGAAGACCTGATTGTCCTCAATGCGTTGCGTGTCCTTGGAGTCCCACAAATTGGCATAGTGCACCCCTTCACACATATCAAGTGTGAGCTCCAGGAGGACCGAATCTTCTGGAGCTTCCCATGCGATCAATGCAATGAGAAGCAGCATCCAAGAGTAGCAAAATGCGTGCCCCTGATCCCGGGCCTCGCAAAAATTTGCCATAAATTCATTGCATAGGTATTGGACCCAATTGAAGCACACCCCCTTTTCACATCGGCCCACCAGCTGAATTACGTACGTAGGAACAATGGCAACCTGAAATTTTCACATAAACTTGCACACTAGCAACAAGGTACCCATCTGCGTAGCAGGGTCGCTGATGGTGTTGATCATGAACCCCCGAGTGTTTCGCAACACATGGTAATCCTTGCACACTTTATTAGCGATCTTCTTCTCATACTTCTTTCCCATGCGTAGCATAGGGTGTAGTCCCTCCATGGGGAGGCCAAAAATCTTGTGAATAAGCGCAACATCAATAGGGATGTGATCCTGGATCCACAAGCTGCCATCATGGACCAAGGAAGGCATTTTGTGTACAAATCAGTTTGTAATATTGTAATGGAAAAAATACGACATCCTCTGCAGGTTCAAGGCCTCAAAACCAACCATCCCACGCACCCAGCGCATGGGGACGATCTTTATCCCGTCGTCTTCTAATATCCTTTCGAGGTATAGCTTGGGTGCGAGATCTGGGAAGGCCTCCAAGCTGGCCAGGTCATGGTAAATTAATTTCACCTCATGAAGCTTGCCAAAGGGCTCTCTAATGATGGGTACCTCGCTTGGAGTCAACGAAATCTATAGATAGGTGCGTAGGGCATCGAGATTCTTTGGTGTGCATTTTGAGGGCCTGTGAGGCTAAATAAAGGGCGGTAGCCAATTCATTGGTTTAGCCATCTGGGCCCTTTCCTGAGCAGACAGGGGTCTCTTTACCAGCCCAGGCGAGCTTTTCTGGCACGCCACCCATGGGGACTTAAAATTTCGGGGTGAGGTGCGGGGCTTCATCCGAGCCCATTTCGTGGGTTTCCATGATCCTTGCGCTTTTTCTTTCCCCTTCTACTTTTCCTTGCTGGGCGTGGATATTACCTCCTCCACTCCAAAGTGGACTTCCAATACTTCCTTGGACTCTTGTTATGCCGACGTTACAGGTTTTGAGGATTCAGCAAGATTGGTGGCTGTCATTCTGGCATGGAAAATGAACTCAAGGTTGCTACTGTAAGAGGGTGTAGGATGCTTAGACATGAACAAAACGTAATAGGAACATAAAATCTTATATCACAAACTTTCCAAGGACAAACTTTCCAAGTACAAAATGTTCAAGAGATACGGAACCATTTCCTGATCGATTTTGCTACTTTTATAGCTGTGGGGAACGATCAATGTGTGGACGAGGCTCATCTGAAACTTACCATCAAGGAAATGGTAAAAAAATCCTTGGAAATCGCTGCATTAAATTCCAACTGCCCACTCCTTTCAACAATAAATTTTTCTTTTTACCCGATTTTACTGCTCTAATGGTTAGTTTTTACACCTCCTGTGCCCCAAGCGCACCCTTGTGCTCCCAGCATACCTCCTACGCTCCCTGCGCACCCCTATCTTCATTTTTCACCTTCTGTGCTATGGACACACCCCTTCGCTCCCATAACACCTCCCTGGGCCTCCAAATCTGCGATCTGTGCATGCCTTGGTCCTCTCCGCCATGGCCTTCTTTTGTGTTCTCATTCTACCCCATACAACTATTCTAGCCATATAGTCATTTGATCTGATACGGTTTGAGCTAGCTGCCATTGACATATCTTGGTACCATATCTCTACGTAGGGTAGGTAATCAGAGAGCTCCGCCATCAGTGATTTCATTTACCAGATAGGGGCCTATCTGGTGCTGATGGAACTTCCCTCAGTGCTTTGTAAACTGGCTATCATAGAGGAGGACCAAATCTTCCTTCGAAAATGTCTTTTGCTGGATATATCTGTCATGCCATGCTTTTTTATGGGCCTTATGAACTTTCTGATGAAAATTAGCAATAAAATGATCTTCCTCCAAAGCCACCAGCTGCGCTAAGCACTCTTCCATGATATCTGGCTCTGCCATATTAGTAAAGGTGGAGATACATAGGCTAGGAACAATATACTCCTTTGGCATGATGGCCTCCTTTCCATAGACCATTTGGAATGGAATTTTTCCTATCAGTTTCTTACATGTGGTGCGATAGGCCCAAAGGACTGACGGGATGTGCACGTCCCAGTCGTTGCGATCTGTGTTGCAGAACTTAGTCAGCGCCTACTATAGGATTTTATTGAAGGATGATATGGAGTGTTTTTTGCATGATGGATCCAAAATTATTCCATCAAGTCGTGTATTTTTTCGTTAACAAAGTGCATACCTCTATCACTCATTAAGATCTTTGGACATCCAAACCTGGTCAGAATCTGCTCAAAAATGACGTGCGCAACAGTATCTGCAGTACAGTCATTCACAGCTTGTGCCTCGGCCCATCTAGTTACATAATCAATGGAAGTTATAATGTAGCATGCACCTATATTCTTTCCTGGTGGGTTAATAGGCCCCACAAAATCGATTGCCCACTTGTCGAATGCTTGGAGGGCCATTTGCGGTTGTAGGGGAATTTCATATTTGCGTGATGGCCTTCCTGTTTGTTGGCACATATCAAAGGCTTTGCAATAGTCGTGAGAGTCACTATGCAGGGTAGGCCACCATAGTTCTACTCTCAAGATATTTTGCACCATTGCCTTCCCTGCGTAGTGACCTCCTGCTACACCCTCATGAGCTTCTACTAAGATAGTGTGCCTTTCATGCTCCTAAACATATCTACGTAACACTTCATTTGCTCCCAACTTATAGAGATGATCTGTGATGATTGTAAAATCTGTTGTGAAGGTTACCAACTCTTTCTTCTATTGTACTGAATATTCTGCCGGTGCCATCCCTGTAGTCAGGAACTGGATGATGTCGGTGAAGTGCGCATCAACTACCTTGATAGAAAATAGCTACACATCAGGAAATCCCTCTTCTAGGTTGGTCAGTTCTTCGCCACTTCCAGTCAGGACAAGTGGTCCAACCTAGCATTCAACTTCCTCGACTTGACAATGATCTCAAAATCATACTCCTGAAATAGTAGTAGCCAACGGTAGATCCCCCCACCCCCAACGAAGGCTTATTCACTAGGTACTTCAAAGCCGATTGATACATAAACATTTTGAAGTGCCATCCTAACAGATATTTCTGATACTTATGTAATGCATAGACCATGGCCAATCCCTCTCACTCTGTAGTGGAGTAGTTTCACTCCACACTAGAGAGTTTCCTACTAGCAAATGCAACCAGATGATCAATGTCTCTGTCTCCAGGCTGCGTAAGGTCAGCTCCCAGGGCGATCCTTGATGCATCCATGTGAACATGGAATACTTTTGTCCAGTTAGGAAATATGAAGATAGGCACGGAGCCCATCTTCTCCTTGATTAGCTCGAAGCTCTTCTGACACTCGTAATACCAAAAAAATGAAACATCTTTTTTAATAAATTTTTACATAGGCACTGTGATCAGCGCATACCCTTGAATGAACTTCATGTAGTAGCTTTTGTGTCCTAGGATCAAACACAGCTATTTCTCATTTGTAGGTACTTCCAGTTTTGTGATAACTATGACTTTGGTAGGATCAACCATTAGTCCTCGTCAAGAAACTATGTCCCCGAGAAAGATTCTGAAGGGTACGCAGAATATGCACTTCTTGATATTCAGGGAAATATGGTTCTTTCTACATGCATATAACATCATGCACAGGTTTGAGACATGCTTCTTCACCAATCCGAAGATAGTCCTATCATCAAAATATACCTCCAAAAACATTTGGATGAACTCTTTAAATACTGCGACCACCACCCTGTAATATTCCTAAATTAGCATGCAGCTAATTGCAATATTAATTTTTTTCTTAACATATAGTTATGTGAATAAATGGGTAGGGAAGCCCATAAATATTTTTAGTAGGAATAAAATCCCTCTTAATATGAAAAGGGATCATATTCATAGTTGGATGAAACACCCTCATGTGTGAACAAGGGCTAATGCATGAAGACAAGGTCAAGTTCGACCAAGTCAACAAAGCTGAAATGGAGGGAGTGAATCATCAATAGAGACAACCCAATATGAATGTGGATTAGTTTATATATTCATATAAAGATGGATTGAATACCCTTAGGTGTGAAAAGGGGCAGGAGCAGGTTGAAGAGGTCAATTTTGACCAAATTAAACAATGCTATTATTGAGGAGTGGCATTAATGATTGGCCAACGCAGTATTGGAGGGAGATTGATTGTGTGATGGTGGAAACCCTATTGAGTGGGACCCAAGGTGATAAGGCTCACATTTTTTATAAGGAATAGGATGGAAGCCATATGGAGTTAGCTTATTATTATTATTTTGATATGTTTGTTTATACTTTTGCTCTATTCAGCTGTTTAGCTAATATTGGTGGTGTTGTTTAGCATAGGGTGTTCCCAGTCAAGAATCCCACCTATTCCATTTGATTAGCTCTTGAGAGAGTCCTGATCTATCATTCCACATATCCCACATTCTAGACAAGCTTAAATCATCAACTACAACGCAGTTTCTGCAGAATATTATGTTGTGTTGCAGGGTGTCGCAGTGGAGGGTTGATAAACCCACTTTCTGAGCTAGTTTTTCATAAGAGGAAGGATTCCTTATCTTGGGAGATCATTTGGAGGGTTCTTGGGCACATTTCAGATCTTTGGCATCAGGAAAACTTATCCCCATCATTTACCACGCAGTTTCAGCTGGGAGTTGCATTATTTTGGAGGGCAGTTTCAAAGGATGATCTATTGGATCTTGTAGAGTGTTTTCCTGTAGGTGAAGGGTTCAACCTTTCATTGGAGGAGACCCTTGAGGATATCTACATCAGATATATATTATTTCAGCCCTCTATTTTCATGGGATTCAGAGTGAAATGACCCTTCAATCCTAGGGATGTATATCACCATTTGTATTTGGGTGCATTTCCGAAAACCCTTCCCAGGTCCTCTTGGATTGGTGTAAAGATACTAGATCTTAGTTCTATGCATTATTGATTAATATAACAACAGACCCATTTGTATCTATAATTTTGGATTATAAACCCTCATTAGAATGTGATGTCACTTGGTACAGTATTTCTATGTTGCAGTAGTCTTGGGGTTGCATTGTTTTTGGGCTATTCTGGGTGTGGGGGGCTTGCTTATCTCATCTATCATGATTTTTTTACGATATAATTTTTTATTTGGTTACTATAATGAATAAACCAATGGATCCATGGGATGTTATGAGTTATTATAGAATAAATTTCTGAAAAATGAGTTTTATGTGCATATATTGTTGGTTTCCTCATTTGGGAATATTACAGTGGTATCAGAGAATAATCTTGGCTCAGCCTGTGAGTTTCAACTAATATGCTACAAGAAGAGAAGGAGAAGATATCTAAAATTATGGAAGGAATGAGCTTTGTCTCATCACTTTTTAGATCTATGAAGAACCTCTCCAAGGAGGTTAAGGAGATGAAAGGGGAAAGATACAATGAGACCTCTAGAGGGTTTTAAGAAGAGGAAGGTCCATGTACTTCCTATTATTAGAAGAAAGAACCGGTGTTACAAACAGCACCAAAGCAATACGCTATGCCCTTTCCTTTTGAGGAAGAAGACAAGAAGCATGGAGATGGAGGGCACTTGGAACATGAGGTCCTAAGTGGATACCTGGCAGAATATAAGTATCAACCTAGAGCTTTCATGGAGACTCTAACTCTTCCACAGTTCATTCAGCTTGAAGAAGATATGAGACCTTGCAGCAATAGGAGAATAAAGGGTAATAGATTTATATTGTCTACTTTTGATGGGCCATCCACATGTATAGCAAGGGCTTGGGTAATGAAGCTAGATGCATTCTTCCTACTACATCCAGTGGTATAAAGAGAGGCTATTGAGATTGCAGTGTTGGGGAAAATATTGAGAGGGGTGGTGAATCAGTATTTAGAGCTGACTGAAATTTTTTTATGAGAGATCTTATTATGCATTTAATTCTTTACTTAGATTATTGCATCATTCATTCATCAGAATTTTAGTAAGAAGTAAGCATGTGCAGTAATAACAGAATAAGCTAACACACATGAACACCAGTATTTAAGGTGGAAACCCAATTTGGGAGAAAACCATTGCTGCTATCGTCTCTGTCTTCAATATTTATTATAAAGAAAACTTCTTACAATTTTGTGCTGGCGCAGACTTATACCAGCACACAGACACCCACCTTAGGGATAATTTTGATGATGGAAAATTATCTTGAAGTTTAAAACGTTGGCGAATTTCACTAGTCCCTAATATGTGAACTATAAAATTTTATTAATATGTTTGTAAAATTATACAAATTTATAATGATTTTATATATAGTCTCTATATAATGTTGGCTATTTATAAGGTAAAATAATTTTATATTGTAAAATTTGGGTGAATCATTTTTACAAAAAAATGGAAATTAGCGAATCTTTTTTTTGGAAAAATCATTGAAAATTAGTCCACCTGCGAATATTAGCCCCTAAAATTTTCTATGTCCCACCTGTAGAATGCTACAACCTTCTCTCATTCTCTAGCCACTACTGGAAGGGACCTCCAACCCCCTGATCTCGTTTACCAACCTCTCCTGGAAGGGAGCTTCGACCCCCTGATTTTAACACCATCTTGTACTGGCAGAAAGCTTCCACTTTCATGCTGAAGACTTCAACCCTCAGATCCACCAAATTTCTTCAATTTATTCATCAGACTTGCGTCAGGTCTTCATTATTTCTTTGCAGATATTCCTAGAGATTCATCATTTCTAGATCTAGAGATCTTGAATCTTCATCGTCTCCATAGGTGCATCAAAGATTCAGATTTATCAGAAACAGAGTTCAATCATGCATATATCTCCTAAAGAGATTTATTTATTAACAACTCCTCCACATGCAGACGTTGTACTGTGATCCTCTTCTCCTTATATAGTTTTTGCCTTTATTAATACCATGAGTCAAAACCACTCAATAGCTGATGGTATTCCTGGACGAGATCAAATAGATAATCCAGCGGGGTCTACCCAAGCCCCAAACAAATTCTCATTGTTCTATTTTCTTGGTCTGGCAATTAATTAATCTAAGGCTTTTTAATATCTCAATCTGAGATTGAGATATTAATCCAATTCCTCCTTTAGTTATGAACTCCCCAAGGCATATATATATATTGACCCCTGGTTTATGTGTTCGTGAGATCAACACATATATTAACCCATGTTCATTACATCACATGTTTCATATTTCACCAACTCCACATATTCAACATCCTTTATTAACCCCGCAAACCTTAGTTTAAAAGGTCCCAATTAATATAATTTAGAACCGTGCCCACATATATAATCAACGATCCAATCACATACTCGCACCATACCATGGTTATCCATCGTGCACCTTCCTCATACGGCCACTGTCCGATGGCTCCCCTCCAGATCGATGGCGCGCAGCTTCCTTGGTCGGACATTAACACACGATGGTGCGCAGTGATGGCGGTTTTGCAAATTCGTTCAGGGACGCGTGTTGCTCGTTCTATGGAATCGCTCCCAACCTCTTGAATACCGCTTGCCCATTGAAAGCGGTGCGATGAAAATCGGAAACCCCCTTCACTGTTCATTCCGATTGTGGTTCCTCTCCTTCGCTCAAGGTTTCGTCTGCTTGTATTCCGTCATTGCTACATTTCTCCGTGAAGGCATAACTCTGTTTTAATTGTTCTTCCTCCGCGCGATTATGTTAATGTAACTCAGGTTATATATATTTCGAGCTGGTCCATACTTTCAACTGAGATTGGAATGGATAGGCTTCTTCCCTATTTGTGGATGCAAATATACATTAAAGGGCATCTTTACTAACACAGGTCATATGTATTCCAACAAACATGCTCTGCGATCATGTGTCCATTAAATTGCATTCTTCAGCAAGCAGGTTTACCCTATCGAATCCACCATACAGAATTACATCCTTTACCGATTAGCTAGCTCGTTCTTTTACAGAAATCAAATCCATTAGCCCTTTACTCAGATTTACTGAGCCATACTTAACACATATTGCAAAGAGACCATAACCCTCCAACTTTAGAGGTTTTTCAGGATGTATGAATACACCGAACTTATTCACACATGATTTAACACGTCCTTATTCACATCGATTCTCCCAAAGCTTCGATTAATATACATTCAGTCTTATATTCTGCTTGTATAGAACTGCTGATGGTTTTCTAAGTTCTTCATATAGTCATTATCTGCATCTTTCGTCAGAGAGTTGCCATCAAGGAGAATCATATAATAGGATACAAGAAACATATTGCCAACAATATCCCCCTTTGGACTTGATGGCAACCATGAATAGCAATACATTCAGCAACATTGACCAGAAATACATTCAGCAACATTCTCCCCCTTTGAAATCAAGGGCAAAGGGTAGATCAAGATCCTTTGTACCAACAATACCATGCTCCCCCTGAGATCATGCTGCATTTTCATAATATTTAATGAAATAAAAAAAATGACTTATACAATCAAAAAATTCTAAAGCATGAGATCAGACTACAACAAATAATTAGAATGCCAATAATGCATCCTTTCCACATGACCACTTCTCCCCCTTAACTTGTGCATCAAGAGATACTCATCAGCACCGCAGCTGTGCTAAAGAATGTTGACCCCCCCAAAAAAAAAAATTGTCAGTAAATACCCATACGCGATTGTCCTACAGGAAATCCGGATATCCAATTTAATCTTCTTTATTTAAGTAGATATGATATTTTGCATGGCAGAGACTACTCCCAGCTTTTGTCTGAGATATTCGAACGCTTCCCTAGGTAGAGGTTTGGTAAATATATCAACAACTTGTTCTTTGGAGGGAACATACTCCAACTTCACCTTTTGTTCAAGCACTTGTTCACGTAAGAAGTGATACTTGATGGGAATGTGCTTGGTCTTGGAATGCATAACAGGATTCTTTGAGATACTGATGGCACTTGTATTATCACACATAAGGAGATAGGAGGTGAAAATTTGATTTGAATGTCTTGTAAGGTTTGCATCATCCAAAGAAGTTGAGTGCAACATGATGTTGCAGCCACATATTCTGCTTCTGCTGTAGATAAGGCAATAGAGCTTTGCTTCTTGCTGAACCAAGATACTAACCAGGGCCCCATATAGAATGCACCACCACTAGTGCTTTTCCGATCATCAACGTTTCCAACCCAATCTGCATCAGTGTAAGCATGAAGAGTGAGATAAACATTTTTTGGATACCATAGTCCAAAGTCTTGAGTTCCTTGCAGATATTTGAATATTCTTTTGACAGCCTGAAGATGAGACTCTTTTGGATTAGCTTGGAATCATCCCACAATCCCAACTACATGCATAATGTCTGGTCTAGTCCCAGTGAGATAAAGTAGACTTCCTATCATAGATCTGTATTCTGGTTGATTCACTGTGGGAGAATCATCATGAGAACTGAGATTACATCCATTTATCATTGGTGTACTTACATGTTTGCATTCTTCCATGCCATACTTCTTCAGAATTTTCTTAAGATATTTTTCTTGTGACAAGAATATGCCATATGTTTCTTGTTGCACTTGCAAGCCAAGAAAGAATGTTAGTTCCCCAAGTAAAGACATTTCAAATTCTTGCTGCATATCAGAAGAAAATTTCTGACTCATAGACTCTTCATTACTTCCAAAGATGATATCATCAACATATACAACGACAATTAATAGTTTATCATTTTTAGTTTTTGTGTATAAGTTGCTATCAGCAGACCCCTTTGAAAATCCTTGTTGATGAAGATATTTGTCAAGACGATAGTACCATGCCCTTGGAGCTTGTTTGAGACCATATAAAGCCTTTTTAAGTCTACAAACAAGTTTTTCATCATTTCCCAAAATGAATCCTTCTAGTTGTTCTATATAAACTTCTTCTTCTAGATCACCATTGAGAAAAAAATATTTAACATCCATTTGATAAACTTTGATTTGTTGGAAGCTTGAAAAAGCAAGAAACATTCTTATGGCTTCAAGTCTAGCTACAAGAGCAAAAGTTTCTTCAAAGTCTATACCTTCTTGTTGAGCATAACCCTTGCAAACAAGTCTAGCTTTATTTCTTATAACATCCCCATTCTCATTTAACTTATTTTTGAATATCCATTTAGTTCCAATGACATTTTTGTCATGAGGTCTTGGTACTAATTCCCAAGTGTGATTCTTTTCAATTTTATCAAGCTCTTCATTCATGGCTTGAATCCAACATTCATCTTTTCTGGCTTGATTGAAATTTTGTGGTTCAATAGTGGATATAATTGCCAGATAGCTAGAAGATCCCACAAGAGTCCTTCTTGTTTGTACTCCTGATCCCTTTGCTCCCAAAATTTGATATTCTGGATGATTTTTTTGAACATATCTGGATGGAGCTTTTTGAGATAAATCATCTTCAGGTTCTTCATTGGGTTCACTATCTATATCATTCCTATTTGATGTAGAAGGATATATGTCATCATCGTCTTCATCTGTTGTTTGTTTTTCTTCTTTTGGAGCTGCAGGAGACTCATCAATAACTACATCAATACATTCAACCATCTTCCAAAGTCTTTTATTGTAACATTTATATGCCCTACTCCTAGAGGAGTAACCAAGAAATATTCCTTCATCTACTCCGGGTTCAAAATTGCCAAGTTTTTCATCATTATTTTTGATAAAGCATTTGCTCCCAAAAACTCTAAAGTGCTTCACAGTGGGAGGATTAACATACCATAGTTCATATGGAGTTTTATCACTATTTACATGAACATGTGCCTTGTTAAGAATATTTACTGTTGTATGTGCTGCTTCTCCCCAAAATGTGTCAGGTGTTCCAGAATCATCAAGCATAGCTCTAGCCATTTGTTGAAATGTTCTATTCATTATTTCTGCTACGTTGTTTTGTTGTGGAGTGCCAGCTATAGAAAACTGTCTTTTTATGCCATGTTGTTCACAAAATTCAAGGAATTCATCTGATGTATATTCTTCTCCTCAATCAGATCTAAGACACTTGATTTTTAGATATAATTCATTTTCAACCAGTGCTTTGAAGATCTTAAATTTCTCAAATGCTTCATCTTTGTGTTTAATCAACCCAATCCAACACATTCTAGAGAAATCATCAATAAATAAGATATAGTATTGTTCACCACGTGGTGAATTTTTCTTCACGGGTCCACCTATGTCAGTTTGAATGAGTTCAAGAGGCTTACTTGATGAACCTTCCTTGGCATTAAATTACACTCTTGTTTGCTTACCGTATTGGAAAGATTTGCATATGATAATTTCAGGTAGTGTAATATTGGGAAGATCACAAACAGATTTAATTCTGCTTGATTTGTTGATTTGAGAGAAGCTCAGATACCCCAACCTTCTATGCCATAGCCATTTTTTTGAAGATTTACTCAAGTAACATTGTTATTTGCAGTTATTTAATACATACAGGTTGCTTTGAGTTCTGTTTCCTTTTATAATTGTTTTACCTGTATCAAGATCATGTACCACACATTCTTTTGAACTAAAGACAACTTCAGTTCCTTGATCACACATTTGACATACACTTAACAGGTTATGCTTTAATCCATCCACATACATGACATTATTAGCTTTCACCTTTTCTTTTAGAAAAACAGATCCTTTTCCCTTAATGACAGCAGGAGTATCATTTCCAAATGTAACATTCTTTTCCTTTTCTAGAGCACTATATGCAAGAAGTTTGTTTTTGTCGCCTGTGATGTGTTTTGAGCATCCACTATCAATGTACCATTGATCTTATTCTCCTTATGCAAATAAAGCTATGCCACAATTTTCAACCTATGATTCCTTCTTTTTCCATACTTTGGAGCTTGAAGGAAAATGCTCTTTTGGCTGGACTTTTCTCCTACATTCATATTCTTCATGGCCAAAGTTATTGCAATAAGCACATTAAAATTCATTTTGAAGAGGAGAAAAGTTGTTATATGTATTCTTCTTTGTTCCAATATCAATCCTTTTCTTTCTTGCTTCTATTTTCATGATGGTTTTATATGCAACACATTGAACAACTTTATGACCCAAATTGTGACATGAGAAACATTGTCTATTGAAGAAGAAGTTTCTGAGATCATGAAATCTTCTACTCGAATTTAATTGTTGATTGGTGTTTCTTTGAAAGGTATTCCTGTTAGTGTTCTTTGAATTGAGATGATCATGCTTTACTTGTAAAGATTCTTTATTCCCTTGCTGAGTGGAAAAATGTTGTATGCTGGTTGTAGCTGCTTTTAGATAATTTGGTGCTGAAGCCTGAGAAGATTCTCTGATATATCCAAGACCTGTCTTTATAAGAGGAGAACGTTGTACCTTGATAATCTGATCTAAGGTTTCAGATCCTTTAGAAAATCTAAGATTCAAAGTCTTTACTTTCTCAATTTCTTTTCTTAGACTTACTATTTCATATTCTAATTTCTCATTATGTTTCTCCTTTTCTTCAAGCTAGTTTTTCAGAGTTTCTATGGATATTTTACTTTCTTCTAAGCATATTTTGAGTTGATTGATTTCATCAAGAAGATCATTGTCCTCTAAAGCATCCATAAACATATCTTTTTCTTCTCTAGATTCTTTTTCAAATGCCATGAGAAGTCTAAGATCTTGTTCACATTCTTCCTAACTGTCTGATAACCCATCACTGTCTTCATGAGTATAGTAGCTTTTTCTATTACTAAACTGATTCTTATTCCTTCTTGCTACTTCCTTTCCTTTTTCATGTGTTTCTTTGTGAGGACACTTAGCAGCATAATGACCAAGTCTTCCACAAGCAAAACATTTGAAAGGAAGCTTACCTCTGAACCGTCCTGTACCAAGTTGGAGTTTCTTTACAAAATTTACCTCATCTTATTCTGAGATATACCTTGATCCTTCTGTCTCTTGTACTTATTTCCCTTTTGTAGAAGCTCTAAAGATGACTTCTTTGACTTCAGATGGTCCTCCTCTTCTCATTTCATATGCAGTTAGTATGCCATGAAGTTGCACCATAGTAAGATTTTGAAGATCCTGCTTTTCTTCAAGAGCAGAAAATTTTGACTCAAATTTTGTCGTTAGTGATCTTAAAAATTTCTCAACCAAAGTAGATTCGGTTATTGTTTATCCCAGATTTATCACACGATTTACAATATCATCAAGACGTAAAAAGAAATTGGCAATGCTCTCCTCATTATGCATTTTTAGGTTCTCATATTGAATTCTGAGAGTTTGGAGTTTAACGCTTTTTACCTTTGCATCACCTTCATAACTTAGAATTATTTTGTCCCATATTGCCTTTGAAGTATTCAGCTACATGAATTTGACAAATTCTGATTTAGTTATACTTCCCAATAGAGCATTGACCACTTTTGCATTTGTTTCGTAATTATTTCTTTCCGTTGGATCTGTTGGTATTGCGACTAGATATTGATATCCTCCTTCAACTATAGCCCATACATCTGCTCCCAGAGACTGAAGATAGGATCTCATGCTTTTTTTCCAGAAGATTAAATTGTTTCCATTGAAGAATGGACGCCTGATAGATGTTTTTCCTTCTTGATTGTTCATCTTGTTTGATATTCCTTATAGCGGCTAATATTTTTCAGAAGGAACTGCTCTGATACCAATTGTTGGGAAAAATACTAAGAGGAGGGGGGGCGGGGGGGTGAATCAGTATTTAGAGCTGACTGAAAACTTTTTATCAAAGATCTTATTATGCATTTAATTCTTTACTTAGATTATTGCATCATTCATTCATCAGAAGTTTAGTAAGCAGTAAGAATGTGCAGTAATAACAGAATAAGCCAACACACATGAACACCAGTATTTAAGGTGGAAACCCAATTTGGGAGAAAACCACCATTGCTGTCGTCTCTGTCTTCAATATTTATTATAAAGAAAACTTCTTACAATTTTGTGCTGGCACAGACTTATACCAGCACGCAGGCACCCACCTGTAGAAGGCTACAACCTTCTCTTGTTCTCCAGCCACTACTGGAAGGGAGCTCCAACCCCCTGATCTCGTTTACCAAGCTCTCCTGGAAGGGAGCTTCGACCCCCTGATTTTAACACTAGCTTGTATTGGCAGAAAGCTCCCACTTTCATGTTGAAGAATTCAACCCTCAGATCCACCAAATTTCTTCAATTTCCTCATCAGACTTGCGTCAGGTCTTCATTATTTCTTTGTAGATCTTCCTAGAGATTCATCATTTCTAGATCTAGAGATCTTAAATCTTCATCGTCTCCATAGGTGCATCATAGATTCAGATTTATCGAAAACAGAGTTCAATCATGCAGATATCTCTTAAATATATTTATTTATTAACAACTCCTCCACATGCACACGTTGTACTGTGATCCTCTTCTCCTTATATAGTTTTTGCCGTTATTAATACCATGAGTCAAAACCACTCAACAGCTGATGGTATTCCTGGATGAGATCAAATAGATAATCCAGCGGGGTCTACCCAAGCCCCAAACAACTTCTCATTGTTCTATTTTCCTGGTCTGGCAATTAATTAATCTAAGGCTTTTTAATATCTCAATCTGAGATTGAGATATTAATCCAATTCCTCCTTTAGTTATGAACTCCCCAAGGCATATATATATATATATATATATATCGACCCCTGGTTTATGTGTTCGTGAGATCAACGCATATATTAACCCACGTTCATTACATCACATGTTTCATATTTCGCCAACTTCACATATTCAAAATCATTTATTAACCCCGCAAACCTTAGTTTAAAAGGTCCCAATTAATATAATTTAGAACCGGACCCACATATATAATCAATGATCCAATCACATATTCACACCATACCATGGTTATCCATCATGCACCTTCCTCATATGGCCACCGTCCCATGGCTCCCCTCCAGATCGACAGCGCACAACAATATCGCACGGCTTCCTTGGTTGGACATTAATGCACGATGCCACGCAGTGATGGCAATTTTTCAAATTTGTTCAGGGACGCGTGTTGCTCGTTCTATGGAATCGATCCCAACCTCTTGAATACTGCTTGCCCGTCGAAAGAGGTGCGATGAAAACCAGAAACTCCCTTCACTGTTCATTCCGCTCATGGTTCCTCTCCTTCGCTCAAGGTTTTGTCCGCCTGTATTCCGTCATTGCTATGTTTCTCCGTGAAGGCATAACTCTATTTTAATTTTTCTTCCTCTGCGCGATTATGTTAATGTAACTCAGGTTATATATAATTTGAGCTGGTCCATAATTTCAACGGAGATTGGAATGGATAGGCTTCTTCCCTATTTGTGGAAGCAAATATACATTAAAGGGCATCTTTACTAACACAGGTCATATGTATTCCAACAAACATGCTCTGCGATCATGTGTCCATTCAATTGCATTATTCAGCAAGTAGATTAACCCTATCGAATCCACCAAACATAATTACATCCTTTACCGATTAGCTAGCTCTTGCTTTTACAAAAATTGAATCCATCAGCCCTTTACTCAGATTTACTCAGCCATACTTAACACATATTGCGAAGAGACCAGAACCCTCCAACTTTAGAGGTTTTTCAGGATGTATGAATACACCGAACTTATTCACATATGATTTAACACATCCTTATTCACATCGATTCTCCCAAAGCTTCGATTAATGTACATTCAGTCTTATATTCTGCTTGTATAGAACTGCTGATGGTTTTCTGAGTTCTTCATACAGTCATTATCTGCGTCCTTTGTCAGAGGGTTGCCATCAAGGACAATCATATAATAGGATACAAGAAACATATTTCCGACATGCAGCGCTGCACCTTGAGGGTGAACCAAACAATTGGTGGTTCAGCCATTTGAGTCATGCAAGAGTGACTGCATTTGCAGATTTTACTCAAAGGTAGATAAAAAATTTTGACAGGAATAAATTAGAGAAGGAGAAGCCTTCACCACCACTTAAGGATACATGTACCAACACTGATACAACTATGGAAGAGCAGCCATCATCATCAGGAGTTGGGGGAGCCATCACATTGGAGGAAGGAGCCCTTGTAGCAATACAAGATGTTCCCAAGCTTTACCGACGTATGCATAAGTTTCCACTTTTTTTTTTTTCAACACATGTTATGGAGGGTTGTGGAAAAATGCCATTGCATGACCAAGGGTCAAAACATATTGTTGATTTGGAGCAACAGAATTTCACTACACTGTGCATCCTTGAGTTGTTCAAAGGAAGGATAAATAATCCTCCTGACTATTCATTATTAAGATGCACACAACTTCGGGGGTTGGGGTGTGGATTTTTGGAGGATATGATGAGAATTGGACAACCCTATGAGGAGGTTTTACCTTCAGCATACTTGCATCCTTATGGATTCAATATGGTAATTGGTGAGGGGTTTTCACTGTGATATTTCCAAGAGATTTCATTTAAACATCCCATGAAATGCAAGAGTATAAATCTGATATGGGAGGATGGTGTTCTCTGTTGGAGGAAAACCAAGATGGGGCATGGTAGGAGACACCCACATGTGGATGGTAAGCAAGAGGTTGGTGAGTCACCTACATATCTAGGACACAGGGCAACAGGAGGCATGGCTGTGTTGGATAATCTTGAGAGAGTTTGGCCATCATGTGACATATCCTTCTTCTAAGGGTATGTTGGTGGGTGCAACTTGGTATGGCACTTACATCATATGGCAGCAAGGAGTTTGGGTGCATTGTGTTGGTATGACATTCTTCATGTCGATCATTATGTTCTCACCTCATGAACTGTATGATGGAGGTGTGAAGGGGCATACGAAGCAATTTTTTCTTTGGCTACTCTTGGGAGAGTATGAGAATAATTTCTTCCATACTTGGCATGATATTTTAGGAGAAAGGGATGGCACAATCAAAGTGAAAAGTGGCTACCCTTCAACATTGGAGGATAAGGAGGTACTTCCACATAGGAAGGAGATTTCCACAGATAGCATCATGATGGTGGATGACTTTGCATATGGCATGTCAAAGAAGGGAGTCATGGAGTGACAAGAGCCTTATCACTAAGGTCAACAACGCTATCATTCGGGAGTATGTTTCTATTGATGGAGTGTTCCAAGGGGAGTATGCATCCCTTCATTTTGTAGAGTTTTATGAGGAGATTCTTATGGAAGGACTCATCCATGGACCTCACTTTCAACCTACTCACTATGCATGGTAATAAAGGTATTTCTATACTTATTGATCATTTCATAAAATATTTGCATCCTCTCACCATCTATGTACAGTGCATTGCTCCACAAGAGGGAAGTATTATCTTTGGGTTCCATGGTCATTCTAGGACCAACATTTGTGATGGATATAACTTTCCTTTGCACGACCTTGGACAAGTATGGTGTTATTTTTATTATTTTTAGTTGATATATATTGCCATTTACTACCTCATAGTAGATAATCTAACTTGCATAGCTAGCAACTTGTTGGGAGACAACTTGGAACATGATGTTCCAAAACAACAGTTGGTAAAACTACGCTGTATCCACTTGAGAAACGATTGGTATCATCCAAACTTTCACATAACCTTCAACATTTTTCTGATATGGATACCATATGGTGATGATGTACCATTAAATTTGTATGGGATGGTTTGGGCGAGCATGATTCATGACTCTAGTGAGAGGATATTTGAAGATCCAGTCTTCTTCTCGCCTCTTAATGATAATGGTATTGCAGCCCAAAATCAGCAGCTACTCTACACTTATCATAAGTGGAGAGAGGTACAATGTGGGGTAGGCTATTTTTTCTACCATGCTCAGTTATGCAGCCCACCTACATTGCAAGAGCCAAAGGTGGAGGAGAAACTTCATGAGTTACCATTTTGGAGGGTGGCTCATTTTGTATGGATGATAGCTTGGGGATGGGAGATTCACATGGGGATGATAGTTCCCAACATATCTCAGTTTCCATGCCTCAAGAAGGCCTCTAGATAACACATTCTTGCCTCTATGGGTGTTTTACTTCTACATGATGATAACTATTTTGGATGGACATCAAAAGCTAATTTGCATACTTGGTAGGGGAAACTTGGAGATGTATTGATGGGACAACATCTTGTTCCTTGGAGAATTTTATCATATAAGGATGCTATAGGAGGAGGAGAGGAGGCTCTTTGGTTATATACTTGTATTTTCTTTAGGAAAAAAAACATTTGGGAGAGGAGGACTATAATATTCCTAAATTAGCATGCAGCTAATTAGAATATTAATTTTTCTCTTAAAATATAGATAGGTGAATAAATGGGTAGGGAGGCCCATAAATATTTTTAGTAGGCATAAAATCCCTCTTAATGTGAAAAGGGATCATATTCATAGCTAGATAAAACACCCTCATGTGTGAACAAGGGATAATGCATGAAGACAAGGTCAAGTTTGATCAAGTCAACAGAGATGAAATGGAGGGAGTGAATCATCAATAGAGAGTATGAATGTGGATTAGTTTAGATAGTCATATAAAGCTAGATTGAAGACCCTTAGGTGTGAAAAGGGGCTGGAGCAGGTTGAAGAGGTCAACTTTGACCAAATTAAACAGTGTTGTTATGGAGGAGTGGCATTAATGATGGGACAACACAGTTTTGGAGGGAGATTGATTGTGTGATGGTGGAAACCCTAATGAGTGGGACCCAAGATGAGAAGACTCAAATTGTTTATAAGGAAGAGGATGGCAGCCATATGGGGTTAGTTTATGATTATTATTTTGATATTTCTGTTTAGAATTTTTCTCTCTTCAGTTGTTTAGCTAAGATTGTTGGTGCTGTTTAGCACAAGGTGTTCCTGGTCAGGAGTCCCACCTCTTCCCTTTGATTGGCTCTTGGGAGATTCCTCATATATCATTCCACATATCCAAAATTCTAGCCAAGATTAAATCTTCATCTACAACATAGTAATCGTAGAATTTTTTTTTGTGTTGCAGGGCGTTGCAGTGGAGGGTTGATAAACCCACTTTCTGAGCTAGTTTTTTTATAGGAGGAAGGATTCCTTCTCTTGGGAGATCAGTTGGAGGGTTTTTGGGAAAATTTCAGATATTTGGCATCAGGCCAACTTATCCCCATCATTTATATTGCAGTTTCAGCTGGGAATTGCGTTATTTTGGAGGGAAGTTTCAAAGGATAATCTATTGGCTCTTTTAGAGTGTTTTCCTGTAGGTGAAGGGTTCAGTCTTTCATTGGAGGAGACCCTTGAGGATATCTACATCAGATCTATATTATTTCAGCCTTCTATTTTCATGAGCTTTAGTTTGCAGTGAATATTCAGTCCTAGGGCTGTAGATCACCAATTTGTATTTGGGTGCATTTCTGGAAACCCTTCCCGGGTCCTCTTGGATTGGTGTAAAGAGACTAGATCTCAGGTTTCGAGCATTATTGATTAATATAATAGCAGATCCATTTGTCTCTATAATTTTGGAGTATAAGCCCTCATTAGACTGCATTGTCACTTGCTACAGTATTTATGTGTTGCAGTGGTCTTGGGGTTGCATTGTTTTTGGGCTATTCTGGGTGTGGGAGGCTTGTTTATCTCATCTTTCATGATCTATTTTTGATATCCTTTTGTATTTGGTTACTATAATGAATAAACCAATGCATCCATGGGCTGTTATGATTTATTATAGCATAAATTTATGAAAAATGCATTTTTTGTGCATATATTGTTGATTTCCCCATTTGGGAATATTACACACCCGCGAAAAGATGGTAGGGGAATTCTCGAGCCCAAACAACATAACAGTATATTGAACAGATCCCCATTCCGCAGCGAACATATTTTTTCTATGATTTTTAGGTGCGATCTGGATCTGATGGTAGCCCGAGAACCTGTCTGTAAATGAGTATGCTTCCTGCGCTCCCACGTTGTCCAGGATTTCATCTGAGAATGGTGTAGGGAAGGGATCATGTATGCAGACATCATTCAACTTGCCTAGGTCAACGTAGATTCATATCTCTCCCTTAGTATTTTTCTTCTGAACTACCATCAAACTTACCCAGTCTGACTATTCGACTAGTTCGATGATACCTGCAGTGAGCATTTTGTCGATTTCTTCCTTAACCTTTTGCTTATACTTAGGGTTCAACCGATAAGGACGCTGCTTCACAGGGTGAAAATCTGTTTTTAAAGTGATGTGCATGACCCCTAGGTCACCTGTAATCCCTTTGAGCTCCGAGAATTTTGTTGGGAATAAGTAGTTCTGTAACTTTTCCTACTGTATCGTCATCCCAGTAGTCCCAATTTTAGCCAACTTAGGGTGTTCTTCTATCACAATGTTGACTTCTCACAACTTCAAAGGCTTAGTAACATCGACAGTTTACAGTGGGGGTCCAGCAACTGCATGCTCTCCCTCTGACTCTGGGATAGAAACATTTTGTTGATCTTCATCACACCCTTCTATTGCTAAATTGCAGCAGTTGACAATATCCTGAATTTGTGTTTCCCATGTTGGTGCCGCAAGTGCTGCGTAAGGATGTGATTCATAAAATACTAAGGCATATATATCCTATAGAGCTTCATCGACAACCTTTGTTCCACCTACCAACCCATATGTCCCTATAAACTCATCCTTCAATGTTTCCCAATGGTGGGTGCGCTGGTGTAGCTCCACATCTAAATACCATGCAGTGGGGATTGGCCCTAAGGCATGAAAAAATAGGTGAACCCATTCTTCTGTAGTTTGTTCGCATCATTTCTACATCCAATCGAACAAGTGCTCTTGCAAGTCCCCTGGGCCAAGGAAAGTCTTGACATATAGGTGAGCTGGAGGTTCAATTCACAGGATCATCATATCTGGACATTCTTCCCAATCCTGGAATGTCTCTTTATGCGTGTCCCACCAACTCGCAAGTGTTGCACACATGGATAGATTAAGGGTCCATAACCTTCGCTCTCTTGGGAAATCAACTTCAAATGTTCGAAAAAATTCTCTAATACTACTAGATCCATCAAAGTATGACAGTTTTCTTACCTCTGAGGAGATGCCTCGGAATTTCTTTGTGATTATAAGACATAGCAACAAAAATACGTCATGTAGCCGATTCTCCCAGTTTTCCATCTCCCTGTCGGAGTTAGAGAAACATTCACTGTCCTTTTCCCAGTAAAGCATACTGTCCACTGTAGGATTCATCCAATCTTCATCCCGAGCGGTCAACTTGTTGATGTCATCCACATCCTCTTCTTCGTGTACTGGTTCTGTATATCGTTCTCCTTCCACAGGGTCTAGTGGGACTATCACCCTCGTACCTTCATTCTCAAACACCATGCTTCACATATTTAAGTTTATGATGCCTCCCATATCTATGGCCTAGTCCAACCCTAGGAGCGCAAGATAGGGGACTGCATCTTCCAAAATCTGAATTACCTAAAATTGGGCCTAGACCTTAACTCCTGCGATATCTACCATAATCTTGGACAACCTTCCTAATGGTATGATCTTCTGCTGGTTGGCCATGCGCAGCTGGATAATGGGCCACTCCAACTTAGGTTCTCCCATTCGCTGCCAAGTTTTCTTGGGAAATATGTTTGCATCTGATCCCAGGTCTAAGATAACCTGATCCATTTCATAATCACCAATCTGCGTTGTTAGCCACATTTCCCTACCAATGTGTTTCTTATGCTTGTAAAGTTTTTTCATGTCCTTAACTTCCGTGAAGGTGTTAACTTTCTCTGCACAACTTTCTATTAGTGCTTGAATATTTTCTACCGCTTTCTGATTGTGCAGCAGCTTCATACATGCTTGCAGAAATGGTTTAACTCTCTCATCCATTTTTAGGTGCGTAGGAGCCTTAGAAGTAGATGCCTCATCCTTTGTAAAGTCATTGCGGGCTGCGATGAAGGTTTCCTTCTCCTTCTATAGGTCCAAGCCTTCCTGCTTGATCGCTGCTTTTCGGATAAGAAATTCAGCCATAGCCTTCTCCTCAGCTCCTCTAGCGGCCATGCCGCTGCGTGTTATGACATTAATGCTGGGCCCTTCGTCGTGCGGTTCAGCCTTAACCCTATGCACATTTTGCGTAGGTGTCTGCTGTTTTTCCTGCATTTTTGCTATCAGAATTGGACAATCTTCAATCGCATGTTCCAGCTATCTACAATACCTACAATATTTTCATGCAGGATTTGGACAGTCGCATGCGAAGTGCCCTACCTCTCCATGAAATTTATATCAAATCAATTGTCCTCTTCCCCAACCTACGTTTCCACCTTTACCTCCTCCCCTGCCCCTAGCTGGGGAGCCGCCCATGCCCGAGGGGGATCTCAGTGACAAAGGGTCAGCATGCACCCTGTAGAGGTTTCTCTGGTCTATCATTAAATCATACGTCCGACAGTTCTATTCATCATGTCCTATTGATCGACAAAACCTGCAACATTTTTGCTTTAATTCCAGAACATATGCACCAAGACGAGGGCAGTGGTTGGTATCATGAAGTCCACCCACATGGTAATCACACATGACAACATTGGTCTGCTTGGTATCGCAGCCTCCCTAGGGCGCAATGGACTAGGTCCCCCAACCTGCAGGTAGTCTGCCAGTAGTGGGAATTGATCCCTGGTATGGCCAGATACCCTGCATTGTATGCACCATACATTTGGGCCAACTTCTTTCCCTAGGTCTTTTTGTAGGTTCTCGATTTCCATGTGCATTGCCTCCAGTTGTCCTTGGATTTGTTTTACTCCCAACTGGGTATCAACTCTTGGGATGGCTTCTAACTTCATAGCAATATCCAAAGCTTTTTCCTATGATTCAATGGCTTGTTGACCCATAGGCCCATACAAGTGAGGCAGTAACATAGTGATGAACCATTCCTTGTGCTGTCTGTCATCATATAGAAATTCCCCTTCTCTGATCACCTTCTTTAGTCATTGGTCAGCCTCTCATACAGACTCAGGGGGCCCTTGCTTGAAGTCTTTTAGATCATTCACTATCTCAGAGTAGGATCTAAGCTTCCGAAACTACTATTTTAGGGAATTTTTAACCTCTTGAATGGTCACATTCAGATGTTGAGTTGCATATCCCATATACCAATCCAGGGCTCTTCTTTTGAAGGCGAGGGATAGCTGTTCCCTCTTTACAACGTAGCTGGCCACATTTTGTGCAGTCCATACTAACTCTGTGATCAACCAGAATCAGTCCATATCTTCGCCTCCTACACCTTTGAAGGTGGGTAGCTTCATGTGCATAATCATTTCGAATTCTGGGGGTGGCGCCAGTGGGGGAGGTGTGGGTGAGTTCTTACCCTTATGTGGGTTCGAAGGTGGTGTCGTAGGAGGGCTATTTCCCTCGTGTGTAGTCGGTTCTCTTAATGGACTGTAAATGCATATGTCCCCCTTTTGATTGACTCTATAGTACTTACCACTTTGGGTTGTACCCTCACTCTGATCAGACCTCATTCACTTGGTATGGTTGTATAGACCCTTTTCGCACAACAATATTTTAATCAACAATGGCAAAGTTTTCAAGAACTCACCCTGGAAACCTTTGAAGAACCTCTGCTCTACTTCAGAATAGGATACAAACTAATCGACTGTGAATTCTGTCACAAATCCCCCTAGCACACTGTCTACCCAATGATCTATCGTACAGGTGATGGTATTGTCAGTCTTCTCCAGTTGTTGGATCAACTCTGGGGTCCACTAAGTGATCCGCTCGTCCTTCCAACACGTCTAGAAATCTAAGAGTCGGGCTAGCCACTCCTACAATTCATGTGCAAAGGTTACAAAGAAAATTTCATATAATTCAGTAGAAATATACCTATTTTTCCACTTCTCATCTCTCATTTTCGTTCTACGATTCTCTTTTACAGAGAGTTCCTAAATATGTCTTTCGAACCACTCTTCAATCTCTAGCTTCTCTGGTCTCCAATTCTCCCTTGGCATTATCCAATCTCTCTCTCAAAATTCTCCCTATCCTAGCAACAGAACCATTTGTTGGCTTGAGGGGTCCTGACCCAGGTTCAGAGGTTAAGGTTTTCCAAAAAACCGCTATACTACTAGCCCATTCGGTAATGAACTGTGTGTGTAGGCCAAGGTCTCACCCGAACTAGTATGGGTGGGTGCTGGAACTAGGTTTAGGCACGCTGGGAGAGAGTAGGTAATGAGGGAAGATCGGTGGTTGCAATTATCAGATCTACATAGAGTCAGGCTATTTGCAGGCTTTAACAATATATTTAGAATATAACCATAACACAACTATCAAATCTACTTAGTGCCTTTGCATCCACGTGTGTATCAGTAGTTACCAGCACAAAATATCATAAACGTAGCTATAATAGAACATAGATGGCTTATACCAGAGACACAAATACTTTCGCAGCTCAAATCAATAACATAAATGCATATGTAGCTTAAGAAACTATCACAGGGTCGTATCAATGGTAAACACAATAGATCCAGATATGACAAGATACTTAAACAATACTCTGCATATATTAGTATCAAAAACCCACTTACAACCCAAAGTACTGCTTGCGCACACAACCAACAAGGTCCGCACACAACAGGACTCAGGATCTCTACGCACATAGCCATTAGGAGTCCTTACCCAAAACCAACCCAAAATAGATCTAGAAATTTGCACATAGCCTTAATTCATATTTATGCCTACCCTTAGACTCAAAATTTTCATCTATTTATAATGACTTAGCCTACGTTGTCCTATGGTTCGCAAACCATGGTTTGTGGACTCTAAGTCTACCCTTGACCCATTACAATGTGTTCGGGGCTTTGACCCACCCCAAAACCCCTGCGTTAGACTAATTAATACCAAAAATATACAAAATGGTACAAAATTCACAGCTTGAGGGGACCCTGTCCCAAAAATTGAAAATAAAATAATTTAGACTAGAGGGTTACCCCCTGTGGTGTGTTGCAAGTCAGCAGTTCCACCTAGAGTGGGAGGACTCATTAGTCCTCACTGAATGAGGGCTTGACTCACTTACGTATGGAAACGATTTGAGCACCAACAACCCTCTTGGAAAAGGTAAATTGATGACTTATTAACCCTCTTATGTGTTCATTTCCTTGTAGTTTAACTTGTTTCTCCCTTTTTTTTCCTTAATAGTCCTTGGCACGCATTGTCACACCCTTGCACATCTTGGCATGCCTTAGCACTTGGCACATATTAGCATGTTTGACATGCTTTCACACTCTCTGGAACATGTTAGTATTCCCTAGCATGCCTTGGCACTCATGTCCTCACAACTAGCCTTACATTTTTTCACGACTTGGGAACCCATTCAAGTCCTTGCATAAATCCCTTGACCCCTAAGCCCTTGGTTCTTAACCCTTAACCATTGAATCCATTAACCACTAAGCCATTAACCTATAACCCATAAACTCCCTAGACTTCAACCCCCTAACCCCTAATCCCGTTATTGAAAATAGTAGCGAGAAAGGTCTTCTTGACTTATGCCTTAGTCAAGAAAGACCTTGATCAATCCTTCTTTAGCACACATGAGTTGGAGGATGAGTTCATGGAGTAGTTAACTCGTGTGAAGAAACTAGAGTCTCAATTTTGGATTTCTCCAAGTGTGAGTTTATATTTGGAAAAATATGAGTGAGAGACTCAGTGTATAATTGAGTCAAGGATCAGTTAAAAGAGTCATTTTGACTTAGTTAACAAATCAATCACAATTTTGAGTTCTAAAGCTTAACTTGCCAATTATAACATGATTCGAAAGGCTTAAAAGGAACAAAAAGGAACATCATGCTATAATAATTGCGAGAGTGATTTTGTGTGAGATATTTTCGGAGGAATAACCTATCAAGGAGTATACTGTATTCAGATAACAAATATAATTTTCCTTATAGAAGTACACTAAGCTTTAGGAGTTAATTCCTAAATAATAGGGGCTTGTCTAGCGCTAGGAAACAAGAGACTTCAGCGCAAGGAAATATGGGTTGGGTCAAGTTCTTGTAGGGGGGTTTCGATCTAAGTATTAACATAGAGAACAACCTTGCTTTTTGTTGAAATAGTTGGCCTTGTGAATAAATCTATTTTCTCAATTTATCTCAAAAAAATCTACAACAAGCAGAGAGTTTTCATAGTTGGGTTCCCTAGGAAAATATCATGTTGTTATGTGTGACTATGCTTATTTATCTATGTTTATATTCCATTGCTTATCTATCATAGATAAATCTTGTGTCTTGGTGTAATGAAATTAGTTTCTAATTTGTTCATTGAAGCAGTTGTAGTATTTCAAGGAATTTCTATGTGATATCAGAGTAGTGATTAGTATAATGACCAATGCTAAGACCAGTTCATGACCTGAACACATCTCACTCAAGAATGCTAGCACTATATTATGAGGGAGAGTTATTTATGTATGTAGGATGGCATTCCAAGGATTGAGATCCTACCAGTATTTAGAGGGAGCCTCTAACTTTGCCTCTTGGAAAGGGAGGATCATGATAGTATATTGGAGGATAATGGGGAGGGGGAGTTTTTCAAGAATGCTATACCACCATCAAAATATCCCCAATAGTTGACCCAATGTAATAAGAATGATATTCAAGGCTAGGAATATTATACTATCAGGGGCCAAAGGTCATATAGTTACTCATGTCCATGAGGAGAAGACAAATTTTGAGATGTTAAACTATTTTAGATCTATATCAGAGTATGATTCCAAGAAATTTTCTCTTAAGGATAAGCTAAGGAGTATCGATATGAGACAAGTATAGCCCATCATCAGATATTTTATGAAGTTCACTGGAGTTAGAGATGAGCTAGGTGGTGTGGGTGTCATTGTACCTGAGAAGGACCTTGTGAGTTTTTCTTTACTAGGAATTCACAAGTCTTGGTATGGTTTCCAAGATGTATTCGGGAAAGTATATGGATTAAATATGTTCAGGAGAAGATCTAGATAGGAACTTGAGATGGTATATAAAAAAATACCGAGGAAAAGAATAATATTTCTCTTATATACGAGGCCAAGGGAAGATCGAGTCTAGTTAGAAGGGAGAGAAAAATAAGAAAGATCTAAGTAAGATCATGTTCTTTCATTTCCATGAGTTTGGACACTATGCTACTAAGTGTCCTAATTAGAATAAGAGGTCTAGTAAGAATCATGTGGTTGCATCAATTGAGGTAGATGGGTTTGCTTCTTAGTTTGAGAAATATTTATCATTGATAGCTTGCATGGACAACTTAGTAGGGAGAAACACATGGTATATTGATTATGGAGCCTCCTTCCACATGAATGGGAACAAGAAGTATTTCAGTGAGTTGGAGGAGAAGAACATGGAGGTTCATATTGAGCTAGGAGATAATGGAAAGTACACAACCAAGGGGGTTGGTGCCATCATCTTTGATAGGGATTCTGGAAGCTCTCTCCATCTTAGAGATGTTCTTTATCTTCCAGGACTGAAGAAGAACCTTGTTTTAGTAGAAACCCTTGAGGACAATGGATATGAAGTCATATTAAACAGAGATAAGGAATACCTCAAGCACTTAGCTTCTAGATTAGTGAAGCAAATAGGTGTGAGGATGAGGAGCATGTACATGTTCCAAGTATAGAGCTTGTTGTAGGAACATTGTATCAAGGAGGTTCCTCTATGTAGATCACAGACATATTTTTCCTTCTAGAACTACACTAAAAGTTAGGAGTTAATTCCCAAATAATAGGGTCTTTTCCAATGCTAGGAAATAAGATGCTTCAATGCAAAGAAATATGGGTTGAGTCAAGTTCTTGCAGGGAGGTTTCGAGCTAAGTATTAGTTGAGAGAACAACCTTATACTCTATTGGAACAATTTTACTTGTAAAGTATTCTATTTTCTCAATTTTTTCCAATAAAATCTACAAGTAGAGGGTTTCCCAAGTTGATTTCCCTAGAAAAATAGTGTGTTATTATGTGTGATTTTGTTTCATTATTTGTTTCTGTTCCACTGCTTATCTATTGTAGAGAAATATTGTGCCTTGGTGTAACAAAATTAGTTTCAGATTTGTTCATTCAAGCAGTTGCAATATTTCAAGGAATTTTTACACCCCTTAACTTCTACAACCCCTAAGACTTTCTCCTAAACCATAGGTGCTCCAACACTAATCTTCTTGGTCATATTAAGTTTTTGTTCGCTAACCCCGTCAAATACAACCTCCAAGCACTACTAGGGTTCAAGGAAAAGAGCCACAAGGTCCTCAAATTTGATCCACATTTTATGGACAATTACAATTCCCTTAAATATCTTCTATGTATTTGCTTTCAAAGGGTGATAAGGGAAATAGGGGACCCATTATCACAACCCATAAGCCCTTAACCCATAGCCACTAAATTCCCTATCCCCTTAACCCCCAATCCATAATCCCTTAACACGTAAATTCATAACTCATAACCCATTAATCCCTTGACCCATTAAACCTTAAGCCTATAACTCCTAACCTAAGATCCACGACCCCCCCAAGCCTTAACACATAACCCGTAACCCCCACTAGTACATATGGACCAAAAATCTGAGGTCGTACTCCAAAAATTCAGTCGTACTGTCACATTTTTCTTGCAAATATTTTTAGTTTTTTTTAAAGCCCCGATAATTGTCAGATATCTATTAAACGCAATTATTGTCGAATATATGATGATATGTTAGTCTAATATCCAAAGATAATCTTTTTCGTTAGATATGTGACGACAATTAAATTTTCCTCATATATCCAATGTTTGACTAAGTGATTTATCTATTTATCATAATATTGATTTTTTATGAAGTCAATATTTTTCTAGTTGGACAGTGTCTCTCTAGTCAACAAATGTCAAAAGTCCAATGAAATGGATTTTTTTTTGGTCATAATACAATTTTTTTTTTTTTGTTAATTGTATTACAAATACTCCAACACTATTGATGATTGTTTTTTAAGATAATCATCATTGAAATTTTTGTGAGGAAAAATTCCCCATAACATTCCTCCAAGAGGACAAGGATATGCGAGATCTACATTGGAGGCTTTGGGTGATTTCCTTCCCTTGTTTCATCCATGTTTGTGAGCCTTAAGCCCTCACAAAATTCAAAATTACTCAAAAGAGAATTTTAATCTCTAAAGTTTGAACATGTCAAAAATTGATTTGTTTCCAAACCATTTTTTACAGTTGAACATCACACATCGTTGAGTGAATCCATCATGCTTCCTCTGGGATGGGGTCGGGGTATGAACACCTTGAAAAACTAGGTTATTCCCTTGAAAATATAAGCTTATGAACACATAAACCAATTATTTTTTAAGTATTCATGCATTTTTTTGACTTTTATAGAAGCCTAAGGGTCTTACAGAAGTGTCTCACCCTATGGAAAAAACTTAGGAATAAGTTTGTAAAAAATTGGATGGTTTTCAAGGCTTTCTTAATTTTTTTTATGCATTGCATAGAATTTTTTTTATGTGATATAGCTTGTATTGCACAAAAATAATCACGTGATATGATAGAGGCCATGAAATTTTTAAGGGACATGTGGTAAACCCTCATTGGAATATCATGGGCTGGAAAATCTTTGTCCTGTGACATGTGTCACATTGTCATATCATTGGAAACTTTGAGGAGGACATGTGGCATGCTCTAATTGGTTATTGCATCTCTTGTAAAATTTGAGGTTAGCACATTTCACATATTTTTTGGTTGTTGCATGTCTATAGTATTTGTAGATGTGATAAATATGAGGAAAGTTGGTTGCCACAAAATAAAATAGTTTCATCATGCAATGAAGAAAGAGAGAGAAAAATAAAGGAAAAGATAAGGGATAGATGAAGGAAAGAGCAAGGAAGAAGAGGTGGGGGACATAGAAGACATAGGGAAAATTAGGATGCATACAAAGATAAGTTGTGTGATGTGCTATTTTATGGGATAACATTTCCCTCTATGTGACATATTTTATAAATAAAATTTAAAGTGAATTGTGTCGCATGGTTTAAAAGGCTTGGCACGATGAGAAGATTGGTGAGAATGTGATAGAATTGTGGAGTAGTAGCATTATAACCCAATAAGAAGTTAAGAAAATATGAATGTCTCAACAAGTGTAAACCCAAGGGTGAATCATACTATTTATGACATGGCATAATATAAATGACTGGTGAACTTGCTACCACATCACCATTGTGATCGTTGACGTGGTTGAGGAAAAGAGAACTTGAAGAAATATTTAGAAGGTAATATATTTTTACGGATGTCTCATAATTAAGCCATATTATAATGTTTGGAAAGTTGTTATTGATAAAAACACATATACAAGCTCAAAAAGACCCTATAATAGTACATATAGAGGAAGAAAATCCATTAACTCACCTCCTTAATATAACTTAGGGGGGCTGTGTACATGATAAGAGAAGATGATTTTGCCTATCATATTAAGAAAAGAACAAACCCAATAAGTGGTTAAGCAAAGATGAATGTCTCAACAAGTGTGAACCCAAGGGTGAATTATTCTAGTTGTGACATGTCATAATACGGTTGATGGGTGAGCTTGCTGCCACATCACTAGTATGATTGCTAGTGTGGTTGAGAAAAAGAGAACTTGAAGAAATTTTTAGAAGGTCATATCTTTCTATGATTGACCCATAATTAAGCAAGAATACAATGGTTGTAAATTTATTGTTGAGCAGAATACATATACAAGCTCAAAAGAGACCCTATAATAGTACTTAAAGAGGAAAAAATACACTAACTCATCTCCTTAATGCCACTTAGTGGGGTGGGTACATGGTAAGAGAAGATGAATTTCCATTTCATATTAAGCAAAGACCAATTCTTGGATTAGTTCTCAAGGGTCACATCAATGTCCTTGTTGAAATTATTCCTTCAAATTGAGATAGATATTGGATTTCTTCCAAAATAATTAGATGTATAGACAACATGAAGACTAAAAATATCCATGAAAGAAATTTCACTTTTTCTATGATGAAATAATTTTTTCCTTACTTTTGAAAGTTTCATTTTGGAAGAGTCCCAAAATGATTTGAGTGGACTTAAATAAATTTCTCATAATGTTATTGTATTTATCATATTATATTTATCAAAATGTAACATCTAACTTAAAACTTAAACTTTATTTATTAAAATGATTTCATCCTCATTAACATAAATGATCTTTTAAAATCTTGAAAAATAAAAATAACTTCAACTAGATAACGAAAAGGCAAACAAAATATGTGAAAAAATCACTTAACTCTTAAAATATTCCATACTAAATCACGTGAGGGAGTGATTTCTAGTTTGATTATTATGTTTCATCCCAATTGATACATCAGAAAGAGTTTTGAATTTGAATATTGTATCATTTATATGAATGTATTAACCATTCCATTTGAAGTAGTCTTTATGGTAGTTGAGTTTTGAATCCATTTTCCCACGTAAACATTTCTGGATACTAACTCCAGAAGATATTTTATTATTATGTATTATATATCAGTGACTTATGTAATTTATTTTTTGGAATAGATCGTCCCAGGCACGATATATATAATAGCGCATCCATTCCATCCCTTGTTCCTTACTACCCACAGTTTTAAGCATTGAAAATAGTCACTTTGGACCCCAGTTCATGCCGGTTCAAGGGTTTGCACAAGGAAAGACTAGTCAGAGGCTTGAAAGATGAAAGGATGATCATCTTGGACATGCTTCAAAACAATGGATGGATCAATTTATTCAAAGATTCATTTGGCCTGGAGTTTACTTGACTTGAGCAGGTAAATATATTCATATCTCTTGCCTCTTTCCACAAGTTTTCTAATTCCTTTTATTATTACTCAATCCAGATTGAAGGCATTCATCAAAATTTCCACATATATCTACTTAATTCATCATATATTCTGAATTTTTATCTTGAAGAAAACCTATGTGGAAAATTCCAAAATGTTAAATCAAACTCATGTTATTTAACAAAGCCCAACACAATTTGAAAGAAAACCTCTGGATGTTTGGAAATTTGTTGCCCTACAAACCCTCACTTCATTACCTCTGCTATCTTAAAGAAATTGTGAAATTTTACAGATTTACCATTGGAGCTCTCCTGGTAACATTACCCAATGAGATTTGAAATCAACCCTTTTGGATGTTCGGTTATTTTCTATTCTTCTAACCCTTGCTACATTAGTTTGGGTGAATTCTGTGGAAATTATTGATAAGATTTCAATTCCATCTTAGTAAATTGTGTAAACCTATAGATTGACCAGAAAGGTTTGTAATCACTTAGAAAATGTGACTACATAGTGACTCTTCATGGTCTGGCGATTTTAGAAATCCAATTGGTTCTTTATTTATGCCTAGAATCAATGGACTCAATCTAGGAATAAAATGGTCTCCTCCAATGCAAGGAAAACATAATAGTCAGCCAATGCTACACTTGTTGGTATTTCGCAAAGACTAACCTTCAAGGACATTTTTCAAATGCCCGTGGTGGTAGTAGCTAGCCTTTTCACTTCTTCCTACCTTATGAAGACTATGATTTCATAGGAATACTAAACACAGGTCTAGGGTTGAATGTCAGTGATAAATTTAGCGGGGACACGGGTGTCTTTATGTCGAGTGGCTTCCAGTCGTCCATTGAGAATCTCTTAAAGAATTTATCAGGGAAATCAACACCTGAAATTAAAATATGTGCTTGGTGTACAGCTCTAGATTCATCTCAAATGATCTATGGTCTGGTCCAACGCACCAGGGTTATATCTAGTTACCACTGCACAACATGTCTAACTTACGCAATCAACACAATATTGACATCTTATGGAAGTGCAGGAGTTTAGTATTGGAGTCAAAGCTGCATAGATCATTATGAGATATATATTTTATTTAATATGATTTCAGTTTCACTAGCCACTGCCAAAGGACAAGTGAATACACTACCAAAGCAGATCACATCCAACAATAGTAGGTAGATCAAGCACTAAAAAAAAACACCCATAATTTTATATGTTGCGTGTGCTTGGATTCTCATGTTAATTATATGCGCGTTCGCAACTAGGAGAAGAATGATCTCAACCATATTTTGAAGAGGACACCCAGATGATGAACAAGTCGAAGAAGGCACACTCATCGAACATGATCGACCAATAATATTTACAATAGGAACATTACTCGCTGCTTACTCAAAACTTTCATGTTGATAACAAGATAGGACAGGGAGGATTTGGCCCTATATATAAGGTAACATAAGCGAAGGACACCACACTCGTAACTGGTTTGGTCCTATCTCATTCACGACGGTATGAACGTTTTTAGCAGGAATGGGGGTGTTTGTATATAGTTCTCCAGCCATCTATATGGTTCTGATCTAGGAGGCTTATTCTTATTGGGTTTCCTTAGCTATAGCAGGTTACATGACTGTTAAAATGTGATGAGTCTGGGTCATAAGATTTTGCGGCATATGTGCTGGTTTCCTTATCACGGTGCATATAGGGGTTAGTTCACAAGGTCACTCTTAGCTAAAATTTCTATGATTCTGTTGTATAATGCTCCTGGAACACCACTGTGTGGTCTTTTAGATTGTTATATTGATTATGTCCACCATAGTAATTTTAAGAGCTATTGTTAAAACCCATTTAGCAGCACATCTGCCTCGACCAAATGAAAAAAAGAGGGAATAGGCTATCTTCACAAAACTCTGCCAAGGATTCAGATTCTTCACATTCCTTGAATCAGTCTAGGTTGAAATCTAAAACTCAACATTTATTATAGATGCATATGTAATTCATATAACATGGGTGAAATCGTTTGATAATGAACCTTGGATATAGGAATCATCCTGCATTGAGTTCAATGGTGAACTTGAGATCATGCGTGGGTGGGAGCCCAAAAAAATATTTTGGAAATACATAATGAAACTCTAAAAAACTAGGTGTTGAATCAAATCTATCATGCCCCTTTTGTTCATGGTCACCACATAGAAACATTATCATGTTTTTTTTCAATTTCAAAGTTGAAAATATGTTAAGGATACAACATCGTCTAGCCCAAAAGATCGGAAAACATCATGTAGCCCAAAAAATCGGTACAAATCGACAAACATCATCTAGCCCAAAAAATCATGATTTAGAGATTAAATCGGGATGTTATCGATATTTTTGCAACACTGGTATTAAAACCCTCCAAGAGCCTCAACCCGAAAAAATAAAAATAAAAATTATGATGATCATAATGACTCTCCTCCCTTCCTTTTATAGATTATTTTTGGGGCTTTTCCCTCCTAAATTGAAATCTGAGTGACGTGCAAGTTTCCCTCCATTTGCCCCAATTTAATTTTTATGATCTAATGTTACCTAAATAACATTAAATAATAATTCCCCACTTTGGATTGAATATAGCCTACAGGGTTAGATAGTACTACGTCCTTGTTCAATTAATTCGAAGAAGACATTGCATGCCAAGTTGATGCCTCTGTTTTGGAACACCTCGATCCTCCTACCCACTATGCTTCACCTTTCCAAACATTCCAATCTGGGATGATCATTATCACACCTATAAAGCAATGGGAGAAATAATTAGTACCTGTCACCATTGCACCCATGTACAATTTCATAAACAACTAAAATTGATTTAAAAATAAATTCAAAAACATCCTTTTGTTGGAAAGTGCATTGCTAGAATCCAAAAATGAGTTCTTGCAACTTGTGGCACTGGATCACTCACTGAGTGGTAACTTAATTACCACCATCATCTGTCCATATTAATTTATGGAACTACATTGACAAGTGCATTGTCATCATCCTTGTGGTAGGCTGGTTTGAACTCCTTGACCTATTTTTCCTGCCTTGTAAACGATGAGAAATTTTATATCAATAATTATTCACTTCCCAACCCAACCTTCTAATAGGATTTCAAAATATTCCTTACAAGGATGTAGAGCATACTTTATTTGTAGTGAATTATGTTAAATTAATCCCTGGCTCAACTCCTTAAAGCTTCTATTCACACGTAGAATTATGGGCTAAATATTGTTCATGGATCCTCTGTTGGAATAGTTTAATCATCTCCCTTTGCACCATGTAAAATTGGTCATCTATGTATAGGAATATTATTCTTTGTTCCTCCCATAAAACACTATGTCTATATTTATGTGAAAAATTGGTCTGGAGCTTCTCATTGTTCAGAAATGAGCAGCTCAAAAACTGTATAGTGTGCCTCTCATTAAAGCCAAACCGTTGGTCTCATCTTGCAACAACTTAGAATATACCACTTTTACGTGTCACCATGTCACCATGCATCATCCTACATAAATTACTTTGGAAGAGGATAAGGTCCACATAGGAAGTGTGCCATCTACTTGACCAATCCAGCCATGGTCAAGAAAGGAATTCTTTAAGAACATGAGCTCATGATCTCTGTCAACATGTACATGGGTAGATCTAACAACCAACTAGGACTAATCTCCTTTCTGACTCGCAGTAGTGTTATTTTCCAAGCTGCCACAAATAAGCCACGTCTCCAGGAATATATGTGTTGTCTAGATGCTAAATAGAGAAGGTGATTTGTTGATTCAAGTTTCAACTAATACTGTGCCACCATTGCTGAATGAACGGGATGAGAATTAAGGGTGTGAATTGTGACTTATGCCTCACTCTGCTAATTTTCATGTCATCACCGCAGACCCTTAAACAAACTAGGCATCAACTCCATTGTTGCATTCATTTGGATAATTTGTTAAAAATAACATGGAGGAGTACAAGCAAGTAGCTTACTAAGCTGTAGCTTAAAAAGGCACATTAATATCAATTAGAGAATAAGACCACCTACATTCTTCCCCCACAATAACGGTCAAACTTCACATTGGCCTTGTTTCGCATTCAAATGGAGGTACATTGGAAGAACATTACTAAAAGGATGTAACAACATCTGAGGGATCGTACAAGACACATTCAATAAAATACAAATAATAGGATGACTAGAGGTATCTGTTGCAACTAGAAAGGGAGAATCCCCTCAATTCAAAATTGCATTTGTCCTTTGTGTAGTTTCTTAAATCTTTTGTAAGAGTTGTAGAAATATCAACATAGAATAGAATATGATTGTAGTAAACCATCTTCACAGATGTTGTTGAGGAAAATAGAGGGGAATAAATAAATTTCTTAGTGCCAAGATATGCTATGTCAACAAAAATTTTTGAATGCCTCCTGATCTTTTAATTCTCAGAATTACCATAAAAAAATTCCAATATACATTGATATGACATCGTGTGTCCTTGTAAAAGCTCGTTTAACACCTGGAGTATCAATGAATTCTGTAGAGTGCCCATCTACTAGGGTTTCTGCCAGAAAGATATTAGACTGAAGCTCACCTGTAATTATTTCTTCCTAGATCTCCTCTCCCTGGTCAAGGGATTTAAGTTTGGAAAAATCTAAGAGGATACTTGCAAAGCTTGTCACATTCATCTTCCTATCCAAAAATTCTACTTGTTAAAAGAGGCTAAGAGATTTTCATCCTATCAATTCTGTGTATACGGTGCCAAATTTGCAAACCGAAAATTACATATAATCGAGAAATTACTTTATATAAACTTGAAATTTAATTGAGTATTGGTGAGTAGCCCATATACCATTGACATAATTTCTTTATGACATGATGAACATAGAAGCACCAACATGATTAGGGCAAGTAGAGTAGAGTTAGTGGCAAAGCCCAGTGAAACAAACTCCCAAGATTCTTTCTTACCAAGCACCCAGGAAAGCCCATTCATGGTTGGGATACATGGGGCTAGCAATTTCCCCAAACAAACAAGAAATTTGTAACCATAATAGTGGTGTTAGTTGATGAATGAGCCAAATTATTAGCTATAATAATTGGGGCAACCAAAATAAAACTTGATCCTGCTTTCTGAATTTTATAGTTTTGGTTTTAAAGTCGCCCTTATGTACTTTTGATTGGAACCTTTTATATCTCTATCATTTCACATTTCAATGATGAATGGAATTAGTCTACCCAATTTTGTGAATGGAGGTATGAAAGATAAGGATTAAACGTTTGTGAGAAGCCTTAAGCCATGACCATATGTTGGATTCTATGTATTATTTCCATCTAAGGAAAAAATATCTTTTAAAAAAATCAGAAAGATACGATTGATCACCAGAAACTTTTTGCAGCAAAAGAAAGGGGAAAAAAATAAAATCATGTGTATCACCCATTAGAAAATAGAGGGCATTCTCTACCAGACCTGGCTATAGACCAGGTTGCAATAACATGCTCTCTACTTTGTTACGTTTTGCACCCAACTCCTAAACTTGGTCTATTTGTTGCATATCATCTTACAAGGAAGCATCTAAGATATTGACATGGTTTGAAGCCTCCTTGTAATCACATAGTCATAGAAGATAAAACATGTGCAACATTTAGTGTAAAGGCACATACCACGATAATACTATATTTGACCCTGAGTGATTGAATTCTAGATGGCATCACATTTTTTCACAAGTCTCTCTATAGCATCTTCCCATTGCATAAGATGAACGTGCAATATCGATGTTACAAAAACCATCTCAAGTTCAGGATACTTTATTTTACTAGCATGTTGTTGTCCAGACTCTAAAGCACATATTGCACCTTAAAAATCCCCTTCAGATGTCAAAGCATTTGGAAGTTGTAAGGTGAAGTTGCAAGACCATAATTTTTCCGACTCTCCTTCTCCAGCAGCGCTTTCTAACTCCAAGCCTAGCCCTTTTTTAATGTTACCCATTTTTCATAGGTTCACTCTCAGCTAAATTTTTTTTGAATCTGTTGTATAATGCTCTCAGAACACCACTGTGTGGTCTTTTAGATTGTTATCCTGATTATGTCTACCATAGTCATTTTAGGAGCTATTGTTAAAACCCGTTTAGCAGCACATCCGCCTAAGCCAAATGCAAAACAGAGGGAATAGGCTATCTTCACACAACTCTGCCAAGGATTCAGATTCTTCACACTCCTTGAATTAGTCTAGTTTGAAATCCAAAACTCAACATTTATTATAGATGCATATGTAATTCATATAACATGGGTGAAATCGTTTGATAAGGAACCTTGGAGATAGGAATCATCCTACATTGAGTTCAATGGTGAACTTGAGAGCATGCATGCGTGGGATCCCAAAAGCATATTTTGGAAATACATAAGGAAACTCTAAAAAACTAGGTGTTGAATCAAATCTATCATGCCCCTTTTGTTCATGGTCACAACATAGAAACATTATCATGGTTTTTTCAATTGCAAAGTTGAAAATATGTTAAGGATACAACCCTTTTGGTCCCAACCATAATCTTCTTCTAACCCAAGTCATTAAGGAGGTGAAGCAACTTGTAATTGATAGATTAATGGTATTGGAGCTAGGTTGCTTTTACTTTATTTTATAACTCCACATTATTTCCTGGCTGATTTCTTTTATGTATTGTACAAAAGATCTTATACACCTTTGCAATGTCTATCATTTGAAGATTGAGATGGGAATATTTCATACTCGATAGGCCACTCACAAGACCTAGGTGATTTCTCTTGGCTATAGCCATAAAATATCAACTCCCTAACCTCATTATTTTGGGTGATTAGATCTCGGTCATTTGAAGTAAATCACATCCAAACTGTTGGGGGAATTAGGTGATAGAATTTTTTGAGAGTTGGGGTAAGTCACCTACAGCCACTATTACACCAAAAGGCTTGTATAAGACATTAATTTAAGACAAAATTATCATTTTTTCTTAATTATTTATTTTATATTAAATTATTATTTTGATATTTTAAATTATTTTAAATTAAAAATTGGAGTTGACATTCTGAATGCTCTTGGAGAAAACAAACAGTCTTGATTTCTTGGTTTTTCACATGATGGGATTGACTACCACTTTTCCATTTATTTTTCATTCTTATTTCTTGGCTGTTGAGGGTTTTGCTACACCACGCCAGGGTTTTGCTTCTATGGAAAGGTGATTATGGTTTTCTCACAGTGAATGGACTCCATTCCTTCCTATGGCACAACCCCAATCTGCACTGATAAGCAGTTTTATCATTTTTTTTCAGATTCTTCTCTATTTAAAAGAGGTTGGGAGTATTTGAAGGTTTCAATATAGAAAAAATGATACATAAACTATATTAAGGAAAGAAGGGAATGAGCTGCAGAATGAAAAACATATAGATTAAACAGAGGATAATAAAATAGACCAAATTCCACTTAGCAACAAGAACAAGAATAAGCACATAGCTTCATAAATCTCCAATCTTGACTATTTTGTTAAAATGGTGGCCTTGGGTTATAGTCTAAAGGTGGCCGATATTATAAATTTCCTTTAACCACTCTTTTTTCAAGGATAGGGTCATATGACATAGGAAATTGACTAATATAAATTAATTAATTGTTTAGACCAAGGATCCACAAGGATAAAATCACCTATTGTTGGCTCTAGCTCCCTTCACACAGTATAATTCCTAGGATTTACTAGTCTATAAACTCTTACAACTATCTCAATCTACCAGTCCTCTCCCATTAGGTTGCACAACCTAAGGAATGGGAAGGATATTTGTCATGCAGTCCCTCAGGTTATCCCACTTCCCTCAAGTGCTCTAGCATTGACCGACCAGGAAATCTCACTGTTGGGACTCTAGGGATTATCAACTGTAATTAATTTTATTCAGTGACAATCATTTCCCTTTCACATTGTCATAATTTCCACATAGTTTCATGAAAACTGTTTCCATAATTCTATTTTAGCATTAATACAACAACCCAAGCATTGAGAGAAAAATATCATAGAAGAATGGATGTCAAAATCTCTTTTTCATACTCAAAAATCATGAATTATACTTGCATGCACATGAGATACAATGTGCTTTCATAAGAAGTACATGTCTCTCTCTTAATCACCAATTACAAATTTCCAAGGTTAATAAGACTTAGGATAACCATAAAGAAAGGTTTAATAAGGTTAATATTAAAGAACTGATGGGAGTAATAAAATGGTAAAATACAGAATAATTGGCTAGCCCCCTTTTGTTCCCTTCTTGTGGGATCATACCTCCCCCATTGTTTTTCCTTTCTCCTTCTACAGTTTGTGACGTGTTAGTATTATGATTCAATGTACCACTTTACATATTCCATTGTTTGGCCTTTTACCATTTATCATGTAGACATATACATTACTGTTCTAGGTATCAAAAGTGCGAGTATTACATAGATATCATTATCAGTCAACTCCACTTGCATGTCTCCTTTTTCTCTTGAAACATGCTAGATATCTCACAGTTGAATGTCATGTGCTTTGAAATATTGCAATTGGAAAACCTTTGTAATGTTGATGTACATTTCGTGAGTGTAAAATTGAGTGGGGTATTTTCAAGTTTGAGCCAATGATTTTCCCCTCAAACTGAGCCTCAATATAATTTTACCACTAGTAAAGAGCATTTTCAACACTACATTCAAGTTAATAATGGCTTGACATGGCTTCACAATTGCCTCCATGAGCATATAATGAAGATTGAAAACCTATTCATGACCCCTTTTTCTCTAATGATGGCAGTCTGGTTAGGGAAAAAACCTCTTCAACTAAACCAAAATATGTCTGCAAAACAAATACATTACATATTGTCACTGCTATACTCCATTTAATGAATTTTTCAAACATTTTTCAAACATTATAATAGTTTGTATTTTTTGTTTATCTTCAACCCATGCATGTCCAATGTTCCATATTTCTGAGAACAATTGTAGGTACACTAACATTCACCACCACATCTAACACCATCAAATTTGTAAGATTATGTAACTTGCTAGACAATACCCGAGTCAATCCCTACACATACTAAGGTATAATCCCATTTTCCCTCTCCATTCATTATTTTAGTCAAGGCTAAACATCTTCATCAAATTATAAATTGTCTCAAGACAAATGGGTTCTTTTAGTGGTCAACATAACTGTAAATTGCAGATCTTTACAGATGATAGGGAATCTTCTCTACCTATGGAAGAGAAGCTTTGAATTAAATATGGAAGCATTATTCTGGTCCTATAATATGCTAGAGCTTTAAATATAATAATATATATACATAAGGGACATTCAAAGATAGGTAGTGTAACAATTGTGCCCCAAAAGTCATAGAAATAACTTCCTCTTGTTGATTTTGTCTTTGACATGTACATTACTTTGCAGTTGGCTAACACTACCTATTCCATATTGGTGCAGGATAAAAATCTTCATAGCACAAATATACATTTAGCAGCCTTGATTTATTCATTAGAGCATATGCATATTTTACATAGAATATTTAACTAGTTCATATAGATTACAATCTCAAACTTGTTCTAAGACTTTTTATAAAATGGAATAAATGTATTCTACTTGTATGTTTGGTACTTCCCAACACTTAATTTACACCTCCACTCGATTTTCATAATTTCCATAATTATTAGGTAGAAACTTGCAACTTCGATGTTATTTTTCTTTTTTAGTAAAGATTTTCGAAGACTTTACAAAGTTTTATAATTTCTCGAAAGTTGTATAAATTAGAATTTATAAAGTTTCAAGGGTTATTTTTTAAAAGTCTAGTTCTTTAAAGGGTTCTAGCTCAATGGAAGAGCACCTGCTTTACAAGTAGGAGGTTGGTGGTTCAATTCCATCGTGCCCTGATATTCATATGGAATGGTGAAGAAGGATCCTTTAACCATCACTAACGAACTTATGGTGACATTTTTTGACCCTCACCAATGAGATTATGGTGACATTTTTTTTATCCTCACCAAATATGAAATGGTGAGGGTCAACGAACGTCACCATATATATGTACCAATAGTGACGGTCATGAAAGGTCCATCACAAAAAAATGTTGTTGTTCATATGAAATGGTGACAGTCACTATCCATAATTATAATCCATATTAGTGACGGACCTTGAATGTCACAACAACAAATACTTTCAGTGATGCCACCTTTGGTGACGTTCAGTTTTTTGGTGACAGAGGCTATTGTCCGTCACCATTTCTCATATGAAATGGTGACGGTCATTATCCGTCATTATAAATCATTATTGGTGACAGACCTTGAATGTCACCACAACACCTATACTTTCGGTGACGCCACCTTTGGTGACGTTCAATTTTTGGTGTCGAAGACTCTTTTGACCATCACCAATGAGCTTATGGTGACATTTTTCGCCCCTCACCAATGTCATTCTTTCTTGTAGTGACAATACCATGGGTAGATGCCACTTACAATACCATGGTTGGATAAATACCATGGGTGGACGAATACCATGGGTCAGTGCAATTTACAATACCATGGGTAAATTTCATCGGTGGATGGATAACATGGGTGGATGAATACCATGGGTGGATCGAATTTTCTATTCAAATCACATGATGTCTAAAAGGGTTGTAGATTGGGGAAGTATGTAAAATCCACATTCCACAATTGAGATAGAAAAGCACATGTAGTATTGGAGAGAGTCCACTCTCATGTTTTTGGTCCTTTATCAATAGCCTCCACTACTAGAAAAAAATTCTTCGTTATTTTTACTAATGGTTTCTCAATAAATTTTTAGATATTCTTCATGTGGAAGAAGGTTGGTACATTCTCAAAATTTGTAGAATTCAAGGCACTAGTTAAGAAAGAGACGAGAAAGAAGGTGAAAGCTCTTAGAAGTGACAATGGAGGTGAGTATGTTTGTAGTGACTTCAGGGAATTTTGTGCCAAAGAAGGAATTTAGAGAGAATTGATAAATCCACACAACTCACAATAGAATTGGATAGAAAAGAGGAAGAGCGAGGTCATTGTGGGAGCTGCGAGAGCTATGCTACATGACTAAGGCATACCACTACGTTTGTGGGCATAGGCATGTAACACAACATTCTACTTGCAGAACCAAAGCCCTAATCAGATTCTTGGTATGATTACATTGGAGGATAATTTCTCGAGGAGAAATTCATATGTGTCTCATTTCACAATATTTGGAGCCTTTGTTTACTGTAATGTCTCCAAAGATTCGAGGAAGAAACTTGAGTCGACAATAGAGTTGGCAGTTTTTGTTGTTTACACCGAAAATCCACACAATTAGCTGGTGTAAGTACCTTCCATTAGAATAAAAGTTGTGCAAAGGGACGTAGAGTTTGACAAGGAAAAAGAAATGCTATTCTCTCTTGAGAGGTAGCTACAAATACCACAAGAAGAGGAAATTTTAGTTCCAAAGGAAGAGCCTCAGGAAGTTGTGGAGTAGCCACAAATGGAGGAGTAGAGAGGAGGAAGAGTAGATACATCCACACAAGAAAAACCATCCACAGAATGTAGAGAAACAACCAAGGAAGCTGATAGATTAGTGCGTGATGCGAGGGAGAAAGTGGGAGCTCCTTCAAATTTGTGCAAGAAAACGAGGTCACCTAAGAGGTACAATAGATACATCGATGAAATGCCTAAGCTTGTAGAGGTCAAGTCAACCTCTTTTGAGGAAGAAGTTGAGAAACTAGTTTGGATTGATCTAATCGTGGAAGAGTATGAATCCATCATGAAGAACAATGTGTGGAAAGTGGTCCCAAGAGCGAAAAATAGATTAGTTATGGGTTCGATATGGATACTCAAAGTTAAGCATCATGTAGAAGGAAGCATAGAGAAGTATAAGGCCATATTTGTGGCCAAATGATTCTCTCAAGTTGAGGGAATTGATTATGAGGAAACCTTTGCTCCCATAAAACGATATTCATCCATCAGATTAATTATTGCACTGGCTTTAGAGATGGTGTGGAAGATCAACTAGAAAAAAAAAATTCTTAATGGTGTTATTGATGAGGAAGTGTACATCAAGAAACCATAAGGTTTTGAGCATTTGATCAGGAGTCTCAAATGTGCAGAATCAAGCGAGCATTATATAGTTTCAAATAGGAACCCCTAGCTTGGTAAAACTAGATTGATAGTTATCTCCCTCGATTGGGCGTTTATGTCATATTTTGGTAGAAGTTAAATTGATTATCATTGTTTTATATGTTGATGATTTTATACTAATAGGTGATGAGAAAATAATCATCTCTTCCAAGGAGGAGCGTGCAAGGGAATTTGAGATGAAAGTGTAATATTCCTAATTAGTCCTAAGCTAATTCGAATATCCATTTTTGCTTTTCTCTCTTTGCTTAAATAATAAATGTGTAAAGAAGGTTCATCAAACTTCTAATAAAGAAAAAATCAAGGCCAAATGTGAAAAAGGCTAAAAATTAGCTACGTAAGCAAGCACCTTTAAGTGTGAAAGGGGTTGGAAATTTTGACTGGGTTAACCTTGACCAAATCTACAATGCTGTCTAGAAGGAAGTGGCCATCAATGAGGCACAACGCAATTCTAGAAGGAGATGAATTGTGTGAAAGAGAATATTTCATTGAAGGTGGTTTAGGGTTTACAAGCTCTTAATCTATATAAAGAATGGGATGGTAGCATGAAGAAGTTGTTGAACATATGATATTTTGATATATTGTCTGTTTAGACCATATAGATTTCTTTGGCTATTTAGCCTAGATTGCAAATGCTGTTTAGGATTGGGTTCTCCTTTTTAGGAATCCCACCTCTTCCCATTGAGTAGCTCTTAGGAGAGTCTTCTATTGCATAGTCCACTATCTCGCTTTAGGCCAAGATTCTCCTTTCAAATACAACTTAGATCCTATTGAGGGTTTTTTTTTCTTTGCAAGATGCAGCAAGTGGAGGCTAGATCTATTCAGATCTAGGACATTTCAGCGCCCTTTTTTAGTGGAGGAGTTTTCTTCTCTATTGGGAGGAGTGTATTGGAGTGATTGGGCATCATTTCTTGATATTGGCATGTGGCCAACTATTATCTATACCCTAAAACGCAGTTTCTATTCCATATTTGCGTTATTCCTGTAGGTGTTGTTGTAGGGAGTTTGCGTGCACCATTTGGAGAGCTGGTTCTTGAGTGTTGGGGATCTGCCCTTCACTTTGAGATCCATTGGAGGAGATATACACATTGTTCATTTTAGATCTAATCTACATATTTCTGAATACTTCTGAATCACTGAATATTTCCGCAGATCTGAATTCTTAGATCTCAGATCTATTGCTTATACTTGGTGTAATTCTCAAAACCCCAAGGGGATTTGAAAGGGGAGCCTTTCTAGTGCATGGATCTGTTATGGATCTGATATTTTATGCACATATATGCTCTAGATCTGATATGTAATAAAAAACAGTTTGTAGCCTAATAAAATAACGTTGTCAAGGAAGTTTTAGTCCATACATGTGGTTGCAGCACCTCTTTTGAGGGATTTTCTTCTGTTAAGGTCTTCTATTTCCAGATTGATTACTTAGAAGACAAAGAAGGCAAGGGTCAAACCCATTTATCTAGAAGAATGAAAGGGAAATAATTCTCAAAAAATCTATTCCAAACTCTATATGAGCTTAAAGGAGAAATCAAAGAAATGAATAGGGCAAGACATGAAGGTCCCTCAAGAAGATATTTACATGAAGAAATCCCCAACTCTTCATCTTATATGTGCAAGCACTCAGCTACACAATCAAATCTACAAATTTATTCTATGCCCAGATTTACTGCAAGAGAGATGAAGGAAGAAGATGCACCAAAGGAGGAGACTTTGAGTGATTATCTGCAGGAGTATGAATCTAAATCTTGGAAAATGAAGGAGCACTTGAGCTTCCAAGAGTTTTCCAACTCAAGGAGGAAAGGAGATCCAACAAGTATAATAGAAGGAGAGGTAGATTTTTTCTGCCAAATTTTGATGGATCCTCCACATGCACAGTCAAGGTTTGGATAGATCAGCTAGACTCATATTTGGATCTATGTCAAGTTTTAGAAATAGAAGCCCTTAAGGTAGCAGCACTGCATCTTAAAGGTAAATATTATGCTTGGTAGTTATTTGAATCCTTTTCATTGAAGAATGAAAATATATCTACTGATGCAAGATTCACTAGGAAATTAGTGAAGAGATTTGATGTAAAACAAATTGAAAAATCTTTGACCGAGCTAGCAAAGCATGAGCATGCAAAACCCTTGCATGAGTTGGAAATATTTGTTATGCCAAATCCACTTCATATTTCTATTGAAGGGGATAAAAATCTATGTGATACTTTGCCAAGGGCAAGATCCCCATTGCATGAAGAGATTTATTCTCAAAGGGAAGTCATGGAGATTCCTCTCTCAAGGGAAGACCAAGATCTAAGGTCTCTCATTAATAATGAGGTATTTTCAAATATTGATGAGGAGAAAGAACAAGAGGGTAGTAACAGTGCTGTCACTTCAGAAGAATAACCATCACCACCTAGGGATGGACATGAAAATATTGCTTCAAGGGAAGGAGCTTTTGCATCTTTTCAACTGGTTCCAAAGGAGCACCATGTGATAGTTTTATTGGGAAAGAACACCTTGCTCCAAGGAGGAGGAGAAAGGATGGATCAAAATCCAATGATGAGGAGCATGCAACCTTGTTTATTTCAAGGGGTTTCTATTCATGAGAAGGAGAATGATATAAGAAGTAAGGAGAGGGAAAAATCAGCCCACTCATTCATATAATCTACTTCATATCTTAATCTCTCTTTACATGGAGGCATTCCACCAGGGAGGCCCCCTGATTGGAAGAAGAATAAGTGTTCTCTATACTTAATACAACAGTGACATATGTGGCTAAGGAAGGAGCCTTAGGAGAAGCTAGAACAACATTGACAACCTTTGATGGGTTCCAAGGAGAGATGATCAACTTTCTGAGTTGGACATTTCCATATCCCACTGAGCTATCTGTGCTATAAAATGATTTAGAGATCCATGATGACATAAGCACGATGTCAAATGACCACTCCATAGTCTTGGGGTAGCAAATGATATCTATACACACAAGGAATATTTCTGAAGATGAAAAGAGGGTATCAACACTCTTGTATGCATGGGCCAAACTATGGAAGTTTTGGAAGAAAGAGACCTTTCAAAAGGAGGTTGACTTCCATGAACTTCAATCTTTTCTTGAGAAAGATCAAATTCAAGAGAGGCAGCAAAAGGGGAGCTACAACACTCCAACATGTGGCGTTGGCATTCAACATGTCAAAGAGGAGAACCATGATATGATAGGAGCTTCTGTTCAGATTTCTACAGTGCTGTCATGGTTGGGGAGATTGGATCCATATTGGAAATCCCAACTGTTGGTGGAATATTCCAAGGATATTCACACATGCATGATTCTTGATGACCAGCTACAAGATGAGGGCTATTTAGTCCAAGATGGAGTCATCTATTATCATGGTAGGATCTTCTTATCTAGAGCGTCCAATCTCAAGGAAAAGTTACTACAAGGAGCTTATGAAGAGTTCTGTTTCAGCCACACATATTCTATGAAGCTCAAAAACATCATCTTGAAGAGCTATTATTGGGATGGATTTGAAGGAAATATATATCAGAATTTTCAAGGATGCATGTACCATATGGATATGGAGCAGCAACATAACTCTATTGAAGAGTTAATTCAACCCTCTCTTTCTCCTTTTGAGGAAGGGGATAGATCTATGCACCACTCCATTTGTTTGAGGAGGAATATTAGTGAAGAGAATACTTATGTAAATCATATTTTATTTTCTTATTGTATGCATTCTTTTACTATGTATATGCAGGCCATGACTCCAAAGGGGAGTGTTATAACTTATAAAATTCATGGCCAACTTTGGGCTAAAACTATTTCTAAATATGGCCACTCCCTTGGTGGAAAAAGGGAGATTTTGCAGCATGATGGGTGCTTTCCTAAGGCACAAAATATATCTCCCACTTTCAACCATGGTGAGATGTTATGGGTAGCAAGTAAGTGGTGGGAAAACCACTTACCACATCTAGATCTGAGGCAGGCAAGAGATGCATTGCACTTGTTCCACATGTGGGATTATGATCCACTTGTATCATTGCATTTGATTGATTATATATCACTAGTTTTGATCCCTCATGATGATGATGCTCTAATATTTGTCGGGGACATGATAGGAGGGTTGACACATTGGTTGGATGTGTCCATTGGGGATGAAACTTCCCATATTTTTTCATGCTTCAAGAGGAGGATGGGACATTATATGGCTACCACACTATATCTTTGGTTTCATTATGCAAAAGGCCATATGTTTGACATATGTCTTTGGGAGAAGCCTCTCACATGGGAGAATTTGTGGCAATACATGTGTTTCTTGCATCATATTCAGCTAACACTTCTCATCCTCTACTATTTTCAAGCTTTGGAGAAGCTTATGGCAGCAAGAAGGTCGTTGGGTGCCCAATTATTGTACTTTGATTTGAGGCAGCAAGAAGAAGAAAAATGCTAGTCTCAATGGAGGGACTATTGTCACCATCCAATATATCATATGAAACTTAGTCCATGTTTCTTTTGGAGCACATATGGTGATGATACTCTATTCACTCTATGCATGGAATATTGGGTGAGCAGGGTCCCTATAATCAAGGAAGGGAATCATGAGGTTCCAAGTATCTGTTGGCTTCATGAGGACTATATTATTGTAGCCCAGGATCAATAACTCCAAATCTATCATAAATGGAGGGAGAGGCAGCATAAGTTGAACATTCTTACCCCTCATTTCCATCTATGCAACCCCTATACATTACATAAGGAGGGGATTGGTGATTTTTTCTATGAACTACCAAGGATGGATCACTTTGTTTGGATGATAACATGGAGACTGGAGTGTCCCATGGGGGTTGAATCACCCATCATTTATCATCTCTCATGCCTTGATAAGAACAATGGACAGCATATGATTCCTTCCATGTATCTCCAACTTCTTCATGATGACATGTATTTGGGTTACTCACCAAAAGTAAACTTGTATTCCTGGGAGGAGACAAATCCATTGGAGATTTTTCAATGTCCTTGTAAGTTGCTTGAGGACAAGCAAAATTTTTGAGGGGAGGACTGTAATATTCCTAATTTGTCGTAAGCTAATTGGAATATCCATTTTTTCCTTTATTTTTTTGATTAAATAATAAATGTGTAAAGGAGGTTCATCAAACTCCTAATAAAGAATAAATCAAGGCCAAATGTGAAAAAGGCTAAAAATTGGTTATGTAAGCAAGCACCTTTAGGTGTGAAAGGGGATGGAAATTTTGACTGGATCAACCTTGACCAAATCTACAATGTTGTCTAGAAGGATGTGGCCATCAATGAGGCACAACGCAGTTCTAGAAGGAGATGGATTGTGTGAAAGAGAATATTTCATTGAAGGTGGTTTAGGGTTTACAAGCTCTTAATCTATATAAAGAAGGGGATGGCAACATGAAGAAGTTGTTGAAGATATGACATTTTGATATATTGTTTGTTTAGACCATCTAGCTTTTTTTGGATATTTAGCCTAGATTACAAATGTTGTGTAGGATTGGGTTCTCCTGTTTAGGAATCCCACCTCTTCCCATTGAGTAGCTCTTGGGAGAGTCTTGTATTGCATAGTCCACTATCTGGCTTGAGGCCAAGCTTCTCCTTTCAACTAAAACTTAGATCCTATTGAGGGTTTGGTTGCCTTTGTAAGCTGTAGCAAGTGGAGGCTAGATCTATTCAGATCTAGGACATTTCAGTGCCCTTTTTTAGTGGAGGAGTTTTCTGTTCTATTGGGAGGAGTGTATTGGAGTGATTGGGCATCATATATTGATCTTGGCATGTGGCCAACTATTATCTATGCCCTACAACATAGTTTATATTCTAGATCTGTGTTATTCCTATAGGTGTTGTTGCAGGGAGTTTGGGTGCACCATTTGGAGAGCTCGTTCCTGAGTGTTGGGGACCTTCCCTTCACTTTGAGATCCATTGGAGGAGATCTAGACATTGTACATTTAAGATTTGATCTGCATATTTCTGAATACTTCTGAATCACTGAATATTTTTGTAGATTTGCATTCTTAGATCTCAGATCTACTACTTATACTTGGTGTAATTCTCAAAACCCCAAGGGGATATGAAAGAGGAGCCTTTATAGTGCATGGATCTGTTATGGATCTGATATTTTATGCACATATATTCTCTAGATATGATATGTAATCAACAACTGTTTGCAGCCTAATAAAATAATGTTGTCAAGGCATTTTCAGTCCATACATGTGGTTGCAACACCTCTTTTGAGGGATTTTCTTTTGTTAATGTCTTGTATTTCCAACTATGCATCTTATGGGCCTCATTATACATCTGTATTGCTGCTATAAATACTATTGAGGAACATTTTTATTGGCCTCCTGCTATGTTTTACATGAACTATGTTATATTAATGCATGACTGTTTAGTATTGCTGCATTTTCCCTTCTAGGATATTACAGAAAGACATGGGTCTCATGCATTACTTCCTTGGGCTAAAAGTATGGAAAGTTGACGAGGAATCGTTTGTTTCTTAAGGAAATCATGCCATCGAGATACTGCAAATATTTCGTCTTGAGAGTTGTAAGCCTACTATGACACCTCCTATGACAAACTAGAGGAAGGAGAATGCCACTTCAGGTGAAGAGGTTGATGCTACCGTTTACTGACAACTAGTGCATTCACTGATGTATCTTATGACCACATGACTAGCTTTGCGCTATGAGATCAACCAGTTGAGCCAAGCTATGTTTAGGTTGACCAAATTTTATTAGAATGAAGCTAAGAACGTTTTAAGGTACGTCCGATGCACTACCCAATATGGATTATGGTACAAAAGGACATAGGGAGTGAAATTGTGTGGATTCACAAATGCAGATTGGGAAGGGAATCCATCTATTCGAAAGAGTACATCAGGTGGAATTTTCAATGTCGGGTCCACAAAAATTTCTTGGTACAACATAAATCAGAGTCCTATGGCACTCATCCCAGGATAATTTTAATACGTGGTTTCAAGCCAAGCAACATGTGAGGCGTTCTGGATGAGAAATATACTTTTGGGACTATTAGTAAAGAGATGGATTCAACTGTGATAATCAGAGTTGCATTTAGCTCTCTAAGAATCCTATATTTTTTTATCGATCTCAACATATAGATATACCATATCATCATTTATGAGATTGTGTGCAGAGGAGTATAGTGTCACTACAATACATTTTGACACAAGAACAAGATGTTGAAATATTGACAAAGGCTTTATCAAGAGGGAAGTTTGAATTCCACAAGTCCAGGATAAGGGTTATTGAAAATCCCTTTCTTGCCAAGAGGGAGTGTTTAATAGGGTAGCAAGAAAGTATCAATTTGAGATAGCCTTAGTCAAATTGAGAAAATTTTAAATTTCCACATAGCAAACAACTTGGAGATATTTAACTGAGTTGACATGGCTCTTGTCACTCATTTAGCTTAGTAAATTCGAGTTAAGGGCTTGGAGTTCAGTTTGTATGTTTTGATTGCTAATTTCTAGAAAGCCAGTTAAGTTATTTCCATTTGTATTCAATTAAACTAGTTCAAACTATTGATACAATTAGTTAGATACCATCTAGTTAAGGCTTGAATAATTTTCCTTCATCCCTTTATCATGCACTAGTGCACCCTCCTTACTCTTGAGCACATGAGTAGACCCTGAATTCCTGAAGGTCCAAAGGCATGTCCCTTCGTCCCTTCAAAGTGCACCAATGTGCCCTCTCTATCTCCTTAAGTGCATGAGCACACCATGAAATATCGAAGGCCTGAAAACTCAGTCCTTCATCCTTTCGTAGTGCTCCAATGCACCCTTGACGGTTTTACCTCTCTTGATTGAGAACATGAGCGTACTACAAAGCCCAAAATGACCCTTAACCCCTCTTCGTGCTTCGAGAGTGCACCCTCCTTGCTTGCGAGTATATTTTCTTACATATGGAAGTGATTATGTGTTGTAATTGATACATTTGCATTCAAAGTTGCATTTAATGTATCTTTAGATGTGATGTGCTCAGATTTTGTTGCAAAGTTAGTATTTCATAAAACTAATCTTATCATTATGTGCGTGTTGCCATAAATAGGTGTGCTAGCTACAAGTATTACCACTCTTTCATCATTTGTGAGAGCCATGCCTCTCACTACATGTAAGGTGGCCTTCAAATAATATTCAAAGGTGCATATGATAGATTGGAAGATCACTTATTTACAATTATTTTCCATACGATATTTGAGATAGATCCTCCTTGAATGATCGATAAAGTGAAGGAGTGACTATGGCATATAACAGATTGGTTTATAGTGCCTCAGGGTACATACATCATATGCTTTGGTTGTCATATATCCCCTCATCTCATGTTGTGATATGTGAACAATAAGGTAGTCATGTAGGAAGTAAAAAATTAGTTAAGCAAGGGATTTTCAGGAGTTCTTCTCAAGAGGAAGAAATCCCCTCAACCCACCTTCCCTTTGAGGATTGAACTATATGAGCTAAAGAGACACAAGGTGGTAGCGGGAAAAATACAAGAGTTGGATCACCTTCCCATCGCAACAATGGAATTACATGGATATGATCCCAAGAGAGTGTGCATGGAACATTATGGAAGGATTGGTTTCAAGTCAGACTATTCATCAATGTATAAAATAGAGGATGAGAAGTTGAAGAACTGGTATAATGCAATTATAAATGTACATCCAAGGATGGAGGCTAATTCACCCCAAGATCTACCATCTCAAGCCATGTAGACATGGGAATAAGAACAAATAATCCCTCAGTCAAGGAAATTGGCTTCTAATTCGAGGGTCAAGTACGATTCGAAAACCAAGAGTAGTAGGAAATGGAAAGTTTAACATTTTAACATATGATCTATTCAAGTATAAAAATATAGGAGAGAACTTGAAGAAGAGGAGAAGAGGAAGAAAGACGAGTTTCTTGAGAAGAAATGAGAAGAAGAAGAAAGGAGAAGAATAATATAGGAATAGTAAAGTCAGTCTGAGGAGGAAGAGGAATCAGAAATACTGGAAGAAGAACAATTGACTTAGAAGGTAGAAGAGGAAGAGTTGGAGGAAGGATACCATCCAATCCATGGATGATGAACAAAGTTCTCCTGAAAAATCCCCTCTCACAGGTTATCGTCTTCCATTTCGAGAAAGGGGAGTCACACGTCCACTGACAGATAGATTCTTAAAAGTATATAGTATAATGTTTGATCAACTTAAGAAGAGGATCATGCAATAGAGACATTGATAATTCCCAAATGATCCTCAGAATCTAGTCTCAATTTCCATAGAAAAGGTGATAACTTCCAATACCAAAAGGAATCCGAGGGAAATCATGGAATTTTTTTTTTCTTTTGCTGCACCAATGCAAGAAAATTTTGAATATTTGTTGAATGAGAATTATATATTAAGGAGAGGAATTGCTACTATTAAGAAACATCTTCCGATAGAGAATAAAGGGTTATATTCTTATAGCTTCAACACTAAAAAATGTTAGTCAACCATGCAAGAGGAACCAGGGCTAATGGAGGACATCATGGAGAGGTTATATGATGAGATGATACTTTGAAAATAGTGGTGGCTCCTCTCATTGGAATTTAGAAGAAATCACAAGAAGTGGTAAACCTACCGAAAGTAGCAAACTGAGTGGTAAAACATCTCTAGGAGTGGGCTAGAAAGTACTTGAATGCTCCACAAAATTTGGAAATAAAACACAGGAATATTGCTGAGATAAACAGAGTTCTGTTGAGACTCCACCATAAAAACTATATACGTCTTGGGAAAAATTCAATCAGTATGAATCCTTCGTATTATTGGTTGCATAATGGTTTCGAGTCTGTAACACAAAAACATGGGATTTCTTTAATAGGAACACTTGAAGCAATCAGAAGCAGAAAAATCAAATTCCAGGAGATCGGGAAATACATTGAATAGAAAAAGAAAGAAACATAAAAGGAATGCTTAGAGGTCACAAAAGACATTATTCTACAATACATCATCGAAATAGTCAAACCTCATATGAAACTTTCATGGCTATGAAATAATGTACAGTCGAGCTCCAAGACTATATTGATGGAGGAACTGGAGGTGAAGATTTAATATGCATGGGACCTGCTAGTTAAGGTCAAAGTCATCTCAAAAGAGTTCATATCATGGCACACATGCCTCAAAAATGAGCTCCATGAGGAAGAAAATTATTTTTCAATTTGAGACTTTGTCTTATTATCAATTTTGTCTTATATAACCACCGTCTCATATCTAATTTGTCTTTTGTAATAAGTGGTATGAAATGAAGTCCAAGAGACACATGTGGAATGTGAATATCCACATATGGAATGTAATAAGTCATGTATAGAATATGAAAAGTAATAGGATTTGAAGAGTCATGAGGAAGCTCAAAGGTCCTTGTTATTTCTTATAAAAAGCTCCTCATAAATCAAGAAAAGGGCTTGGATTCTTGGATTCTTACCTTGGCTTTTGTTTTAGTGGATAGGAGATAAATTATTCCTTGGAGAAGCAAGTGGTGGCTTCATGTTTCACTACTGGATATATTGTTTCATTATGTAATAATGTACTTGGAATATTTCATTCTTAATCAAAAGCTTTATGATCTGACACTTCTTCATACATGTATGATAGATATAGTAGTACTATTACTATTATGTTTATGGTATATGTTCCTTTAGTTACATACCATGTTAATGAACTAATTAATTTCTTGGATATGGTTATTATTGAATAAGTGTTGATATGATTTCATGATTGTTGGTTGTTATGTGGACTAATTTGTAGGTAATCAACACATATTTTTCTTCCTTCTCGGGTTTCCATTTAGTATAGTACTATTCTCTAAATATAGGCTCATTTTACTTTTACTAGCTGTGGAAGTTCCCTCATACACCGTACATTGGGTGTCTCCCAAAGCACACATACTTCTTGTCCCAAAGAGGTGTTTCATTCTGTTATGTGTGTGTGTAACCAATTAATATCTTTGAAACCTTTCCAACTGTGGCCAGACCGTCTAGCTAGATGGGACTCCTATCCAAAATGGTGTGAGGTCTAATTAGTGCTTCACATCAAGAACATCCCCTTACATTTTGGCAACATCCAACACCATCAACAAAAGTTTATATTGTCTAGAGATGTGATTTTTCTTGAATATTCCAAGACTGGAAATATTGTTGAGTGGAAACTTGATCACTTAGAGAGATTCAGACATGCAAAATATTTTTACGAATTTAACAGTGAGATTCCACATCTCAAAGGGGAGATCCCTATCCTATATCAATTTGTGGAATGCCCTTCTGAAGCACTCTCTTCCCATAATAAAGCCCCAACCATTGATCAAGAAGCAAATTTGAGTGATGTGATTGAGAGAATTTGAAGGATAAATCCTGATTTAGCCCCATCTCATCCAACCAAACAACTTGTGTCATTCCAAAAGGGTCCTCCAAAATTGCTCATTAAGACACTCGAAATTCTGCATCTTGATGAGGTTGGAAAGATAAGAATGAGAAGTTCTACTAGACATAAAGGAGGTGGTATAGATGATTTTGATTTGGTTATTGATATGTATGTTTCTTATGATTGTAAATTTTGTCAACTAATTTTGAACAAAATTCCTTTAAAGAATTTGATTCTCATGATTAATGGAAAGAAGAAATGTATAAAGAGTATGATGTTATGATAAAAAATAGAACCTGGACACTGGTGTACCCCCCATTTTGAACCAAACCAATTGGCTACAAGCGGGTTTTGAAGAAAAAGTATAAATTGGATGGCTCACTTGACAAGCATAAAGCATGGCTCATGGCAAGATTATTTTCACAGAAAGAAGGGTTTTATTATGTGTAGACCTTTTGTCCCCATATAAAATTTGGCTATGACTATCTTTTCATTCGTAGATCAAAATGGATGGATATTCAATCAAATGGATGTAAAATATACCCCCTTAAATTAATAATTGAAAGAAAATGTTCTTATGTGTCAAACAAAAGGATTTTTTGTCAAAGGACAAGAGAATAAAGTATGCATGCTTAACAAATCCTTGCATGGCCTGAAACAAGCACCATGAGCCTCATACAGGAAATTGACTAAGCATTTTTTAAAGTGAATTTCAAACATTGTGATCTTGATGACACAACTTTACTTGTGAAGAAACTTGGAAAATGTGTTGTCTATCTTGTGGTGTATGTAAACGATATGTTTATGATAGGGAAAAATGAAAATTATACTGGATCCATAAAGGAAAAATTGAGGAAAGGATTTGAGACAACATATTTGGGATATGTTCACTATTATCTAGGTATTGAAGTAAGCCAACAACATAAGTTTATATTCCTCTCTCAAAAAAAGTACATTGGATATTTGTTATAAAAAAATTGGTATGGCTTAATGCAATCATTTGTCCACTTCAGTGGAACATAATTTAAAGTTGACATCCAAAGAAGGAAATGAATTTGAGGATGCAAAAAAGTACAACCATCTCATAGGATGTCTTAACTACCTCACTAATACGAGACCAAAAATTTCATTTGTTGTTGGAACCCTTTCCATGTTTATGTTAAAACCTTGTGAGTGTCGTTTGTCTGCTACAAAATGAGTTCTCGGATACTTGAAGGGAACTCAAGACTTTGGACTCAAATATACACAATTGGATGACTTCAAATTTATTAGATACTCTTATTCAAATTTTGATGGAGATAAGGAAAATGGAGTATCTACTTCAAGTTATGTTATGAGTATTGTATTAGGATATATCTCCTATATGTCACCCAAACAATCAATTCTGGTAGATTCCAAAACAAAGGAAAAATATGTGGCAACTATAAAAGAAACGAAGGAGATTGCGCGGCTCGAGAAAATTATTCAATATTTGCAGAAGAAACAAGTGGATTCTACTCGTCTTCTAATTGAAAATACTTATACAATAAAATTCGGCAAGAATTCAAAGTTCCATGATTGAACCAAGCATATCAATACCAAGTATCATTTGATTCAATATCATTTTGAGGCCAAGAATATTCACTTATGCCATTTTTCTTCAAATGAGAAAATTACAGGCATCTTCACTAAGTGGATTGGAAGAGAAAAGTTTGAAATGCTTGGACTTACAAACACCCCTTCAGATTAGGGGGGTGGGGGGGAGGGTGGCAACTTTGACACCTAATCGTCCGAGATTGGACAAATATTTTAAATATGTAAATACAAAATAAGAAGATGAAAATACCTTGGAATGTGAATCCCAATGGTCCCTCTCTCCTACATGTATATCTGTTACACCAATTTTTTGTCATCTAACCTATTACTATTAGATGGACCAAAGTACACCATCTAGGACCAATTTTACCCTAGTAAAATTTCTTTCACTATGAAAAATAACTTAATAATCCATAATTTATTAAGTTGTTTATGGTCTAAACATGAAACCCCATGAGAAATAATTGAATAAATCCTTATTTGTTTGATTTTCCTGAAGGGATGACTAATTAAACCACAATTTAATTAATATTCCTGGTCATATTTAACCCAAAACAGGAAAATTAATTAGATAAATCACTATTTGCCTTATTATTTTATAGGAATAATTATTTAAAAAATTATTTAAATGATATTCCTTGTTAAATTTGACTAAATCGTTTATAAATAATTGAATAAATCACTATTTATTTAATTATTACTTAACCACATTCTTAAAATAATAAATAAATAATTTATTTGTTTATTATCTACAAATAAAGGGATTTGACCTAATTCAAATTCTTTTTCCCTCCAACAAAAATAATAAAATATTCCATAAAATTTGGATCTATATTTGGTAAATAATATTTTAATTAGGCACCAATATCTAGACTAACTCAATATTATATTATAAATAGAAGGGGTTTTCCATTCATTCACTACCTTTTGTTGCCTAAAGATCGCTCGGGATCTATACTTTTGGTGTGACTTTGATCCTCCATCATTGTCATATTTTTCTACATTTTTGCTTGTGAACTCCCCTTGATTTCCATTTTTGTCTGGGTTTTCTACACCATCACGAGAGAGAGATCTTAGATCTGAAGCACTGAGGAAATACAAGAACCCATCCCATTGAGGGGGATTGGTAACATCTTTCTATGTTCCCTTCCCAAGTGTCATAAATACAAAATTCTTTAAAAACATTTTTGTCTTATTAATTCGATGCATGGAGCAACTCTTGATTTTTATTTGTTGTTTAATGTCTTTAACTGCAAAGATCTAGATTTTTGTATCATTTATTCTGGTCACTAACTGCAGATGTAAGGAAATTGACAACCATCTTTGATGTTAGGGTTGTTTTTTATACACATCTAAAGTGATTTTTTTTCGTACGCTTGCGATTAAAATTCACACTAACAACTCGTGACTCCACTGGGGTTTATAGTTACGACTGTTGTAGTTTTTTAGATCCCTGCATGACCTGCTGCTTCAACCCCTAAGGTTTTTCTTCAACTTCTTATTTTTCATTTCTTGATGTTGTTTTTAACCTTAAAACCCCTAAAACATTAAAAATCCTTACTTCCATGTGTTTCTGGGCCTATTACGCAAGTGAAAAGTATCTGCCATAGCTGAGATGACACCTCTTTCTGAAACCTGCTCTCGAGATAACCGAAAGATCAGGTCACACTTTTTGGGCCAAAAAATGTGACCTCAACCTTCAGGACACAGAAAAAAGCCTCAAACCTGTGACCTCTATTGAAAACATGTCAGAAACTGCAACCTATACTTTTGCGTGAGTTTTTCTGTGATTTTTATGGGTTTGTCTAGGCTAGTGTTTAGGGTTTTCTAACCTCCCTCTCCACCTGTCTTGGACCTGTACTTTCTTTTTTTTACTCATCTAAGTATGAACCAAGCCCCTTAGGGTTTAGTATGCTTCCAAATTTTTAGGAGAAGTTTAGCTGAAGTAGGTCTTTCGAGATTTTAGTGTGTTCAGCTATTTTTCAGATCTAAACCTGTACTTTTAGATCCTTTTCATATTGGTTATTAATCCATCCAATACACCTCTTTAAATTTTATTTGGTCCTTCTTTAGGGTCCCCTCTGTTTCCCTTCAGGCTGTAGCCTTTCGCCACCTTTTTGGCAGCACTTTTCCCTCTGGTTTTTTGTTGTTTTCTACACCTATTTCCAGCAGATCTGACCTTTAGATCCTTGTCCCTCCCGAACTTAGATCCATTGGCCATTTTTTGTCTTTTGACTAGATTTCACCCACCCATAGAATAGTTGTTGGGAAGCCCTCCTCCTTGGGTTTAAATTGATGTATATTTAGCTGTTTATTTTTTTTCATATTCAGTTTCCTTTATTGTCATTTTCAGATTTATTTATAGTTATAAAACATATTTTTTCTTTTTCCTCTACACACGTCTGGGCTTAATTAAAATTAACACACTTATCACATACACGCACACCCTAAGTGAAGAGTGCCTGGTTTACACCATCAGGTGAAGAGTATAACATTGTAATCAATTGATCCTACACCTCCTTTCCCTTGTTTCAACATTGTAATCATTTGATCCTACACCTCCTCGCCCTTGTTGGTTTCTCTTCCTTCTATGATCTGTGTCTGTTTTCATCATTGTGCCCCAAAGGCATTTATTCCAGAGACTCATAGGCCTTCATCCTCAGTTTTTGGTAGGAAGACTTACTCCTCCGCGTAGGTTTCAAGTTCATACTCCACTGAGTCCCCATTCTAACTTTACTTCTATTTCATTAGGTTCCCATTTTGGTTCTATCCTTGGCTCTCCTCCTATCACCTTCACCATGTCTAGCTCAGGACCTAACGCTGGTGGTAGGCCCGACCCTAATGATGGGAATGATACTAGTGGGGCCGCAACAAGAACTATCTCGGCTACTCCTTTGCTCCCTTATATGGTAGGCCTCAGCCTTCCCAGCTTTAGCTAATTGATTAATGACCCCATACGCCATGATCCTAGTTGGAATTTATTCCAACCAAGCTCCCTTATGACATCCCCAAGTTTGAATGTCTTGCTGGAGAGGATACTACCAACCATGTTCATTCTTTCCACATGTGGTGTTTGTCTAACTCCATCACTGATGACTCTGTCCATCTTCAGTTGTTCCAGCGTACGCTTACTGGAGAAGCTTCCAAGTGGTATGTCGACTAGGCCTTCGCCTCTCATACTACTATTACGACTCTTTCCAGGGCTTTTCTGTCTTACTTCCAGCTTCCCCTTTGCTATGAAACTGGTATTGAACTCTTGACCGCTTTCCTTTAATCGTCTGTGACCCGCCTATCTGATCATGTCCAAGAATGGTGGAGAAGAAAGAGCCTATGTCGAGCCCCTACCTTTGAAAACCGTGTCCACATGGACTGGCTTCTTAGATCCCTTTTGCCTACTATTGGAAAAGATGTTGCATATCACTTCCCTCAGACCGAGGAAGCTACCCTCCAGATTGCATTGAAGTATGAAATGATCTATTCAGAGCCTGGTTATGTTTATATTATCTTACCTTATCTCAGTAGACCCGGTGGTGCCAACATACCAGGGGAATCCCTTGCTACCGATGATATCGTTGGAGACCTTTCTCATCCCTACACTCATCCTCCCATGGGTTATGGTTTCCCTCAGGGAGTGGCCAACTCCTCCAACACTTTTCCCACTCCCGATAACATGTATCCAGGATATGGCATGCCTCCTCCCTTTTCCCAACCTCTTTACCCAAATGTTATCCAACCTCCTTATCAGCAGCTTGGTGCTCCAACTCTTCCAGCATTAGCACCTCAGCCTCCCTTGCCTTCTCAAGCTCCACAATAGTAGCCAACACCCCCTCAAGGCCAAGTGTATGCACAACAGGGTGCAACTAATCCTTCTACTTCCAAATACAAGAGGAAAGGCATCCAAAACCAATCTGCCCCTGGTAATACAGGAAACAATCCCCAAGGGAATGCACCTAATAATACAACTCAGCAACAGGGCACTCAGCCCAAGAAGGACAAACCCATTCGCATGAATAAACCTTGTTCATGTTGCGGTGTCTATGGTCACTATACCCTTAGATGCATCAGATGCGGGAAGTTGAAGCAGCATCCTGAGGATAGCAAGGCTCCCCATCGGTTCCTCCCAATGCTACCCCTATCCATCGGCTGTGTTTACAAATCCTTCCCCCCAGCAAGGATTTGTGGCTACCCAACCCCCTGAAAGTTAGGCGGCCACTCAACCTCCTTCATATCGTACCTATGATTACCAGATTCTCATGATGAACCTGACCATCCCATTATCATTGACCTCAACCTTTAGACTCAGTCCCGTCAGTACAAAAATCATCCCACTATGTCTGCTCTTGATCCCCCCTCTTGAGGTCCCACAAAGCCTCTTTTGACACCCAATGGTCCTTTCTTGATCCCTCAGCTTCAGGGAGAGGTTCATAGAAAGATCCCCAAGGGACCATTATGCCGAAACGCTATTTCTGGTAAATTTTCCCACTCCTATACTATAGTAGATGACTTGCACAATCCCCTATTGTTGTGTTAACATTGGAAGTCCTCTAGTTGTGCCCTTTCCAACGAAAAGATCTACTAACTACCATGGGCACTTTGGATCCTTCATATGATCGTTTGATTGTGTTCAATGTTGACCAGTCAGAACATGCCCGACTTCCTGCTTATGCCGCCTTCCAAATCCTTGTTAAGATCCAAAATGCCAATGTCTTCCATTATATCATTAACGAGGGGGCATCCACCTATGTGATGTCCGCTTCGATTTGGAAGAAACATGGATCTCCTGAGTTAGCCCCTTCCACTATCACCCTTCGAGTGTGGGATGGCCACTCTTCCGAGCCCCTTGGCATGTTCCGCAATTGTCCCATTACTCTTGTGGGAAAGACTGTTTGTGTTGATGTATAAGTCATTGCTACCCCCTTAGATTACAAAATTATATTGGGTCATAGCTACACTTATGTGATGTATGTTGTCCCATCTACGGTTCAATATAAGACGTGATCTCCCCACAATGGAAATATCGTCACCATCGACCAATTGAGATATTACGAACTGAAGTCTCAGACCTCGCCTGAGTCCATCATCTCTTCGATGGCCAATAAATAAATAGTCAAACCTCTGACCAGTGTCTCACTCGGAGTTTACAAAGACTCCTCTTTTATTGGTTCATTCCTTGGTCTCCCTCCTCCTATCTCTGACCCCAGCTCGTCAAATTTTTGCATGATGCAATCTTCTTGGTCCGACCTTAAATAGATTGGTTCGACTAGTCAGCAGCTCCCCCCCCCACAAACCGCTCCTAGCACCTTTAATCAGCCTTCAGGACCCCCTCTTCAAGGCCACTCATCCCTAGCTAGTGTCCATGAGACTCTCTACCCTCCTGGCATGGTTCCCCCTGGCTTTAACCATCTCGGAGCTGTCTCGCCTGACCATTACCCCTCCGGTCAGAATTTTTTTTTTCTCTCCCTCCTGGAGTATTTTCGATACCTTTTATGGCTACCTTGTCTCCTCCTAAAATGACCCTAGGGATCCCTCAACCACTATCCCACCTAGTCATCCCAATCCTTATACTTCTTTGACCCCAGTCCAACCGGTTCCCATGAACCCTCCCTTTTCTTCTGTGCCCCAGTCACCTTAACAAGAACCTACTCCTGTTTCGAAAGCTTCAGGTGAGGGGGGAAAAGCCCGCAAGAAGGCACCTAAAGACAGGGCTGCCCAAACAACCCCTACCCCTCCTTAGCCTCCAAAGCATACCCCTTTGTGTGCTTTGTGTGATGTTGTCAGTCATGCCACCCATAATTTTCCCAAATTTCCTCGTCTCAAGCCCATGGTCAACGAAGCATATCTGGAGTCTGATATCCCAGATGTCCATGTTACTCTACCTGATTCAGCTCCAAAACTCAATACTTTGCACACAAATCATCCTCATGCTTTGTGTGATTTCCATGGTCAATATACTCACCTCTTTTCCTGCCTCGAAGACTACCGTGCCTCTTTAGAAGCGGTCCACCAATTTGAGTCCATGCACAACGAATCCCCCGCTCCCTTATTTGCGTGTTTTTCTTTCAACAAAACCAGACGTCACACCTACCTCCATTGAAATTCCCCCTCCTGATGTTGAGATAACAGAGCCTTCGGCCACCATTTTCTACCTATCATATGAGATCCACAGTGGAAGAGCCCTCTGGGCCTTACCCTTCTATTTCACCTGAGCTTCCTTCAGCGACCACCCTGGGCTCAGCATCAGTGGATCCTTCATCTATTTTTTCTTCGATCACCCTCCCTGATGATGTGCATGTGAATCACTCTTCTCATGATGATGAGTTAGGTAGCTTCGCCGCATCAGGTGGACTCCCTTCCACTAGTCACCCCATCTTCTATTGTGATGACGACATTATGGAACAAATCACCACCCCTGGCTTTATCTATCCCCCCTTACATCGAACCCATGCATTCAAACCACATACACCTTGTGGTCATTAAATTGACACACAATGTTTTGGTAAGGGGGCACCCATATTTGAGAGTCCACGAGAAGCAATCCTCCACAACCCTCATAGTGCATATGATCATGTCGACTCTAGTACCATCATTCTTCCCCATTTAGAAAAACCTCTAGAGTCCCATATCACTTCAGATCACTCTAGCGATGATCTCCCTTATCATTCCTTCCTCCTACATCAGCAACCTAGTCCCCTAGACATTTTTGTTGACCAACCTATGGTTTTATAGGAGATCACCAATTCATTATCTCAAAATCCACTGTTTGGGATAGTGACACCATGTATAACAACCCATAAACTTAGTCCATTTTCCCCATATATGAAGTACCAAAAGAGACTGGTAATCCTCCATTCCCTTTCTCGAACTGCATAACCATAACAAAAATAAATGGTGCACCACATCATTAAAATGTGTTTAGATTCCCCTTTTCTAAATACATTTGGCATGACCATAACATGCTAGGGGGAACCTATGCCCCTCAACCATAAAAATCATAGCTCTTAGCCAAACACAACACTGAAACTCCCTTCTCTGACAGGTCGCACTTTTTAGGTCATCTCCTGGGATAGGTCACATTTTTTTGCCTAGTACCTACTACCCAAGTCACAGAATCAACCCCAAAAAGAGCGACCTGGCGTGTTCTTGGGCTCTGGGTGCCTAAAATGAACTTTTAATCCACTTAATTGAAAGAGTAGCGTTAGGCGTCTTACCTACAACTGACGGATATCGATTCCAACAGTTCGTTTTTCCACTACGATGGCCGCAAGATTTAGGGCCTTTTCTCCTCTCTACATTCACAAAATATACACTTGCAAATGAATTAAATTGGAGGGAAAATGCCTTATTAAAAGAGAAACCCCATATTTTTCTTTCGCAAGCTGCGACCAAACCGTAGCTCGGTTTGAAACACTGTTAGGATTGTTGGAAAGCTCTCATCGAGCTCTCAAATGGATATCCTTTCATTTTTTGTGATTGATACTTCACCTGGACACATTTGTTCCAGGAAGGGTCACTTCACCACTCCTAAAAATCAAATTTCTTCACTTGTGACACTTGTACTTTGGGCACCACTTTGCCTTCACAATTTTCCATGCTCGTGTCAATTTTCGTCGTGAGTAACCATCTTGTACTCATGTTTTTATGGTCCCCACTGGGCCTATTCTATGTGGTAGCATCATCTAGTTTCCCTTGTTTAGAGCATCCAAGTTGAGTCATCATCGCATCGATGGATTATGTCCCAAGTTCCATTGTATCCCGCTACAGTCCTCCATCCTTCATTGCTTTGTTCCTATCTCATGTCACACGTTTTTTCCTTCAGTTATACTGTCCCCTATACCCTCTGGTGTCGACTCAGTCACTTCCAGGTCATCCATGCCCTTTATGCTCTAACAAGGCAAGTCGTCAGCCCGCTACTCAGTACCCCCCATTCCACCATCATCCTTGGTGTCAATCTATCAGTCACTCTACTATTATCCCTCATGCCTTAGTTGAGGACCCCTTATTGCCTTACCTATGGCAGACCTCATTCTATCGACATCAGCTTACTCATTCCAGAAGAGAAGTCTATAGGGTGGTGTACCTTGGTTCCAGCTTCCACTCTTGTTTGGTGCTTTGGATTAGGAAAAGGGACTCTTTATTGCTCTTTGACTTGATTGTATCTCAGCTCCAGCTCCTCTTGGCATGATCGAGATCCATATAATTGATGGTTTAGTGATGCAGCAGATTGTACCAGTAATTCCCGGGTGTGTGTGATATGTTTCAGACCTCATGAGGGGGTGGCCCTTCAGGAAGACCCCCACATTCCTAGATGCCCTCTCTATTATAGCCTTGGATGCAGCTCCATAGATTTGATGGTTCCAGCCTCAGCCTCTTGCAACATATTTTGGTTTGCATGTATCATTCAGATTTTTAGAGCCCTTTCCTGTTTTACAGGGCCTCTTTGGTTGTACTTATACCTCATATACTGAGATATTATTGTATAAGTCCTATTTTTTGTCCTAAACATAGTATGTATGTGGGATCCATTATCATGATTTTCTCTGACCCATGTTTATGCCATCATGTACTATATAGTTCATTCCCTTGTTTGCTGGATGCATTGTTATTTTTACTTTGTTATCTCGGCGGGCATAGGTATGCCTCCCCCGCCTCATGTAGAACAAGTACTCACTCATAAAAGAGACTTTTCACACCTATAAGTCTCGCCTCCTAAGGGTCTTGTACACCATGTAGAACCAATTTTACTCTAGTAAAATTTCTTTCACTATGAAAAATAACTTAGTAATCCATAATTTACTAAGTTGTTTATGGACTAAACACGAAACCCCATGAGGAATTATTGAATAAATCCTTATTTGTTTGATTTTACTTAAGGGATAATTAATTAAACCACAGTTTAATTAATATTCCTGCTCATATTTAACCCAAAACATGAAAATAAATTAGATAAATCACTATTATCTTATTGTTTTCTAGGAATAATTATTTAAATAATATTCCTTGTTAAATTTGACTAAATAATTTATAAATAATTGAATAAATCATTATTTATTTAATTATTACTCAACCAAATTCTTAAAATAATAAATAAATCATTTATTTATTTATTATTTACAAATAATGGATTTGATCAAATTCAAAAAAAATTTCCCTCTAACAAAAATAATAAGATATTCCATAAAATTTGGATCTAGATTTGGTTAATAATATTTTAATTATGCACCAATATCTAGACTAAATCAATATTTTTTTATAAATATAAGGGTTTTTCCATTCATTCACTACCTTTTGTTGCCTAATGATCACTCTGGATCTATACTTTTGGTCTGACTTTGATCCTCCACCATTGTCATATTTTTCTACTTTTTTGCTTGTGAGCTCCCCTTGAGTTCCATTTTTTGTCTGGGTTTTCTACACCATCAAGAGATAGATATCTTAGATCTGAAGCACTAAGGACATACAAGAACCCATCCCATTGAGGGGGACTAGTAACACCTTTCTATGTTCCCTTCTTAGGTGTCATAAATACAATAATTCTTTAAACACATTCTTGTCTTGTTCATTGGATGCATGGAGAAACTCTTGCTTTTTATTTGTTGTTTAATGTATTTAACTACATAGATCTGGATTTCTGTATCATTTATTCTGATCAGTAACTGCAAATCTAAGGAATTTGACAACCATCTTTGATGTTAGGGCTATTTTTAATGCACAACTAAAGTGAGCTTTTTTCGTACGCTTGCGATTAGAATTCACACTAACAATATCATTGTTCTTTCTAATAAATAAAAAAACTCATAGAATTATCAAAATTCCTCACATATATAAACTATATTATATTCATTTTCACTTTACCATAAAACATCTTAACTTTTAAATTGTAAATTCATTTTCAATTTACCATAAAGAATCTTAATTTGTAAATTATCATCGTTACAATGCTATGGGCCAATATCAATATTATATCCCAAAAAAGACCATAATTGATTTTGTATGACACTTGTTCATATGATATTTTTTTGGTTAATCAATTTAATTAAAAGAGAAAAAAATTCTAATTACTTTGGAGATAAAATTCAACTTTAATTGACATGTTTATTGTAAAAAAAAAAATAGTTTTATTTTTTCCCCTCCAAAAAGATTTATACCTCAAAATAAATTATTATTTTGAATCTTATTAATTTCATAATTTTTTTTTAATAATAATTTTTTTTTAATATCGTTTTTTACCTAAAACTCAAAATTTCATTCATAAAAATTTAAAAGTTCAATTAATTAAATTATATAAAAGATAATTAAGAAAATTGTAATCTAACAAATTTTTTATTTTTGAAATATCGTAATAAAGTAAATGAATATAAATATTGTGGTTTACCCTTTTGTTTCAATTTGTTGACACCCAATTTCCTCATGGTTAGTTTGGTAACAAAATCAGATCTATAGGTAAGGATGCTTGGTTAGTGTACTGGGTGGGGTTTCTTGTTGTTTTCAAGTGTCTCTACAAGGTTAAAGAGCATTGGCTCTCCAATATTCTTAGGTTTCCCATTTTAAAAGCTATGGTTATTTCTTGTACTGATTTCCTACCACAAGAAATTGGAAATTATAAAAGATCAATGCAATCTAGAGTTGATTTATCTTCATACTTGGTGAATGTTTTAACCCTGCTAAGGTTTGTGTACTACATGGGTTTCATTTCTTTTGGGTTTTGTCTAATACTATGCTCTGTGAGCTTTGGGGATGATATAGTTTGGGAGCATTTCACATTATCACTCTATGTGTTTGTTTCTAAATATTAGGGTCAGTCTTGAGGTCATTCAACAAAGGGTAAGTCCTGCATATTACTGTGTCATGATGCCACCTCGTGAGATAATGGAATTTAATTGTGAATATTGTTGGTTATGTGTTATATTATTTCCATGACTAAGCATGCACCCATGGTTTTGTGGATGGTTGTGCACATGGTTTTGGGGTTCGATGGTTTTCGGCCCCCGATATTTTTGTAGATCCGGTCAAGGGAACTACGGTTCAGTTCTAATCTAGGGTTAATTGACTAGGGTTCATGTATGCTTCATCATGTATATATATGTGTTGTAACACTAAAATGAATATAATGAAAAATCAAGCTAGTCGTCCCGATTTGGGATCCAGGGGAAAATCTCTGTGTTTATCTGTTTTTTGTTTTATGCTCTCGCTATTGTTTATTTTCTGTTATAAGATTCATGTGTAGATAGTTTATGTTCAGGGTTAAAACCTACATTTGGTATCAAAGTAGTTTCGGCTTCAAGGGGATGCGTTTTCTGCTGAGGTTTTTTTTCTCGGGCCTGAGGTAGACCTTGTTTAGTGGGAGTTATGTGGGATCAATTCTTGCGGTGAAAGAAGATGGAAAGCGGTGGCAAGATAGAGATAGAGAAATTTAATGGTCAAAGTTTTGAGTTGTGGAAGCTCAAGATGGAGGATCTGCTGGTGGATAAAGACCAATGGATCATGGTAGATCCAGATACTAAACCAACGACAATGTCAGATGAAGACTGGAAGAAACTAGATCGGAAGGCTAAGAGCACAATATGGTTGTGTGTCTCAGATTCAGTATTGTTGAATGTATCTAGGGAAGCTACGATGAAGACCTTGTGGGACAAGCTGCGGACTTTGTACCAATCTAAGTCTCTCGTGAATAAATTGTTCTTGCGGAAAAAGTTGTATAACCTAAGGATGAAGGATGAAGAGTCGGTGATAGAGCATTTGAACGCCTTCAATACTGTGGTAAGTCAGTTGTCATCTATTGATATTAAAATCTTAGATGAAGATAAGTGCATCAGTTTGTTGTGTTCTCTACCAGATTCGTAGGACAGTCTGGTTATTGCAATAGGTAGCAATACAACTACCTTGAATTTTGATGACATTGTCTCAGCCTTGTTGTCGGAGGAAATGAGATGGAGAAATATGGAGGGCTAGAATGGAGATGCCTTATTTGTACGAGGAAGGTCCCAAAATCTAGATGGAGATCTCAATCTCCTGGAAAGTTTGTAAAGGTGTGCTGGAAATGCAGAAAGGAAGGGCACTACAAAAAGGACTGTAGATCTAAAGCTCCTGAGAAAGGAAAGGGATCTGATGATGCTCCTTCTGCAGAGGCAAAAACCATCTCAGATGAAGGTGGGGATGTGTATTTGGCTTCTTCTTCAAATACAAATGTAGATCATGAGTCATGGTTGATTGACTCAGGTGCATCTTTTCACTTCACTCCCCATAGGGAGTGGTTCTGCGAGTATGAGAAATATGATGGTAGTGATCTCTTCCTAGGGGATGATAGGAAGGCCAGAATCGTCAGACGTGGAAAGGTCAAGCTGAAGCTACAAGGTGGAAGGATTAGAACACTTCCTAGTGTTCTCCATATTCCTGCATTGGCCAGAAATATGATTTCTGTAAGCAAGATGGATGATGCTGGTGTAAAAACAGTGTTCGAGAAAGATGCCTGCAAGATGGTTCAGGGATCACTGGTATTAATGTGGGGAGTTTGGACGGGAAATCTGTAAGAGCTACAAGGTAGCACTGTTATTGATGGGTGTAACAGTTCCGTGGATCTTGAAAGTGGAGCAAAAAGCCTAGCTGTCTTTGGAGAAAATATCATGCTATGGCATTAAAGGCTTGGAAATATTGGAGAGAAGGGCCTTCAGATACTGCATAGAAATGGTATGGTAGAAGGTATGTCTAATTTCTCTCTGGATTTCGATTTCTGTGAACATTGTATATATGGGAAGCAGAATCGCATGAGTTTTCCTTCTAGTGCTAAGAGGGCGAACAATATATTAGAACTTGTGCACAGTGATGTGTTTGGACTTGTGTCAGTTCCATCACTAGGAAATTCTATGTACTATGATTCAGTCATAGATGACTTCTCAAGAAATACTTGGATATATTTCTTGAAGAATAAATCTGAAGCTTTTGATAGATTTAAAGAATTTAAGGCTCTGGTGGAAAACCAAACAGAGAAGAAGATAAAGGTGTTGAGGACAGATAATGGTGGGGAGTTCTACAAGAAGGAATTTCAAGAGTTCTATACGAAGTGTGGTATAGCACAAAAGAAGACTACTCCATACACACCTCAGCAAAACGGAGTTGCAGAAAGAATGAACAGAACACTCATGGAAAATGTAAGAAGCATGCTTAGTGGTATTGGGTTAGGACAAGAATTCTGGGCAGAGGCAGTGGAGACTACATGCTATCTGGTTAACAGATCACCTTCATCAGTGTTGGAGGATAAGACTCCACATGAGGTATGGACTCGTAAGAAACCCTCTCTTTCACATCTAAGGGTATTTGGATGTGATGCATATGTACATGTTCCAAAGGAGAAAAGGACCAAGTTGGATAATAAATCTGAAAGGTGCATCTTTATTGGGTATAAGGATGGTTTAAAGGGTTACGAGCTTTGGAACCCAGAAACAAGGAAGGTTGTGTACAACCGAGATGTGGTGTTTAGAGAAGTGAAAGATGTTGTTAAACATGAAGTCCTACCAAAGGAACCTAAGAAGATAGAGTTTGAGCTAAAGGAGGATGAATCAGACTCTACAACAGAAGAAGACTCGGAAGATGAAGAGCCACAAACTCCAGCTTTGAGAAGATCAGTTCGGGAAAGAAGGCAACCAGAAAGGTATAGTCCATCTGCTTTCTATTCAGGTTTTGCCTTAACTATAACTGATGATGAACCCAGAACTGTCAGGGAGGCAGTAGATTCAGAGGATGGAAAACTCTGGAAGGAAGCCATGGTTGATGAAATGGCATCCTTGCACAAAAATGAGGCATGGGATCTGGTGGAGTTGCCGGCTGGAAGGAAGCCCATCGGGAGCAAATGGGTGTTTAAGAAGAAGAAGAATGTAGAAGGCAAGGTGGAGAAATACAAAGCTCGGTTGGTAGCAAAAGGTTATTCCCAGGTGCCGGGAATTGATTTTGGTGATATTTTTTCTCCTGTTGCCAAAGTTACTTCTATTAGATTACTTTTATCTGTTGCTGCTGCATTTGATTTTGAGATAGAACATATGGATGTGAAGACAACATTTCTTCACGGGGATCTAGAAGAGGAGATCTACATGAAGCAACCTGAAGGTTTTATGGTGAAGGGTAAGAAAGAACTGGTATGCAGGTTGAAGAAGTCTCTGTATGGGTTAAAACGGTCACCAAGGATGTGGTATCAGAAATTTGATACCTATATACGGGGACTTGGCTTCACCAGAAGCAAGGAGGATCACTGTGTTTATTTTAAATTAATTGGTGACAGTGTTATTTATTTGGTCTTGTATGTGGATGATATGTTGTTGATTGGAAATGACAAAGAAATTATCCAAGATTTGAAGACCCAACTATTCTCCAAATTCGACATGAAGGATATTGGTGCTGCAAACTATATTTTGGGTATGGAAATTAAGAGAGATTGGGAAAAGAGGAAGCTCTGGTTAAACTAGAGGAAGTATGTCGAGACTATATTGTAGAGGTTCAATATGCAGGATAGTAAACCATTGAATGTTCCTATTCCTGTAGGTGTAAAGCTGTCTGCTGAATAATGTCCCAAGACACAAGAAGAAGAGGTGGTTATGTCTCGTGTTCCATATGCAAGTGCAGTGGGTAGCCTGATGTATGCAATGGTCTATACTAGACCAGACATTGCACATGCATTGGCAGTTTTAAGAAGGTTTATGTCAAACCCAGGGAAGGAGCATTAGACAGCAGTGAAGCGGGTTTTCAGATATTTACGTGGCACTAGTGATTATGGCTTATGCTACTAGGGAAGACTAGGATTGGAAAGAACGCTTGACATTCGTGGTTTTGTTGATGCATACTGGGCGGGCGATCTGGACCAAAGAAGATCTACAAGTGGGTATGTGTTTAGCCTATTTGGAGGTGCAGTCAGTTGGATGAGTAAAAGACAGTCTTTAGTGGCTCTTTCAACTATAGAGGCAGAATACATAGCAGCCACTCATGCATGCAAGGAGGCAGTTTGGATGCATATATTGTGTTCAAGTATGGGGTTGGTACAACAAGCTATAAGGATAGACTGTGATAGCCAAAGTGAAATTTTCTTGGCTAAGAACCCTGCTTATCATTCAAATACAAAGCACATTGATGTTCAATATCACTTTGTTAGAGATATGGTTGAGGCTAAAAGGGTGTTTCAGGTAAAGGTGGACACTTTGAAGAATGTTGTAGATGCATTGACGAAGTCTGTGAGCACTCAAAAGTTCTCTTGGTGTAGAGAAACAATGGGTGTTGAAGAATTGGGCCAATGATTAAGCTCTCATGTGGCCCCCTGTGGAAAGAAAATAACAAGTGGGAGAATGTTGGGTATGTGTTATATTCTTTCCATGAATAAGCACGGGCCCATGGTTTTGTGCATGGTTTTGCACATGGTTTTGGGGTATGATGGTTTTCGGCCCCGGTATTTTTGTAGATCCAGTCAAGGGAACTACGGTTAAGTTCTAATCCAGGGTTAATGGATCAGGGTTCATGTATGCTTCATCATGTATATATATGTGTTGTAAGACTAAAAGGAATATAATGAAAAATCAAGCTGGTCATCTTGATTTGGGATCCAGGGGAAAATCTTTGTGTTTATCCGTTTTACGTTTTATGCTCTCGCTATTTTTTATTTTCTATTATAAGATTTGTGTGTAGATAATTTTTGTTCAGGGTTAAAACCTACAAAGATGCTAGTAGTAGCTTTACTTCTTGGTCTAGATGCATATTTGGATGGAATTTAGTGGCAACCTTATTTGACTCGGTTGCTCTAGAGATAAAAAAGGAGACATGACACCTTGAATCTCGAGAATTTGGTAGTATGGCCTATTTCTCTAATTCAGAGATGGGTAATCAAGATTTCAAATGGATTCCTATTTCGGTTTTGGCTTCTCTTCTCAGACTACGCACTAGTGGCTTTAATGGATAGCATGGCATCTATTCAGCAAACTCATGGCCAACCTTCATTGGGATTTTGTGTAATAGATGGCATTCCAATTTTTGTTTTGGAATTTTATACCACAAATATTTCTACTTCTTGGTTTGGGAACATGATGCTATGTTGAGATATTTAGTTAGAGTTTCATTCCTAGATTAATCTTTTTTGATAATCATACTTTCAATGTAAACCTTTTTTTTTTTTTAATAATGACTTAAAAAAAATGAATGGAAATATTGAAATCACTATCACTATAAATAAAACCTCCCAATTTTAAATTAAAATTGTTAATTAAATTTTAAGTTAAAATTGTTTGTTAATCATATTAGCATCGCTTGATTGCTTTTGAAAAAAAAAAAACACATGATTATGTATTAAATTTCTATACTTTTCAATTTTTGAAATATCTTTTATCATCCAATTATACATCTTTTTACTAAAATTAATGATTTCAATTTTTTTTATTTATAAAATTATGATTTTGAATTTTAAATTATTTTAATATTCCAATTTATAATAATGATAGATATAATTATTTTAAAATAATATTTATTAAATAAAAAACATACAACTTAATTTAAAAGTTTAAAGAAATATATACTTAAATTCAATAATTTAACATAAAAGGAATTGACAATACTTTTTAAAAGTAATTAACATAAAACCAACACGATGCCTCCGAACATTATCACTGCCATCAATATTGTTTGAGTCAAACAATATCCTTACGTGTATTTAATACAAATAAATTAATATATATTGTTCCAAGGATATAAGTTAAATCGATATATTGTTCAAAGGATATAAGTGAAATTAATGATAAATGTGCATAGTTTTAACGCATTTAAACTGAAAATAGAGTTGGTAAGAATTCAAAACCTTAGGTTTGGAAATTGGTTATATAAATAAAACAATTTTTTTAATAATAAGAATATACACAATATTTATAATAAAAAGCATTAAAAACTGGCACCTCTTTTATTAACACAACCAACACTGTAATTGAGTGAGGTGTTTAATTCTTTTATATATTTATTTTTCTTCATTGATATCTAATGATAAATTTTTAATCAAAATTGTACTTTTCAGTTTTCGGGGGGTTGAAATCGTGCTTTTCAGTTATTTAAAATGTATGTTTATATATAAATAAGTTAAGTACTATGTAAAACCTTTGACATTGAAATTACAAAATTTTCATAACGAATATTTACGTCATATTAATTAAAATTCAACTAAAAAATATCATTCCAATAAACAAACCAAAACATGGTGATAAGCAGTTCGAACAAAAATCTTATCTCAAAATCTGACATGGTGATAACTACTTACAAACAAAAATCTGCGTGTGTTAAACTGATAGGCTTAAAGCATAAACATGATTGCTAATTATTCAGTTTCAGTACCCATACATAACAACAATCCGGGGATATATATAAGGTTAGCTAAGCTCTGGAATGTTCTCTAACGATGGTTTACGTCTAGTCTGGTTGCATCTTCCCGTTCAGCCACCTGAGACGGACGTTGTTGAAGCAACAATTTTCGTTCCAATGAATTTTCATTCACAGAACGATCCAAAAGAAAGGCTTGCAGTTGTAGCTTCGAGATTAGTAGCTTAACCCTCATTTTACCGCTGCCATCCTGCAACCACTTAACTAAAAATTCCTTCGCGCCTCTGACCTCTTCAGAGACCCTTCCGGGTCCACGAGCTGGCATACAGTTACCCATTAATGAATTATAAATACAGACAGAATTCCTTGGGAGGGCCGCGAATTAAATTCGTAACAATCTATGGTCTCTCGTGTTTAGCAGAAGCGATAGAATAAGGTATGTCGAGAATGAGATTTGTGTGTGAGAAGAAGGGTATATGTCGTAGGGGTGGATGCAGGTCGGTGACTGATTTTTAATGCGGGGGACCGTAATGTCTGTCATTTCAGATTCATAAGGTGTCCTCTAGTTTTCCATCACCATCTTGAACTGGTGCTGTAAGTTTCCGAATACTAAGATTGTTATATTAATTGTAGTGATAATAGAGTTTATTAATATAATGATTGATTGAGAGGCTATTGGCTAAGTTTTTCTAAGTAGGTTGGTTACACATAAATTCCAAGGAATAATGATGATTTAATGAATAATTTAATTTTGATAATAATATTTATTTACATGCAAGTTAAGAGATTTTTGAAAATCTCATCCAACTTTAATTAAAGTCATTTTTTGTTGGAACAATGATGATATAATTTTATTATTATTATTTAAGTTAATAAAGAGAATAGGAAAATATGGTTTACTAAAATAAAAATAATATTAAAATATTATTATATTAAAATTTAAAAAGGAATTGTGATGAAAGGAAAAATAAAATTAAGGGAGAGAAGATTAATCTTATTATTAATGGTTAGTTTAATTAGGATTATATAAGGAAAATTATGACTATGGAACTCTTTTTTATTATTAAAAAAAGATGTTAGTTTTTTTCTCAAAAAAAAAAGATTAGTTTAACTGGTTTAGAGTTAGATGTGAAGTTCCTTGATATTGTTCTTATTTGTTTTTAGATTTTCTTGGGTTTAAATCAACGTTTAACATCTATGTTGTTGTTGATTATGGGTTAGGCTTGTTTAGATTCTCTCTATGTTGTTGTTGATCATGGGTTAGACTCATTTAGATTCCCTTGGACTAGGCACCGTAATCAAGGTCGACCATTTACTAGAATTATGATCTAAAAAGTGTGGGAAAGTACTCCGAAGTTTTAGTGCTTTCATTCCAAATAAAAAAAACACATCACTAGCCATATCTTAAAACTCACTCATTATAATGCCTTAGAATGAAAGAATTTACGGCCTTTATAACACTAAAATGGTTGAAAATTGAGTAATTTCATTTAAATGTCCTCTATCTTAAACTTAAATTTTAATTTTGATGTTTTCCAAATAAAAAAAACTTCTTATTTTTTTCAAATAATTCTTTATATTTAAAATTCCATAAACAAATTTAATCTAAATAAAATATAATCATTATCATCTAACATAAATACAAGTACAAACAAACCCATTACTTCAAACATTCTTAATAACTTGTTATGTTATATTATATTATGTATTTTATATATTTCCAAAATACAATAAACTTTATTGAGTTATAAGAATATAACATTAAAAATAATTACTTAAAACGTTTTCAATAATTTGTAATATTATGTATTTTACATATTTCATTTTCAAAATATAGTAAATTTTATATTTGAGTCATAAGAATAGAACATTTAAGTAGGAAAAATGGTTTATTTTCCAATCTAATTTGTTTAAAATATTCAAGGGATTTATTGAAATTACAAGTTTGATAGATGAACTCTTCATAATAAAAATGCTCCCAATTTTTTTAAGGCTTTTAAATCCATATAATTAAAATTTGATCACAAATTTATTCGCTTTATTTCTGCGAAAAATCCTTGAGAAACCCAAAAGATCTCAATATAAACAACAGACATTTCATACTTTACAATATTTTAAATTCATAAATTATTTTTATATAATTTTGTTGATTTTTAAATATTTTGTTAATTATAAAATTAAAGTTAAATAAAAAAAATCAAAACTTTTTATTGCATATTAAATTTTAATTAAAAAAAAAATACTCTAATATAAGAAATTTTAATTTGTGATTAATTATATTAATTGCTTGAGTAATGGAGATTCTAACTAGCTATCTTTAGTTATGTCCATTGATTAGAGTAGCAATGGGTAACCTGCTATCTCAAATTAAGGAATTATGTTCATGAGCTCAACTTACTCCATTTTCTCATAATGTTACTTCTCCACTTTATTTGAATGACGATATTCCAATTTCATGCCTCAATTTTGGAGTTCTCAGATTGTTTGGGTTTGGACATGGCTCTTTTGTAGGATAGGATAAATTGACTCTCCAAACTTAATTTTTTTATAGGTTTGATAAAATTATATTTTTTAGATTTAATATAATTTTGATAAAATATAATTTATAATTCTGGTTTTTTTAGCACAATTTAAAGCTGACAATACTCTTAAATTTTATAATACTTAAAATTTATTTTAGATTTCGTGTTTTATATAAAATTTATAGAAATAAAGTTCATCAATTTTAATAATATCCATTTTTTTAAGTTTGGTTTTAACACAACTTAAAGTAAACATTATATACTTATTAAATTCTATTATTCACAACTTAAAGTAAGCATTACATACCTCCTAAGTTCTATAATACCATAACATTGCTCCATATTCAAACACATATTTTCATTAATAAATTATTTTTCAAATATGATTTAAACATAAATAAATGAGTTTATATTCTCTACATTATTAGTCCCTGCCGCAGGCACGACAGGGAATAGAGTAATCGAAATGAGCTATATTAATATTAGTTTAACGTGCTTAAGCTAGTTATTAATCCCTGCTGTTGTTAAATGATCATAGTTTACAAATTATAGTCTTATTGGCCTCTTCCTGAGTCATACCTTATATTATGTGTATTTTTGTAGTCGTATATATTCACCTGGTAAACTAATGTTGACATTAATTTACAACATTAAATGCTATATTATTTTCCTATCGCTTATCTCCTATAGCTTATACTTGTTTGGAATTGTTTGGGGTAATCGCTTTACTGCACGACATGACTGTCTGCATGCATGTAGTGGGGTGGCACGATAGGACTTTCTGCATGTAGTGGTGTGCTGCAACTATTCCTCATGCTTGTATGCCCTTATTCCTTCTTCATGCTTGTATGCCCTTATTTCTCAAGCCAACAACTTATTTCTCAGGCCAGTAGTGAAGGAGATTAGGCAGGCATTTTCTGCTTCTCACGGTATGATCTTTATTCTTCAAGAACCTTAGCGTTCTGTTCAAGGTTGATTTGTTATTCTACTTCGTTTATGATTCTGGTCATTCGCACAATGATGTTGGCGGTGAGTTTGGAGATGACCATAGAACATCCAGTTGCCCGAACCGGATGAACCAATGCATATACAAGCACAACCTTGCTCTTAGAGGTGATATCTTCTTGATTTCTATTTTCTTCTGCAATTAAGGATCCTTAATCATAGGCATACTTACGATTTCTTCTTTTAAAGAAAAATACTCACATCTGCAATAGGATTGTATACTTTTTGTTGACTATATTAGGCTTTGTCTTAAATGAAAACCTCATTGCTGCTGCAGCTAAAATTCATGCAACTGGTGCACATGCTTTTTCAATGCAACCGCCAACACTATAGAAATTCGATGTTTGATTTGTGGATAACTTCTTGCACAAATGTCTTGCTCAAATAATTATTCATTAAATGCAAAAGAAATCAGCTCACATTTTTAGTAGAGTCACTATAATGTAATAATTTACTATTATGTTTCATAGTAATACAAAAAAATATACTAATGGATATAATGGATATATTTCAGAGTTCTTGTTGACCTCAAAATGTCACATTGCTTACACTGATGTTATTGTAATATCACTGGCAAATACATGAATTCATTATTAAACACTCAATTGTAAACCGGTGTACCATAATAAAATTAATGGCCTCTGTTATGTAGTATACTCATGAAATATAGCTAGAGATAACCACCTTTATGTTTGCTTCACAAAAATATCTCTTCTTATTTTACAATACAGATAATATGCATTCAATCATTCCACTAAGACAAAAGTGTTAGTTCTCACCTCGCGTAGGTTAGCCATAATTCTTTGAGGAATATGTCTTGATTTCCATCCAATAATATCTGCTTCAATTAAAACACTGTAAAAAAATTCTCTTCTTCACGAGTCTAAGCAACCCATTGTTGTGTTGATTTTTTCCCAGGTGGGGAAAAGAAGCAGCTCCATTTTAAACAGTAAGCGACAATCCACTAAGTATGACATTGGCCTCAGCATGTGTCTTCCCATCTTGGTCCACGTCCATGCTCTCAAAAATCACAAACACCATGCTCAGCTTCAAATCCTAACTGTATTTTACCCCAAGGAGAGGTGCCGAGATTCAGTCTTCGATCATGTCAAAGCATTCGAAAGTACACCTTGGAAATTATCACAATGATCGTAGACAATGGAGAAAGATTGTGATTGGATATGTGTTCTACTGGGATTCCCACCTATGGCCTTGGCTTTTCTACCTATCCTTATGCCCCTGCGAAGCTAGGGTTGCCTACAGAAACGTCGTCCATGGCGACGTGACGCACGAAATTGGTGAAGCCGATCCCTCGGAATGCAATGATGGAGGTTATGGTGAATTTGACATGTTACCTTAGTTGTTCATGTAGCCAATGATTTATGTGCATAGTTGTTTCCACATTGCGAGCCAACAATAATAATAAAAAAAATGTAACAAACACACATTTGTTGTTACATGCATAAAGTTTGTTGTTACAAGCATAAAGCTACGTGGTTGAATGGTTTTTCTAAGACATCTATTTTATAATTAATTATCTACATGAGTTATACAAATTATATCTAAGGCGGTTGTAGCATGGGTGCTATTAGGTATTTTTCACATAACAATTCCATTTTTTAGAACCAGCTCAATCCTATCCTATTGAACTTTATTGGCCCTTTGAAAAAGTGCCACTATTTTCCTCTTTGCATGCTGCGGACTTTGCTCAAGCTTTATAGAAGTTTTGTTTTCCATTTCAAAACCCTCAAACGGGGAACAACCGGGCAGATATTTTTTTGAGTTGTCCCGTTTTCCATTTTAAAGCAATAAAAATCACCAATTCTACTTTCAAAGCTTCTTTCTTTCCTTTCAAGTTTCCAAAATTTTCACTTATTTACCACCACCGCCCTCCCGCCCAGTGCCAAAATTCCCTAAATTAAAATATTATTCACTTTCCTTCTTGATCACTCTAAACTAAAAATATCTCAAAAATCCCTAAATTAAAATATTCACTTTCCTTGATCGCTCTAAACTAAAAATATCTCAATCCCTCTTTCTGGATAGAGTTCCACTCTAATAAACTACCTTATAATTTTAAAAACAAATTAAATATTAAAATTTAAAAACTATGAAACAAATCATTTTGTTTCAATTCCTATCATATTTTCCAAACATATATTTTATGTTTGAATTATTCCTTTATATAATTCAAAATGGTACATATTTTTCTACTTTTCACTGAGCTTCTAAGTAATAAGAACGGCTACTCACTCAACTCCTCATTAACAAAGTTGGCTCCTCTGGGTTCCAATTTTTTTTTTCTTAGGTGATTGATTTCTTCGTTGTTGTTCCTGTTGATCATTGGTGTTAGTCGATCGATGGTATAAGGACGGGGATTTATTACTGATACAGGACGACAGTTTCTCGATTCCTTATTCAAAAAGAGTTGCATATCTCTAAGAACCATGCATGACCTTGAAGCATGACACTGAAACCTTTGCTTTTCCATCATGAAGACAATAGCTTTGAACTATACAATACGTCAACTCTTACCATATCACGGTCAGGGAATTTTTGGTTGCAACTCCCCTTGTTTAAAATTCTATCCTATTTTGCAGATTTCCCATTACAACTATATGAACGTTCCCTCAAACATCATGTTAATTATATGTCACATCATGTTATTGATATGCATTGTAACTTAATTTACTATCATAACCACCTTCTTTCCCATAACCAAGGCCTACTTTATTAGCATTTGTGCTTGTACTAATAGATATACATTGATAAAAGCATTAATAAGTATTAGTTCATCGAAGAAGCTTGACGTTTTCTATTTTTAAGCCAATAATTTTCCACATCTGGTTGTTATTTGGGATGGACCATTAAACTACTACACCCACTTATAAATACAAGTGGAAAAATTTGAAGGCAAGGGGACAAAATTGGACCCACCTTACGGGCCTTTATGCTTCTACATCAAAACCTACCATGCGTATAACTTACTTATAAGACACCTCGACAAAATTGGACCACCTTTGAAGCTTTGTTTTGTGGCTTTTAGTTGAGCGGTGTTGTTAGGTCAAATTTCACACTTGACATAAGGTGATCAATAAACAACTAGTAACAGAGCACTGATGTTCACACCCCAAATATTTCAGACATTGTTAAAAATGACAAGTTACGATTATTCTGCTGCAACAAATTTAATCCTGGACCGTAAATTCCATGAGATGGCAAACATTTACCCATCAATAATTATTCTGGTTTGATTTATTGATTTCTTAATTTTCCTGACCGAATTGTCTCTCAGGAACGCGAATGATATCTGTGATATTGTATAGCATCTCATCTACAGGATAAAAATGTTTCCAGAATTAGATTTTGTGAAGAAGTTGTCGAGGAGAGTTCAGGGTGATACGGAAGGTAGGTTTGAATATTATTGGGAGGAATCTATATTGCTAATCCTGTGTGCCCGAGCCTCGCATATATGGACGGTAGCTCTAACTTTTCAATGTGAGGGTCCCCAGTGTCCCCGCCATTTCATGTGCGTCCGCTAGCTGTCAGATTCCCTGTCGGCTTCACGAACACTGGTCAGGACTTCTGTTACAAATATTAGTTTCAACCAAATCTTTCAATGTGATAATCATCATAACTATATCAGTAAAAGATGCAAAGATATGCCGATAGAAGTGTAGATTAATGTAGAGTGATGTAGAGAAGGACTAAGTGTAGATTAATGTAGAGTGAAGCAGAGAAGGATGTAGTTGTGGGAAGGCATGTGGAATTAAGAGGCTAAAGTATTGGTAAAGTAGAGTTTTCCAAGTGGGTAAAAGTGCATTATAAAATCTGCAATGTATTAGTGAAAAAATCTACCATCTTCTTTGAACAACATCCTCGAGATTATGATGAGAAGTTGTTTGGATGGGGGAGAAAAAACAAAAAAAATTGAGAAACACCCATTTTATGAGATGCCCCTGCCCAAAATCTTAAACGAATTGAAATGGTGTCCTCTACAGCAACTTAAAGAACCCTGAATATTTTTATCATGTTGTGATTTTGAATGAGCAATAAGTAGATTAAGTGCTCCCATATATATATACTCAACCGATATATCTTCAAAAATAGAAGCATAGTAATTTTTAGTAGATCTCAAGGCTAAGGCTGTAAAGAAAAAGAGACTGTGACTTATCTAGTGTTTAAGATTCTTAGATAAAACTTTGACAAATAATTGGTTGTAAATAGAATATTCCAAGTATTCTTTCTTCAGGAGTGGCATAAGCCTAATAGTATAATAAGGTTATGACCTGGAACACCTTTTACACTCCACAAATTTCTTGTAGCCCAGTGAAAATGTAAAAACTCTTTCTTTAAGAAAGATGATGCAAGTGTACCTGTTTCTCACAAACAAGTGTCTGGCTTCTCTCACTAATGAAAAGTGAGTTTCTTTTCACGGTGAAATGTCTGCAAATGCCTTTTCACACACAAAAATAAAAATGAGATAAAGTAACAATTAGATATAACTTAACCGTATGCATTAAATAAGAAATAAGTTGGCATACATACTTTAAAAAATTCGCGATAGCTTCAAACGGATCCACCCCTGCATGCATGTAAGTTGAGTGCAGCCCTTGGGTAGTAGTCACCACAGTTTCCTACATAATTTCGGGCATATGGCTTCAATAAATTAAATCTAAGTGCATAACAATTAGATATAACTTAACAGTATGCATTAAGTAAGAAATAAGTTGGCATACATACTTTAAAAAATTCGCGATAGCTTCAAACGGATCCAGCCCTGCATGCAAGTTGAGTGCAGCCCTTGGGTAGTAGTCACCACAGTTTCCTACATAATTTCGTGCATATGGCTTCAATAAATTAAGTCTAAGTGCAATGAATCCAAATGGAAAAGCCAAATCATTGAAGAAGGAACTTAGTTGAGTAGTTTTATACTCACAACTTATAAATGCAAACCTCTAATTGATTTCGTTCATTGCCTTGAAGAACGACTTTGAACTCGCCTTCCAAAAGAGGAAGGAAAATGATGTAAATGTTCTTCTCCTCTTCCCCGCGACCCATATCTTCACTGTGAGAAGACCCATACTTTCTCTCTAAGAGCATGAATTACGTCTCCAACGTAACATTTCTTCCACAAGTTCCCATCTGGTAGGCCATCCACCACAACTTGAAGCAGAAGCAACACATGAAACGAAGACCTATGTTGGACATGAATAGGAGTGCATTAAAAAAGAGATGATTTATGATAACTACCTACGTTAAGTGATGGAAAACATTTGTATTTTATTACTTGAGCACCCCCAATTAGGAAAACATGGTGTCTTTTTCTTTCTTATGCATTGGATCGAATGAATGCACCTTCGACGTGGCCGATTCGTGAGCTAAGTGTCAATATTATGTTATCGTGAATCCCCGTGAAGATGAATTAGAATTGGACAATGAGGTTGCCGTCCGTGATGGAAATCGTCAGAGTTACCGACATGTTTTTGGCTTTGGCTTTAAACTACTCTACAATCCGCAGTTAAACCGAAAATCCAGAGAACTGACTAGTGTCCTGAATTACACACAGGTTGCAGAGAACAAAGAAATTATCTCATATTTATTGAAATAAGTTATCAAAAATCGAATAAAATATTTGCGAGAATCTAACAAACAAAAATTTTGAACTACTCTAAATCTGTAGCTAAATTTAATATTAAGAGAGCGGCATAAATATAAATATATAAAATATTTCTACTATTTCTACTTATTCATGCTCTTTTTCTTTTCCTTGTGGATAATTGGTAATTTCACTCTTTTTGATGCCACATGGCTTAAAAAGGAATAGTTAATTCTTCATTCATGTAAACAACTTTAATGTCTACTTTCATAGCAACCCTCGTTAACATCCCCTTTGTGAGCTTAATTGGCACCCATTTTTATATCTTGAGTAGCTTCATTTCTTCTTTCTGTAACGATCCGTATTTGCTCCCAACATTATACAAGTCTACCCTGTATATGCTCATGTATGGAACGAACTATTCTACATTTGTTTTGTCTATACCCTAGGACTGAATGGTCCAAAACTTGGACCTCATGCACCACATATTTTCATAGATATGTCCATGCGATTCAGGTTGAAGGTTTTTTTTTGTATTGCTCATAAAACAGTCATATTAATTTAGCCTCTTGAAAAATACCCCATGACTACATTGAACAAGGTATTGTAATCTTAGACAAACCATTTATTGGTCTTAGATTCTTTGGAAAAATTAGATGGTCAAGGGATTTTTTTAGATATTTTTAGTCGATAAATTGTTAATACCAACTTATGATTTATTTTTGTTCTTTTCCATCCAAGAAATATAAACCAAAAATCTTATATTTGGTAAAATTAAAGAATGCATCCTCTAAAAGCTTGCATCCAACTATCACAAACAACATACAAGGTATATGAAACTATAATAAGTATGGTGGAAAATCTAACATATAGTATATTTATCAAGAAATAATTATATAAATGATATTCGATTTTAGAAAATAGTAATAAAATTATTATTATTTAATATTCTTGAAAATATATATATAAATATTTTTTTATATTATAAAATATAGATATTTCACTTTAAAATTAATATTAATATCAAATTGTGTGATCATAAAAAAATATATTAATAAAAATTAAAGGATAAATCAATTTTTGCACTATGAATTCTCTTACATTCATTTTTTTGCCTCTTCATATTAGATGATTATAACTTTTCACCTTTACAAAATGAAATATAATCTCTCTTCCAATTTGAGCTTTATAACATAATCTTTCATTTCCTTTTTTTTGTAAATTCGGTGGGTCCATTCCATTTTCTATTTATATTTAAAAGATAGGCTACAAAATATAAAAGTTAGACTTTGGCCTCAACCTGCCCGTAGGAAACCAGGTCTGTTGGCCATCTAAATGCGTGATAAGCATTCCAGAACTGAAATTGTTTCATACGTGTAAACTTCACATGTGCTATCTATCCTATTGCATTCCTAGAACATAAGGAAAGTTCATGTCTAAATACCAAAAGCATCAAAATTTAGAAAAGCAAAAGCATCAAAATTTAGAAAAGTCAGAGCTGTTATGCATCTGATGAAGAGACTGGTGCTGGGTCTTTAGCATTGGACCAGGGCATTTCTGCTTGTTGGAGCTGTTGAAGGAGCTTCTCCATCCAGCCTACTTTATCATCCAATCTGCTTACTCGATCTGCTGTTTGATATTGTGTTATTTTGATGTATTGGAGTTGGTCCTGGATTTCCAGAAGCTGAGCCTGAAGGCTAGTTCCTGGCTTTACTGGTTCTGCCTTGGCATGAATAGGGTGAAAACTCTAAATAGCTTTCGCTATCAAACATTTCACTATCCAGTAAGTGTGGATAGTTTGGTTGAATAAAGTGAGGCGGCCTCTAGTGTTGCCTGGGTCAATAATAAAATCTAAAATCTCTGTTGCTGTCTCATTGTCTTTAGGCTCGGTCTGGATTTCTCTTTCCCATCCACGAATTTATTGCCGTACTTTGGAGGAATTTCCCATTACATAAGTGGCTGCTAAAGTTTCCAAGTGCTCCTGGTTTGTTTTGCGACCTCGTTTCGCAGGGGATGGCTCTGACTGAACTGGCTGTTTTTCTTTGTTTGCCTCAATCCTTGTACGTCGTTTTCCCATTTCTGAAGAGTTCCTATATGAAAACACTGACAGACCTAATCGAACAGCAACGAGATAAGGAGTTAGTTGGATATAATCTATGCGCCACCTTTGGGCATTGATATCATGATTTACATACAAACATCAGCGCCCAACCCGCGTGGGTATACTCTGCAGCCGGAAAGAGGGATCAATAGCTTGGGCCATGGACCTCTAGGTAAGGTACAGAAGGCAATTCTTGAAATTAATATTCCAAATATCCTTATGCTGAATGAACTGCTTACCGCTGTAGGAAACCACCCTATGTGGAGGTATGAGACCGGTATGCACAATAAACAAAAGATGAGAAATGTGAGGGTTAGAAGTCAGATTAAGAGGGGAAAGGGAAGGTAAAGGTCTATGCACCTCTATGCGTTCCCTCGAACTACCCTGAAACCCTGTGGGGGTGGCCAACTGTTCATCATGGGGAAGCATCTTGAGGATGGTTTCTGTGCGATTGGAAGCGAAACAGAGTGGAAGAGAATGATGCCCGTGCGCATTGCTGTGGACCTTAGCCAGATGAAACACTTGACCCGACAGAATGATATCTAAACCATTCCAAAACTGGACTTGACTGAATTGGTAGCGAAGGCATTTGATACAATTCTCAGTTCGAGTAAGCATGATATTTAGAAAACAGTCTTGGAACTGACTTCCTAAATTCCCATGAAGGCAGAGAACTGCGGACACTACCGTGGGATTTATGCGGCCTTGTGGGCATACAGGGGATATGGTCTGGACCAGCAAAATGCATGGGTCTCGGAAGCACGGAGGGACGGGTTGCATTGCAGGGGTTACTGAATACAAATTTTTGATCAAACTCGTCTAATCTTGAATATACAGAAGACTAAACAAATCTACTGCAATAGGCTTCATAATAGCTAATAAAATGACAGAAACATACCCTGACAGGATCGCAAGAGTGTTCGAATGGAAGTCGCTGTGTCTTCTCCTTTGCCGCCTCCAAACAATTGCATGCAATAGACCATGCATGAATGAATGGAGGAGTGGAGGGAGCACTCTTACCTTTGCGGAAACTTGCTTTCTGTGAACTGTCAAACCAGCCTGGCCACCCTTCACCATTATTGGGATCTGGCTGTTCGCACACTTCACTGATCTTTCCTGACAAACCATCATTAACATTCTTAATGGCTTGGGTTGGGAGCGTGTGCCAAGTTGCCACTACGCGGATTTCTTTCTGGCGGTTGAGCACCCCGATCGGGGGAACATAATCTTCCATTTCAAATTTGATATTTATAACCATTCTAAATAAAAGATGACCGTCCCTGTGCAGTTTGATATTTTCTGTATAGGGGAGGTTGACTTTATCCTGCCACATGTGAGAAATGATGCGCAATGTAAAAGCATATAAAAGTTGTAATATAGTTTGAATTTCAACATTAAAAAAAAATAATGCATCTGTGATTGATGGGTAGAGGATCCAAGGTGAGTTGAGTTTCTTTTGTAATAGCGACAGTGGACTCTTGATAAACGTAGTCAGTAGGTACCTGCGAAGACACGGTTTGAGTTTTTTGATTGAAGCTAATACCAATATTATAAGTGTAGGATTAAAATATGGTTACTAAATAGCAGTCACCTGTGCAGCCATCAAGTAGAAAAACCGCTTAACTTGACGTAATCATTTGAAACTAAACAAAAAAAATCATTTTTTCTAATTTAAATATGTAGATGAAAACTATGAACAATGCAATAATATGGCAATCATCTTCACCAATTATGCACTACTAAAACATCAGATTTTGAATATAGCTAGCCACCACCAAGGTTTGTGTCTACATTACGGTCATCCAGACCACCATAATTCTAAATCTACTAACGCGATGAAATATTCTCAAGTAATTAGTTCGTGTTTCTTCCCCATATTTTTGGGTTTTCTATCCAAATACTTCCAACACCACTACTCACTGCCAACGTTGTGATATCAGTATGTCATTCAGGTGTTTACACGATTTTTTCTTCTATGTTTCATAAAAGAATAGATAGCAATATGAAATTCCGTTAATGATGGTCGCAAAGAGTTTCTTGCAAGTTCAAAATGCCGACTACAACCAATATCTGCACAGATGTCTTCCCTGAGAGCTAGTATAGTCTCTTCCCTGCATAGACCAGCTAACACTGCTCCTGTGAAAAATCGTGTCTCCTTAGAAATTTGTAGCAGATCAACATCGTTTTCCACCTTCATATTACAACATCGTTTTCCAGCTTCATATTACGGGTATGTACACGTAGTAATTCAATTCTTCCTTACAAATCAGGTGGTGGCACATAAAGTACCAAATAAAAGTGACCGAGATGCATAAGTGCGTCATCAATTGCTTCAGGACGGTTTGCAGCTCCTAGCAGTAGAACTCCTTTTATGATCTCCAACCCGTCAATCTGAGTTAGTAAGGTAGACAAAATTGTTTCTCCAACTGCAACACCAATACCACTAGAATTTTCGTCTTCCCTTCCATTAAGCTTTGCTGCAATAACATCAGTTTCATCAAAGAATATTATACAGGGAGCCGCTGAGCATGCTCTTTGAAATGTCTCATGCAATAAAGCTTCACCTTCTCCAACATACATGATCTGCAACATTAACAAGAGTAGTTTTAGAGCAACCCGGTGGACCATGTAAGAGCACTCCACGATCAAGAGAAATCCCAAGCCTTCAAAATGTAACAACATGTTTTATAAGACATTCCAGTCTCCTGAAGCTTCTTCTTAACATCATGAAGGCCTCAAATGTCTTCCTATGAGACTTTTGGTACTTCAACAATGACACCTCTAACTATGCTCACGACAACCTTTGAACATGCAACTTCCCAGCCTTCCATCATTATACTAAGAAACTGTTCTTCCTGATCACCTGAAGATTTTCAAATTGTTGACGTTGCAGCCTCATGACATAAAGTGACTAAATCAGCACCAAGATATGCATTACAAGATGCAACTACAACATGAAGGTTGACACTTCGATCAAGTGGAAGATTCCTTGCATGTAGATTGAGAATCTCAAAACGCTCTTCCTCATTAGTTGCACTAACTTCAATTTCAACGTCAAAATTCGCTGGTCTTCGCAATGCTTGATGAATTGCATGAACTCTGTTTTTTGATGCTACCACGGCCACTCTCTGTACATATCTTGATGAAATTTTGGTGCCATCCAGAAGTGTAAGAAGTTTTGAAAATATGCGGGATTCTTGGTCTCATCTGGAGTCACAACGAGGACAAAGTGTATCAATTTCATCAATGAATGTGATGGCTGATCTACCTACTGCAACTTGGGATGATGCTTAGGCAAAAGCCTCTCATTAAATATCTTCACTTCCTCCAGCATATGCCCTATGAACTAGACCTGCACTTATAGAGTGAGATGGGCACCACATTATAAGTGTGGTTTTTCTAGTTGACAAGGGTAGGGTTAGTGGATCATGGTTTATTATGGCCAAATATGACAAAGTTATGCTTGATAAGGGTAGATTGTTTATCACGATGACCTTGGCTGTCAACATTAAAGAAAATTCATTTACGATATATTATAATTTGGATATGTTGCCAATGGTTGTCAATATTAAACTAAAGTCATTTACGATATATTATAATTTGGATATGTTGCCAATGGTTGATTGTGGTTGACCATGCTTTACTGTAGTTGGCCACAGGGATAATTTTAGGGGCGAATTTTAGCCCAAAGACGAATTTTAAGAGATTTTAAATTTTATTAGGGCGTGGCCATATCTACCATGGTTAACCATCTTGACAGGGGTATACCATGGTTTGGCCATTTTTCCTATGGCTTAAATTGGTTAACTATGTTTAAATGAGAAAGTTATGGTTGACCAAGGATGTAATTGCTTAACTATAGGGAATTGTTACTTAATATGGTTCAATTTGGTTGACTATTGCAAATCATGTTTGACAATGTTAAGTTATGGAAATGAAGGTTTACATTAGTTGACCATAGGTGACAATATTAATCGTCATTATCAATGGGTGGACCATGTCAACCATGGTTGAGAATTATAGCTTAGGGATGGGCAACTATTTTTGATCATGTAGACAATAGTATATTGTGGTTGACCATATTATATTGTGTATGATCATGGTTATTGATATGGATGTTGGGTGTGGAGCTTGATTATCTTCGTTATTTAGATGTATCGTCGTGTTGGATCCATGTTCTTAATGAAGCGGCAATGTCACCCATCATTTGATCGCCATCATGGGGGTCCATGGGGGGATGGCGATGACCTTTTAGACCCCCCCTGGTAGGGGGTTTCGGGGGCATCGCCCCCCGAAGCTAAATACATATGTAAAATTTCCTTATAAAATATTGTAATTTCATAGTAAATCTAGGTTGTTCATTAAGCGGATGATATGATGGTGGAAGTTATGTTTAATTTAGGGTGTTTTCCCTAGAAGGCAACCCCTCTATTGTATGACGATATTGTATTGCGGTTGTGTATCATGTGTATATTCTGAGCGAGAAATGGAAAGGGGGACTGTGTGAGAGAGTAGATGAGATTATAACAGATCTCCTGTAGGATTTGTCTCTTCATTTTGTTGGATAATAAAAAGGAAGGACTGGCTATTTCCGTGGAAATAGCCCAAGTTGGGTGAACCACATATATCTATGTCTCTCTTGTTTTATATGTTATTTTTGTGTTTGTGTTTCCACATATTTTATGTTCTCCATTGCTATGTAATATATAATTTTCTAACAACTGGTATCAGAGCCGAAGGTCTATTTGGCTAATAAACTTGCAGGAAATAAGGGTTTCTGGTTCGAGTGGGAGCAATGGTGGAAAATGGTAGGTTTAAGGTCGAGAAATTTAATGACCAAAACTACTTGTTGTGGAATATGTAGATGGAATATTATCTATATAAAAAAGATTTGTATCTACCATTGAGCATAAAAACAAAGAATTCATCAGGTATGACAGAAAGGCACTTGGAACAATATAGTTATGCCTTGTGGCATCGGTAGCCTTCAATATTTCGAAGGAAACGACAATAGAGGGTTTAATGATGAAATTGTTGAAACTATATGAAAAACCCTTGGCCTGAAATAAGGTATTTTTTATGAAACGTTAATTTTATATGAATATGTTGGAAGCTGGATCTTTTGTTGACAATTTAAATTACTTTTAATACGATTACTAGTGAGTTAAGTTCTGTAGGGGTAAAATTTGATGATGAAGTTAGGGCTCTATTATTTCTATGCTCATTTCCAGAAAGTTGGAATAGTTTAGTTACGACCATTAGTAACTCTACCTCTGGAAATAATACTTTAAAGTTTGATGATGTTGTTGGTGCTATCCTTAGCAAGGAAATGCGACAAAAAAGCTCCAGTGAGACATCCGGTAATGCTTTGAGTGAAAAGACTAGGGGAAGAAAAATGGAAAGAGGAAAGAGCTTAGGATATCGTAGTAAATCAAGGAAAGTCAGATCCAAGTCCAGATCGGGGATAGTGTGCTGGAAATGTGGGAAGAAAGCACACATGAACAAAGACTGTAAGTCTCGGAAGGGAAAATAAGGAGACACACAACAAGAAAACAATCATGAAGTACATGTGACAAGTGATGTGTTACAAGATACTTTGATTCTTTCTTTAGAAAATGTTATTGATGCTTGGATGGTAGATTCATGGGCCTCATTCCATGGTACACCTGATAAGAAACATTTTCATGACTATGTTCAAGGAGATTTTGGATAGGTTCGTTTGGGTGATGATAAGCCCTATAAAATCCTTGGAGTGGATAAAGTTCTTGTAAAACAACATAATGGAAACCAATGGTTGTTAAAGGAGGAAATGTATGTTCTAGATATGAAGACAAATCTAATTTCAACAGGGAAGTTAGGTGGTGAAGGTTGTGTGACAACTTTTACAGATAAAACCTCGAAGGTCACTAAAGGAGCCCTGGTAATATCAAAATGATAAAAAGGTTGGTACATTGTATTTATGAAATGGTATTTCTAATTTTGTTAATTCTCTAAACTCCACTAGAGCAGATGAAACATTGTGGCATCATAGGCTTTGACACATGAGTGAGAAGGGGATAAAGGTTCTTCACTCGAGAAATTTGTTGCAAGGTTTGAAGAATATTGATTTGGATTTCTGTGAGAATTGTGTTGATGGAAAATAGAAGAGAGTCAGATTTCTTAGAGTTGGGAAAGAAAATAAGAGCGAAAAATTAGAGCTTGTGCATACAGATGTACGGGGACCTGCTCAAGTATAGTATCTCATTGGCTCTTGTTATTATGTTACTTTTATTGATGATCCAAATAGAAAAAAATGGATTTATTGTATTCAGAATAAATCTAATGTATTTGATACTTTCAAGAAAGGGAAATATTTGGTTTAGATTGAGACAGGAAAGAAGTTGAAGTGTCTCAGATCAGACAATGGAGGTGAATATTGCAACAAAGAGTTTTATAGGTACTATTCAGAGCATGGAATTCATAGAGAGAAGACAGTTCCAAGAACATCACAGGAAAATGGTGTGTCAAAAAGGATTAACAAGAAAATCGTGGAGTGTGAAAGGTGTATGAGATTGCATGTAGGAATTTGTTTACAATTTTTGGCGGATGTTGTAGATACTGTTGTTTATCTAATAAAAATAGGTACTTCAAGTTACTTGGATGGTGGTATTCCATAGGAGGCATGGACAGGTAAAAAGGTAAACTACTCCTTTTTAAACCCTTTTTGTTGTGAGGCATTTGTCCATATTAATAAAGAAAATAGAACAAAGCTTGGGGAAAATTCAAAGAAATGTACCTTATGGGATATGGTGTTAATGATTTTGGTTATCGCTTATATGAATATGAAAATAACAATATCATTAGGAGAAAAGATGTAATATTCAATGAAAATGTATAGTATAAGGATCAGTTGCAAGAAAAGAGACAGGAAAAAGAAAATAAAGAATATACAGTTCTTGATGAGATCACAGAAAAAGTAAAGGTGTCTAAAAATAATAACAATTAACAACCACAACAACAACAACCACCACAACAACAAGTTACAATAGGCACCTGAAACACCTGAAAGCGGTGTCAGAAGAACTACTAGGATAAGTAGACCCCCGGAACGATACTCTCTTTCATTATATTATGTATTGTTGACTGATTCTGGTGAACCAGAATGTTATGAAGAAGCAATGCAGGTGGAAACCATGAAGAAGTGGGAGCTATCCATGAAAGAAGGGATGGAATCCTTAATACATAACCAAACTTGGGACTTAGTCAGGTTTCTTGCAAGTAAAACAACATTGCAGAATAAATGGGTTTACAGGTTGAAGGAAGAAGATGGAGGAAAACAGAGGTACAAATCTAGACTTGTGGTGAAGGTGTTTGCACAGAACAAAATTATTGAATTTGATGAAATATTTTCTCATGTTGTTAAAATGACTTCAATCATAACTATTTTAAGTCTTGTAGCAGCAGAAGATTTGCATAATGAATAGTTGGGTGTAAACGAAACCTTTCTCCATGGAGATTTTGAGGCAGATATATATATGCAAAAATCACAAGGATGTGAAGTCAAAGGGAAGAAAAATTTAGTGTGTAGGTTAAAGAAGAGATTGTATGGCTTAAAACAAGCTCTGAGGAAGTTGTATCTAAAATTTGATAGGTTTATGTCCGAACAAGGTTATACTATATGTCACTTTGATCATTGTGTTTATCTGAAAATAAAAATGATGTAAACTATATTATATTGTTATTATATGTAGATGACATGCTTGTTGTAGGATCTAACACGCAGGAAATAAATGTGCTCAAAGGAAAACTGGAAAATTCATTTGCAATGAAGGATATGGGAGCTGCAAAACAAATCCTTGGTATGAGAATAATTAGAGACAGGAAAAATTTCAAATTAACATTGTATAAAAATGATTACATACAAAAGGTGTTGAAAATATTTAATATGCAGAATGAAAAACCAATTAGTACACATTTGGCTATCCATTTCAAACTTAGTAAGGAGATGTGCCCCAAGACACAAGAAGAAATGGATTATACGTCTAAATTTCCATATGCATCAATAGTAGGAAGCATAATGTATGTAATGGTCTCCACAAGGCCTGCTATTGAACATGCAACGGGAGTTATAAGAAGGTACATGAACAATCCAGGAAAAGAACATTAGATGGTAGTGAAATGGATTCTCAGATATTTGAGAGGGACCTCAAATCAAGCATTATGCTTTTGTGGTTCAAACATTGCTCTATAGGGATATGTTGATGCACATATGGTAGGTGATAGAGATAACATGAGGAGCGCTATAGGGTATGTATTTACTCTAGGTGGAACAACTATCAGTTGGGTTTCAAAAATGCAAAGTGTTGTACTTTAAACAACATAAGAAAAGTATGTTGTTGCTACACAGGATAGTAAATAAATGATTTAGTCACAAAGGTTTATGGATGAATTGGGTAAGAAGAAGGAGATGGGAAGGTTTTACAGTGACAACCAGAGTTCCATTCATCTTGCAAAGAACTCAAAATTTCATTCCAAGACTAAAAACATAAAACTCAAGTACCATTTCATATGACCAGTGTTGGAAGATAGAGAGTTGAAGTTGGAAAAGTTACACACTAGCCAAAATCCTGCAAATATGTTAGCAAAAGTTGTAACCAGGAAGAAACTAAGATTATGCTTAGTTTCAATTGTTCTTCAAGTATGATGATGAATATGAGAAACAATCAGGTCGAAAGTGGAGTCATTATCCAACAAATTAAGTAGCAGTGGAGTTGCTATAATCAATCTCCAAGTTGGAGATTTTTGGGTGTGGAGCCTAATTATCTTCTTTGTTTAGATGTATCGCTACATTGGATACCTGTTCCTAACCGGGTGGAAACGTCGGCCATCGTTTGATCGTCGTCAAGGGGTTTGAGGGGGGGGGTGGGCATCGAACTTTTGGAGCCCACCCCTAGCAGGTTCTTTTAGGGGCAACATCCCCGAAGCTAAAAACATATTCGAAATGTCCTTATCAAATATTGTGGTTTTATAGTAAATTTGGGCCGTTCATTAGGCAGTTAATCTGACAGTAGAAGTTATTTTAATTTAGGTGGTTTTTTACCTAGAATGAAACCCCTCTGTTGTATGAGGGTATTATATTGTGGCTATGTATCGTGTGTATATTCTGAGAGAGAAATAGAAAGGGGGAATATGTGAGAGACTAGATGAGATTACAACGAATCTCCTATAGGTTGTGTCTCATTTTCCGTATGATATAAAAGAAGGAGTGGGAATTTCCTTGGACGTAACCCAAGTTGGGTGAACCACATATATATATGTCTCTCTTTTTTTATATGTTATTTTTATGTTTCTGTTTCCATATATTTTATGTGTTCCATTTCTCTGCAATACATAATTTTCTAACTATGTACATTTTTTTTAACTGTATAGCATAAAAATGTCAAGTTTTCCCTTTTTGGTTTATTTGTTATTTTTTGGTTTTCACTTTTTAATGGTCTAAGGTACCCAACACTGTAATGCCTGATTAGGGCTACATGGCTTATCTATACCACATATTGTAATTAATCCATACCACCACATGTCATTCTCACACTTTCCCACATATTCCATTTCATACCACTCAAAGATATATCATATTTTCGTACCTTGGGAAAATATCCCACTATTTAAAACTCCCACTAATGAAGCCTGACCTCTGTATCATATTTTTTCACACAATAAACTTACTAGGTATTGTTACTACTAGCCTCCTATCATGAGCATGGTTGTAGTTCTTCCCAACCTGATAATAGATTATGAATTAATGGATATCGATTTAGCATTAGTCATCACCCATTTATCATTTCTTTAAGCCTCCCAACCACTAGCACATAATTTTCTACTACAATCTCTCAATCAACCAATAGTTGAGTCTCGATAGGTTGACACATCAATAACCAGTATCCACTAATAGAATATGATCTCCATGATTTGAAAAAAAATTATTATTTTTTTAGTATGAAGGGTTAAGTCAAATATGAATGCCTAAATCTCCTAGTAGCCCGATGTTCGGTATATCGATATGCACTTCACCAACCACCTTGGCTACCATCTGGCTACCATTTTAGTTTTGATGCCCACTATGAACCATGAAACCTTGCTAGATAATTTGACCACATCAACGCCATGTCATCTCCATGTGATATCCATATTAGTGCCGCATTAACTCCATGTAATTTCCATGTTAGCACCACATAATATCCATGTGAACACCACATCAGCACCATATCATATTCACATCAGCACTACATCCTCACCACATCATCATGTACCACGCCATCATCTTACCAATTTTTGTAAAACTAGGAAGAAAGTCATGATAGAAGGGCTGAAATATCTCGATACATGATAGCTCTATGTCGATCACTTGATAATCCCCATCCATATTTCACTGTTATTTAATGAAAAATGTAGTTTTTATTATCTCCAAGGGGTTGTGTTAACACTACTTAGAGAATTCTCGACACTGATCTCCAAAATGCTTGAACTGTCACTTGATGGCTCTTGAGTTTCCCATTAAGTGATGGAAGTGCGGGTTTTGTCTAAATCTCTATGTCACTGTTAACTAAAATAACCAAAAAAGAATATTATTTCACATGGATAAATTTCTATTAGTTGATAGTGCTTATTGGGTTATTGGCATAAGAAGAGTCAACTATCAACCGATTCAAGAATTGCAGTACCAAGGTATGTCTCAATGGTTTGGGGATTGAGAAGCTAATAGATGTATCTAATTTTAATGGACTTAGGGACCATTGGATGATGACCCGTTATTGGATTGGGTCAAGTAGAGGATGTGTACATTTATGTGGTCTAGGGGTTTAGTGGGGCAGTAGTGATAGAATTCAAGTAGAGGATGTGTACATTTATGTGGTCTGGGGGTTTAGTGGGGCAGTAGTGATAGAATTCAAATTTTTTTCAAGTGATGGAAGTTAGTGGAGAGGCTGGTCTCCCTTATATGACAATCCAACTATGTTGGATTGGGAATAATTCGAGCAATCATTTTAAAAAGTACAAGCTTTTCGAGGGTCGAAAGCCCATATAATTTTTAGTAAGATAGTCTGATGGATGTGGACCAATGAGGTAAGGCAACGTAGTAGTACATATGGTGATGTGGCTTTCAAGGGAATATCTTCATATAGGAATAATTTTATTCATAGGGCCTAGAGTAGGGTGAAGGGTGAAATCTATATCATTGATTATCTACATTTTATTAATAAATCGACATATATCAACCACATTTCTTAATGTGGTCTTCCTAGTTAGTGACCGACATGCATGAAGATGATTAGTATACCATGGTTAGATATGGATAAATATGTTCAGGTTATTACTATGGGTGTTTATTTTGGTCAACATATGGTTGCCTAGGCCATGGTTTTTCATAACTAACTATAGTTTACTATGATAGATTATCATTAACTATAACCAACCATGGATTGCAATGGTTAGTTATGGATATACATGCTAGCCATGGCTGACACGTGGTTTGACCAATTTGACCATGGTTTATAATAATTTTCTAACATATAATATGGCTATCCATGTTGTCAACGAATGCCCATGGCTCACCATGTTCACACATGGTGACCTTTGTTGAGTATGTTTAACCATTATAAACATGATTTTCCATGTCGATAATGGGTTGACCATGGCTTCTAAGGTTAATTATAGTTGATCAAATATGACCATTCTTGGTCATGGTTGACCATTGATGACTATAGTTGACCATGATCACTTATGGTTAACTAGAGCTAACTATGGTTGATCATAGCTAACCATGGATGATTATGGCCAACCATGGTGATGAGAGTCAAATATAGGTGAAAATGGTTGACCATGTTGACCATAGTTATCTACAAGCTACCATACTTAACTATGGTTAACCATAGTAAACCATGGTGACCATCGTTGACTATGATTAACAACATTCACTATGTTTGACCATGGTTGACGTTGGTGACTATCGTTGATCTAAGATGATTATGATTGTTCATGATTGACCAAGGTTCATAATGGTTAAATATATGGTGACTATGGTTGATCAAATATGAACACGTTTTCTCATGGTTGACTGAGGTTGATAATGGTTGACTGTGATTTCTCATTGTTGACTATGGTTGACAAAGATTGACATGGATGACTATGGCCGACTATGGTCAACCTTAGTTAAGCATGATCAACCATGCTTTGTTTTTTTTTTTCACATTAGAATGCTGATTTTTTGTTTGTCACATTAGAAATTTTATTTTTGTTTGTAACGTTACAACACAATTTTTTTCTCATCACATGGGACATCAGTTTTTGTTCATCACATTTCAATGTTAATTTTTGTTCGTCAGATTACAATATTGATTTTTTTTTATACATTGTGACATTGATATTTACCATTCACATTGCAATGACAATTTTTATACATGGTTGTCTATATTCAACTCTACCTGAACATGGTTGATAATGTTTAACTGTACATGAATTTGGTTAGCCATGTTAACCATGGATGACCATATTAACCATGGATTATCATGGTGACAATGGTTGAACATAATTGCGGTAGTTTGACCATAATTGAATATGGTTGCACTGTTGAAAATGTTTTAAAAGTTAAATATTGAAAAAAATTAAATATTAAATAAACCCTAAACCCTATTAAACATAAAATTTAAACCTTAATATTAATATTATTAATAAAACTTATTAACAAACTCTTATAAATAAACCCTCAAAAATATTATTAATACAACCTTATTAAAAACGTGATTAGTAAGCCTTAATATTAATATTTATAATAAAATTTATTATTAAATGTTATTATTAAATATATTTAAATGTTATTAATATTTTTATTAATATTACTAAACCATTTTAAATCTTGATGGTGGTTGATCTAGGTTGGCCATAGTTTAGTATGGTGAACATATGGTTGAATAAGTTTAACCATGGTTGACTATTTCTTAAGTAAACTCCAATGGTTGACTATGTTTTATTATGGAAATATGTTGTGATATTGTTACTTGTTTATCATTATGTCGTATAATTGTTTTGATTCATCAGATTGTGATGTTGATTTTGGTTCATCATATTCTAATGTTAATTTTTTGTTTGGCACAATGCATTGGATGATTTTTTATTTTTCATAAGTTGAGAGTGATTTTTTGGTCATATTACAAAGTTGATTTTTGTTCATCATGACGCACTATGGATTTTATTATCATCACATGCAATGTCAATTATTGTTCATCACATTGTTAGTTTGATTTTTTAATTAGATTGTGACATTGATTTTTGTTTGATAAATTATGACGTTGATATTTATTTGTGATATTGCGATTCTAGAAATTTTAATACAATTATGTATATCCTGGATTATCATGATCTAAAAATTATATGCCACTATTAAATACATAATCTCTTCTACAAAAATCTTGCGGAAATTTAAAACACGATTGCCAATTGCAAACACATGAAAAAATATCGTTCACACATAACATAGATTTTTACTGGGAAAGATTAAAGCTAAAAATCTCACTATCATATATTATGTATATATCATGGAACATGAAACAATATCAGACAAAAATCTACTGCAAGAGCTCTTAGTACAATATACAATCGTCTCACACTGCCATGCAGAAAATTGCCAAATGCCTTAGCCAATTTTCTGCCTCACAACAACCTATCTCCACTCTGCAATCCAAGTTTATTACAAAGAAAAATTCGATGTAATCAGGCCCTCCTTAAATGTGAAATCCTCATGAGAATATACAATGTTTGTTTGGCTTGCAAGAGTGCAATCCAATATAGTAAAATTGATAGTCAAATGTCCCTTTCACCTACCTCTCAATTGGGTCTCCATTCAATCTAGCATGCATGTAGTTGACAGTAGTAAATATTCAGTTGCATGTGAGATCATGTCATGTGAATTAATTTAATATTTAATTCACTAATCTCTCACTAGTGTATCTTCGGTTACAACTAGCACAACTGAGTTTAACTCACTTAACTAAGTTAAAATACTTTACAACCCACATAACTACACATCCAACTCTGTTACAACTTTGAATCACTCAGTTACAACTAATTCCGCTTGCATGTCCCACCAACCAACCTTTGAACTCGAAATTCCTTCAGCTAACTAGTTTTCCACTTCAGTTAATTGATTCTAAGTGCTCCATGAGAATATATTAGTATTTATTGTCCAACTATTATTAAGGGATAATAATAGTCGACATGCATCCATAAATAGACATGTGATCTATAAATAGACTTTTCACATACATATAAAAATAGAACATCATCTTTAAATGTAATTTTCTCAACATATATAAATAGACTTCCGCTATAAATAGAATTTTCTCATCCATTCTAAAAATAAAAATACACTTAAAAATAACCTGTGGGCCCCATCTAGTGTAGGTACTTAATTTTCACTAGGATCATCATCTTGTTGAATATCAACACTCCCTCTCAACAAGAAAAATATCATACTTCACCATGATCCTATATCTATGGTATTCGGATTTTCTCCAGGTGAGTGCCTTCCTCAAAATATCTACATCCTGATCCTCCGTAGGAATGTACTGAAGCAACATGATCTTCCACTGCACACAATATTTGATATGATGATACAAGATATATATATGCTTAGATCTATCATGAAACACAGGATTAATCGAGAGTTTAATGAAACTCTTATTATCACAATGAATCACTGTAGGATCTAAATGAGAACCAAATAAACCAACTAGGATCTTTCTCACCTAGATAGGCTCACATGTAGCTTGAATTGCTACCATGTATTCCGCTTCCACCGAACTGAGTGCCATGGATCTTTGTTTCCTAATGTACCAAGAAACAACTATAGATTCGATACTGAAGACCCCTCCTGATGTGCTCTTTATGTCCTTTGGGTGCTCGCCCAATCTGAGTCCGTGAAGCCATGCAACTTCACCTCATCCATCTGTATGTACCATAAGCCATACTGAGATGTGCCCCTAAGGTATCTCAAGACATGCTTTCCCGCCTTCCAAAATAGCTTGGTAGGCTTAACCATCGCTTGAATAAGCTGGTTCACTCCATAGCATATGTTCGGTCTTGTATTCACTAAATACATTAGCAATCCCACTAATTGTCGATAGACAGTAGAATCCACTACCTCTCCAGATGTAGCTTCCTCTTTCCTCTAGTTTCTTGGAAAAGGAGTATCCATGGCTTTGCAGCCCTTCATGTGAAACTTACCCAGTATCTCCCTTGCATACTTGCGTTGAGACATAAAAATTTCACCATCTCGCTGCCATATTTCTAATCCAAGGAAATACTGGAGGAGGCCCATATCCTACATCTCAAACTCCTTTGCAAAGTCCTCATTACATGAGTGTATCATCTGCTCATCACCAGTCAGTATTAAATCATGAACATAAAGAAAAATGATTAAAATCTTACCCTCCACCACAATTTAGTATAGGTTTGCATCCGACTCACTCTTGGTGAAGCCAAGTCCGGTGAAATAGCTGTTGATCCAAGTGTATCAAGAACATGGTGCTTGCTTCAGCCCATACATCACTCTTTTGAGTCATCACACATGCAACTCGTTGCTGAAGATCTAAAATCCTTCAGGCTGCTCAATCTACATTTCTTCCTCAATGATCCCATTAAGGAACACAGTCTTCACATCCATCTGGGGAATGGGCCAAACCATTTGCATTGAGAAAGAAAGGATGGTCCTTATGGAAGAATATCATCTGACAGGTGCAAATATTTCTTCATAATCAATCCCCTCGATCTGTGACAAGCCTCGAGCCACAAATCTAGCCTTTTATTTCTCAACACTCTCATCAAAAACTTGCTTTACCTTGTAGATCCATCTTGAACCTACCACTAATTTATCAACCGGCCTTAGAAAAATTTCCCATGCACTGTTTCTGACAATGGAGTCATACTCCTCCACCATTGCATCTACCCATGTGGGCTGCTGCACTGCTTCCTGAAAGGAAAATGGCTCAGTCATAATAAATTTTCTCATGAGATCCATGTATCCAGTGAATCAGCCAGGAGACTGTATTTGCCTGCACTGTGAAGTAGGGAATCCTAAATTTTGTGCCACATCAAGTTTCACCATCTCAGCTTCTATGGTAAGCCTTCTACTAGTTCTGATGTTTGGCTCTACGTGAGTGGACTCCTCTACTCCATGAACCTCCTCCAATGGTTGATCCACATCTAGAGACTCATCTTTGGGAACCAACAGTTCCTCCTTTGCATGCAAGTCCAGCTCCCTCTCAAGCGACAACCGTATGGCTTTCTCCTCATCGAATTTTATATCCCGTCGCATAACAGTCATCTTATTGTCTGGAAAATACACACGATAATTATGGGGTGTTTCTGTGTACCCCACAAATATCCCAACTTCAGTAGTCGACTCCAGCTTCTTCCTGGAATTCTTGGTCACATGCACATAAATAGATGAGCCAAAAATATTAAAGTGATAAACATATGGTTTCTTACCAGTAAAATCTTCTTTAGGTGTACTCATGTGAAGTAATCTATGAGGACAATGATTTTGCACATAAACCACAATATTTCATGCTTCCACCCAAAAATGCATTGGTAGGCCCTGATCATGCAACATTTCTCATGCCGCACCCACGATTGTTCTATTCTTCCTCTCCGCGATCCCATTTTTCTATGGGTTATGAGGTGCTATGAGCTCTCTTTGAATTCCTTATTTGCTACAAAATTATTTGAATTCGTTCGAGATGTATTCTCCACCATTATCACTTTGCAGAGCCTTCACTTACTTCCCCAACTCTTTCTCAACCAATTCCTTAAACTCACAAAACTTTTAGAATGTTTGATCTTTCTTCTGCATGAATAATATCCATCATTTACGAGAAAATTAATTAAAAAAAAAAACAAAATACCTGTGTTTTGCTATTGAAGCAACCGAGAATGGTCTACACACATCTATATGAACTCTCTCTAGGATCACTGAAGCACGTTTCTCCTTTTCATGAAAGGTGGAATTTACATACTTCCCCATGGTGCAACCCTTGCATTGATATAACTGAGCAAGTGTTCCCATTGGAAGTCCAGTAGATATTTGCTGCATGATTTTGAAGGCTCCATGATGAAGATGGCCCAATTTCCTATGCCATAATTCACCCTCATCCCAGATCATGACTTTTTACGCCTTGCCCATCATGGCAGCACAACCTCCTACCTCCAGCTTGTAGATATTCTTGACTTGAATCCCTATCCTCTTGGTTTGACCCATTTTTTTATGTCGTAGGAAATATTTTCCATCGCTGAAAACAACGTCATAGCCTCTATCCTCCAATATCGCAACTGAGACCAAGATTTTCTTCAGACCTGGAACATGCATAACATCTTTCAATTGAAATGGTTTACCTAAATCCCTCTCAAAGGTAATGGTACCAATTCCGATCGCACTGTATCGTCCATCGTCACCCATCTCTATATTCATCTAGAGATATTTCTCCTCCAAGTCATTGAAAAGCTCCTTCTCTCCCATCATGTGGAAGGAAGCACCACTATCAAGATACCACACCGATCCCATTGCACTTAATACCGAATATGGGATCAAAGAGGAATCAAGTTCAAATTGCGAGGCAAGGGCCTCACCAGCTGTAGCTCCAGCCGCCTTCTTGTTATTCTTCTTTTGTGGGCAGTTAGTGGTGAGATGCCCATGTTCGAGACACTGAACACACTTCACCTTGGACAAATCAAACTTCTTGCTTTTAGACTCAGATTTTGAGTGGAATTTCTTCCCCTTCCCTTTCCTTGACTTTGAAGCCAAAGCATAATCCTCTTCATCATCATGATTTGATGAAGAGCCATCTCTAGTGTTCCACTTGAACTCCTCCTGCCCCAGATCCAACCACAGTTGTTCCCAATCTGGCAGTTTTTCCCGTCCATTGATAGAGTTTTGATAACTGTGCCAAATATTAGGAAGTCCCAAGAGAGCCAAGATCATCAAATCATCATCAAAAACAGTGATTCTCACACTCCCTAGTTCATATCGACATTAGACAAACTTTGTGAGATACTTTGGAATATTGTCGCCCTTTTCCATGTTGATATTTCTGAGTTTATCCTTTAGCACCAATTTCTTATGGTCATGGCTGCTTTGGAAAAGATCCATGAAAGCCTGCCACATAGCATATGGAGTCGCTTTCCCATGAAAGCTTGATACAATGTGGTCTAGTACACCTTCCAATAGAATCCTTCTCGTCTTAGGTACTTTATTTTGCCATGCGTCAAGTAATGCAACATCCATCAAAGTGGGCTTAGGAAAATCATTGTCGATGATTTCCTTCAAGCCATTATCTTCAAGCACTGCCTCCATCCTATCCTTCAAGACAATGTAGTTTGAGCTGCCCTTGAGTGTATACTCTAGCCACAAGCCATTGAAAGCCATTTCAATGTTTATTCAACAGTCGCACCAAGAAATTCTTGCACCAAATTCGAATTGTTTCCACAAAAAAACTTAGCTACTGCTTCAAAATTTCAATCTTTCGCGCTTTGATAACATGTGGAATTTTTAATACAATTATGTATTTTCTGTATTCTCCTGATGTAACAATTATATGTCACTGTTAAATACATAATTGTTTCTACAAAAATCTTGCGGAAATTTAAAACACAATTTCCAATTGCAAACACATGAAGAAAGATCATTCACACATAACACATATGTTTACCGGGAAAGCTTAAAGCTAAAAACCACACTATCATATATTATGTATATATTGTGGATCATGAAACAATCTCATACAAAACTGTACTCCCAGAGCTCTTAGTACAATATATAATCGTCTCACACTGTCATGTAGAAATTTGGCAAATGCCTTAGCCAATTTTCTACCTCACAACAACATGCCTCCACTGCACAATCCAAGTTGATTACAAAGAAAAATTCGATGCAATCAGGCCCTCCTTGACAACGAAATCCTCCTGAGCATATCTAATGTGTTTTTGGCTTGCAAGAGTGCAATCCAATATAGTACAACTGATAGTCAACTGTCCCTTTCACCTACCTCTCAACTCAGTCTCCACTCGATCTGACATGCATGTAGTTAACAGTAGTAAATCTTCAGTTTCATGTGAGATCACTCCATGTGAATTAATTTAATATTTAATTCACTGATCTCTCACTAGTGTATCTTCAGTTACAACTAGCACAACTGAGTTTAACTTACTTAACTAAGTTAAACTACTTTACAAGTCACATAACTACACATCCAACTCTGTTACAACTTCAAATCACTCAGTTACAACTAAGTCCAGTTGCATGTCCCACCAACCAACCTTTGAACTCGAAATTCCTTCAGTTAACTGGTTTTTCACTTCAGTTAACTGATTCCAAGTGCTCCATGAGAATAAATTAATATTTATTATCCAACTATTATTAAGGGATAATAATAGTCTACATGCATCTATAACTAGACATGCGATATATAAATAGACTTCGCACATACATCTAAAATTAAAACATCATCTATAAGTAGAATTTTCTCAACATCTATAAATATAATTCTGCTATAAATACAATTTTTTCATCCATTCTAAAAATAGACATACACCTAAAAATAACATGTGGGCCCCACCTAGTGTAGGTGCTTAATTTTCACTAGGATCATCATCTTGTTGAATCTCAACAGCAATGAAAATTTTTGAAAATTGTTTTCTATGGTACTCTACTTTGGTTGACTACCATTGACAGTAGCACAAACGTTGATTATGTTTACTTATGTCATCACGATTCTGAGATTTTTATTTTTTCATAATAGGATGACATCATTTTTTTGTTCATCACATTCCAATATTCAATTTGATTTCTCATATTGTGATGTTGAAATTTTTTTTGTCACATTTTGACATTGAGTTTTTGTTTGTCATTTTTTGCAATGTTGGTTTTGTTCGTCATAATGCTATGCAAAATTTTCTCATCAAATGCAATGTCTATTTATGTTCTTCATATTGTAGCACCAATTTTTGTTGATTGAATTGGAACGTTGAATTTTTTTTGATACATTGTGACACTAATATTTATTTGTCTCATTACGATGTCAACTTTTGAACATGGTGTTTTATTGTCAATTATGGTTGATTATGGCTGGACATTATTGACCATGGTTGTCAATGTTTAATTATAAATGAATATGGTTGACCATGTTAATCGTGGAGGACATGGTGATCATAATTGACCAGAGTTGAGCTAGATTGACAATGGTTGAATATAGTTGTTTTATTGGAAAAAGGTATAAAAATTATATTAAAAAGTAAATGTTGAAAAAACTAAAATATTAAATAATATTAATAAATTTATTATTTAAAGTTCAAGTTATTAATTGTGATGGTTGTAATGACTATATTAATGTCTATATCCATGTTGATTATGGACATGATGCTTATGGTTGACTATCCGTACATTGGACATTATAGACATGTTGTACATAATTCCCATAGTTAATTAAAGTTAAACATCATTTCCATATTGATTATGGTTTATGAGGTCAATCATAATTAACATGTGCTAATATATATATATATTTTGATATATTAATACATAACTGAATATCTTAACATGTATATTAATATATCATTAATTTATAAATAAATATATTATTAATATGATAATTACGTCAAAGGCTTTCTCTTTATGAGATTGGGTGGGAAAACACTGTTGACTCCACCCAATCAGAAAACTTCTTTATCGCCCTTCTGGCTAATTATATGTTGATATATGCAAGCAAAATATTGACTGAGTTTAATTTGTATTGGTTGTCCTTGATTTTTGGTATTGCGAGGGACTTTCGAAATCTCATTAGTAAAAAACGCGTGAGTGACGTCTCAAAAAGCTGGCAGCATTCATTGAATCTGGTACGCTGGACTCATAAATTTATATCTTGAAACACCAAATCTATTTATCGATAAACGAACTATATTATTTGAGATGTCTAGTGTGTCACACTAGAGCTTTTGGATTTTTTTTGTGTACAGGGATTAAAAAGGGGAGCACTGTGTTTGTCAAATAATGGAAATTTCAGATAATAAATGAAGAGTTTATTGCCATGTCGACGGTAAAGAAATTTATATACGGGGCAAGAAATGATTGACATGCGAACAGTAAGCAGTGACGAACATTGAAGAGAAGTAAAGAACCAGAAAATTAGGCTTCAAATATGATGAGAATAAAATTTAAACTATAAACTTATACTTTGGGATATGATGAGAATCAGCTTTGAACTGTTATTAAATTTGTATTCATTTCGGCCAGTGGAATCATGAGAGGAACGATTGTGTCCATCGATTGTTCAATCAATTAGGAAAAAAAAATTAAAATGTCGTCTTGTCTGACATTCATTTTGTGCTTTCCCCCGCAAATCAGAGGGAACAATGCTCAATGTGCAGGGTGGCATCGAGCTATACCTCATTTTATCTCCATCATTGTCCTCTCTACTAAACAAAACGAATTCTGTCGCTCTCTCTTCGGCTTAATGATTCAAATAATACCTTGGTTGTTGGGGCAGTGGATGCATCTTTGTTATGCGGTCTCATCTAAGGAGTCAAAGTTGATAGGTTGAATTTTGATGGGGTTGTTTGAAAATTTGAGTCAGTGCAAAATGTGTGGGAGAGTTGTATCTTAATGTTTGAAATTTGTGATAATTGTGAATGGCTTTTTAATAAGTTGATTCTTAAATTTGGATCAATACATATACATATAATTGTAAATGGGTTGTTAAGTTGAGTTGTATTCTATTTTTTCTTTTTAATTGGTCTAATTTTTGTTTGGAATGTTTGTTAAATTTTTGGTAAATTTGATATTTCTTTTTGTCAAATTTGTTAGAAATTTAAACTAAATTTATTGGAACTATATTTTAAATTTGGCACAATTTAAGTGTTTTTGAGATTTTTCAGGAATTAAATCTATTTATGTATTAAAAAAAAAATTTTACACATTAAAATAAAATAAAATAAAAAGAAAAGAATTTGATATGGTTGGCCTAACATTAATTACATTGTGGAAAACTCTTGAAAAACATATAAACATCATATTATTAAAGCATGTTATTAGTAACTTTGTGAAAAAATATAGAAAAACACTAACAAAATAGTGAATTAAATTTCAAAATAAAAATTTCCCAAATTTTTAATTCATTAATAATATTGTGAAAAAAAGATAGGGAAATACGACAAAATAATGAATTAAATAAATTTCAAAATGCATTTTCCCAAATTTCTAATTCATTTTAATAATTTTTGTCACAATTTTATTAATACTATTACAATTAAGTGGGAAATATATGTTGATTAACGCCATTTTTCTCTTTTATTATTTAAAAACGTTATTTTTTATTTGATAATTTGTATGGTAATTTCATAATTATGCCGGAGGCATTTTATTTATGAGATTGGGTGGGAAAACACTATTCACCCCACCCAATTAGAAAGCTTCCTTATCTCCCTTGTTACCAATTATATGTTGACATGTGCAAACAATTTATTGGGTGAGTTTAAGTTGTCTTGGCCATCCTCGATTTCTGCACTGTCCTGGCAATTCTTGCATTGGATGTCTGCCTTAGGTTGATTGTTATTGATTGGGCGACCATTGATGACCTCCACCACTTCCTTCCAGTGCTTCTACTTCAGATTCCCGTGGTTCAGCTCCATATAACACTCATGCCAGACATCGATCGGAGTCAGGGTAGCGGTCTGGCTCGAGATATTGTACCCCAACGTTCATAATTTTTGTGCATGGATGGATTCAAGCATGAGTTAGTCGCTACGGCTCAAATGGCTGGAAAACGCTTAGTAGACCTTGCAAAAAGTAGTGTGCCTTTGTATGCAGTCATGATTCTGGGAAACTCAGTATGTAATGAATGGTCAAAATATGGAGATTTTGAGAAGGGAAGATTCTATCAGAGCATACAAGAATTTCTGGAAAAATCAAGAATGTCAAAGGATCACTATGACAGAGAGTCAATTATCCATGATATTTATTATGCAGTAGTAAATTTCAGCTGAGAAATTTGGAACAGAGGGGCAGAAATTGGAGGAAACATTCAAGGATCTTGCCTCTCGTATAATTGGAAGTGCGATACATATAACCAATCCCAAAACTAACCCTAGGATAAAAGTATCAAAGGCCATATATCTATTTGCAGCAAAAATTATTGTTTTTGCACGTGACACTGAATTTAAAAGGCAGAAAGATCTTGAGGATGCAACATATTTGTTAATAAAAGAAAAATAAAGACAACGAAAATTTGGGCAGAGTACAAGCGAATTGCAGTAGAGTTTTGGTCATCATTCGTCATAAATTAGGGAAAGGTAAAAGGTAATGAGAGTATTTGATTACATTAACAAATAAAGGTGTCTACAAAGGAAAAATAATCTCGCATGGAATATGTATCTCCATTCTCAACTTAACTATTGTATATAAATATCTTTTATATTATTTTAATAGTTTGTTATTCATTGTCCTATAGGCTATTTTTAGCCTCGTGGATGTTAAAAATACTTTCTTTCTTTCCTTATTTCGTCCCTCCCCCTCTTACTGGCACACAATCTCCTCCCACGGGCTCTCAGGATGGCTGAGCCAAAGGGGGGGGAGGAGGAGGTGGTGACGCAATATGCTTGACAAAGGAGGAATCGGGCAGAGGCAACGAAAAAGAAAGACTCAACCCATTTGAAGCACCAATATTTTTGCTGATGACAACTTAAGTTGCGCCTCCTTCGTTGTGGTTGTGGTTCCGACGAGCATTATTCCTCTCGTCATCGTGCTTTTTACTTAGAGGGGAAAAAATTAGTCATTGAGAAGCTGAATCTGACTGAAACCAAAACTCCGAAATCAGTAGGGCATGCCAGAAATCCACGCGGGTGATCAAGCCATAAAGCCGAGAGACAAAGATATAAATAACCATGATTTTTATCTATTTTCTTTTGCCTCGACGCTACGTGATCATGATTTTTTGGTTTTTGTCTATCCAATGATGTACTTAATAGGAAACCAAGTTAATGTATTGGTTGTCACACAATCATGGAGCAAAATGTTGCATGTACTTTCCGAATGAAGTGAGGATTGTGGGTGAATATGAAGTGAATTTTCCCGTTACACTAGTCTGCATCTAAGATAATTTTAATTTATTGATTCGTTATTTTCCCTTGGATTTCATTCTCTCCCTCACTAACATTTATCTACCATGTCTACTCCCTATTGAACGAAACGAGCGCACTGATAGTGTTTAAATCCATAAATTATTTTTTTATCTCAATAAGTGGATGTGCATCTTAGATGGATCATCTTGGTCCAATTGGATGGGAGGTTTGATTGTTCTGCAGATCTGTTGATCAAACTTTTTAATATAATCGCCGATGATGAACCTAGCAAATATGGTAGCGAATGACCTTTCTTATACTAACGGATGACCAAAAAACTCTTGAGCACAATTATTTTAACTCAATGATATAAATACCATATTAGGTTGCAGAAGAAGATCATATGGTGCAGTTGGTTCAACTTTTTAATTATGGTTTCAGTCTATATTCATAAATCCTCTCCAGAGCAGATGGAAATAGAGTTTACAAATTAATAAACCACAACTTGGGGTCCCTCTTGTCTATGCCCTAGTTCAGTCCACCCGAGGGATGCATCCAACACTCAAGAGAGTCGCTACTCTTCCTCATTCTTACGCTAAAGCCCTCTCTACAGTACAACCAGCTTGCTGGAGAAATAGAGGTGTTAACTAGCATAATCTTGCTTGATAAATAGAGGTGTTAGCCACTGCTTGATAAACTATCTTTACAAAATGAAAAAAGATAATTTCAATGGAATTTCACATAGAGAAGCCAAATTTGGGAAGAGATGCTTCTAAGCCTAGTGTTATATTCAAATGAGCATCTCTTTCTCAAGTTTTTTCTTTTTTTCCAAATTTATTTTCTTTCTCATTATTGGCAAGGAGCTCCATGATTTTTTTATTTGATCCAATGTATGAGGAGTTCATGAATCCATTTTGTATGCTTCTAGAGTGCAAAGGGTTTCCTTTCCTTAACTTTCTCTCTTCATATTTGTCATTTGTTGATTCTTATCCCACCTTGGTACTTTCCCCACTTCTCAAATTTCATATAGTAAAACATAGGATGAGAAGGGATCATGAAGGGGAAGAATACCATCATTACTATGCCATTACTCTGGGATAATTATGCTACCATTATTCTGGGACAATTATGCCAGTGTTACTTTATGTTAGTCTAACTTCTTTTTTTTTTAAATTTAACCTCTTATTACATTCTTTAAAAGATATATGGAAACTAAAATATCCATATATTTCACTTAAAATTATTGTTTTCCACATTCCCCACTCCACAACGTTACTTTACTAGTATATAAATTAGTATATTAACATATATATACTTATTAATCTTTTATTAATATTATTATTTTATAAAATTATTAAATCTTATTCATAAGTCTTATTACTATTAAATTTTATTAATATTATAAATAAAACTTAAATCTCATTCATAATTACTCTTAATTTTTTTTATTAATATTATTAAAACACCACATTCATTAATGTGGGATGTTTGAATATTTTTATAGTGAGAATAATGATTTTGAGTATTCAAATGAAGATTTTCATAGTGAGAATCATGATTTTGAGTATTCAAAATATAATCCACCCGTATATCTACATGTTCTGATTACTCAAACTCACATTAATATTTTTTTTTCATCTTAAATATAAAACCTAAAACAATAAATGAAATTTTTATTTTATTTTAAACAAAAATAAAAACAACTCATTCAAATTAATTTTATATGTTGTCATACTATTTGATTCAGAATTCAAACCCAAAACTTACGATCGATATAACTATATAATACTATTATATCTTTATATCTTTATATTTGTATCTCTATCTTAAACTAATAAAATATATGTTTTTTTATTATTATATTATTTTAATATTTTATAAATAATGAAATATGTAACTAAATTTATATATTGGTAAGAAATTATCCAAAACAAAGGTTTATATAAATTTCATTTATATCCAATTTTATTTTTAATAATAACTTATTATTATAATCTAAATTTTTAGAAAGTAATATTACTAGCAATTGCACGCAAAGGAAACATTGTAAGGAATAAATTCAAGGAGATTGTGACATAAAAAATTATTGAAGATAAAAATTAGTAAAAAAAATTCTATTCAAGGTATAAGAAATCACTTACATTATCCCAAATTGATAGAATCTATAACCTTTCCAACATATATTTCCTCTTAATTTTCAAGAATGGCCTTTCAAGTTCCAATAGAAAATATTTGATAGATTTTGAAAAAAAATAAGTAGTAGATCACATCATATAGGCTAAATAAAATAATATTAATTCTTGAACAAAATGATGGTTATCTTTCCAAATATAAATTTGCGTCACAACCTCACAAATTTCAGACATCATTACATATTAGATGAAAATGAGCCAGAAATAAGCTTGCAATGAATAATTTTCGGTGTAAACTCTGCATCTTCGATGGGAAACTCTAGTGCAGTGTAGTAGATGGTGTTAAATATCTCCATTGTTTCCTTAGAGAAAATTATCTCTGAAATCGCAAAGAATTTTTTTTAATTACACTCACATTAGCAAAAACAGACTATTTTAGTATTTGGTATTTCCCCCTCAATAATATAGGGTTTACATCTCGTGGTGGCCATATTTCTAATATGTATTATAACTTCTTGTATATATCATCAATTTTTATTGAGAATTGCAACCGACCATTTTAACAGTTTATATGGTGACAAAACCTCTATATGGTTGAAGAAATTGACTATTCACAAAATGCAATAAACCACCAACCATCTATAACTTGACCAACTCAAAACTACCCAACAAAAAATAATTAAAAAAAATAACAATGAACCATAAGCAAGGCCCAGTGGAGTAATACAATCTGTAGAATGTGCATTGGAAACAAGACTAAGGGTGGTCAAATTGCAATCCGAATGTACCTTCTCTATAATGATGCTTGCTACAATCTCCAAATGCACATCAATAGTTATTATGTAGCAACTTAAGGTGTCAGTAAACTTTGGCATCTAATAATAGATATTCATCAATTTCCATCGGTCGTTCCTTGATAATTGCAGAGTACATAGTAATTGAATTGTTCTGGTCTTACACAAATTCTACTTAACTCATAACCTTGTCCTGACAACTACACCATCACATGACAGTTGGAAAAAATAGAGAAAAAATAGAAAATAAAATTAGAGGGCTCTTCGAGAAGAGAGAATAATATTAGAGACAAAATGGCACACAAACTTATTAAATATGTAGAGTACTTATGAACTGTTCTGAAGCTGGGGTATGAATTATGAACTGTATAACTATCCACGGGTGGTAAAAGTCTTTGCTTACAACCTTTTAAGAGTTTCTTGCTATGGATTGATGCTTTTCTAGTCTTATGGGTGTCCCTATTATGTTGATTTATAATAGATAAATTTGTGTATAAACTTTCCCTTGAGGTGCCTGTATGCACTAAAGAACGAGGGTAAATCCTCAATAAAATTTATGATGGCTGAGATCAGATTCCTTGAGCCAATTGAAACATTTAAACAAATGAAATGAATTGAATGTTTTATTTAAGTGAAGAAGAAATTAAAGTAAGTGAATAAAAAAAACCAAACTATGTAATGAGAAACATGTGACACACTAGAATAAATTTTATGACACATAGTGGTGGAAGATATTCATTGTTAGATAATTGACGTTATAATTATCTACACGATGTATAGATTCCTATTTGTATGTGTTTTCTTGTTTTTCTAACTATAAATACACTCACCAAAAACATTCATAAAAACTTCAAAACTTGTATACCACTGACACAAAGATATGCTATTGAGAAGCTTGGCAAAAAAAACTTGATTGGACCAATTTTTCTAAGGAAGAACATAGAAATGTTTTTAAAACATGATAAAGAAGACTCTAATTTAAAAATAAAATGATAATATTTCACTTTTATTAATTTTTGTAGCCACATATTTCATCCATAATCCAAGTGACAAACACTCTTCTTTATTGAAGCCACAGATCTCATCTTTCAACCACATAGCCCAACTGAACTAAAAATTAACCGTAGACATTTTTTCTTGGTTTAAATGCATAAACAACACCCATATGACATTTGAACTCAGAAAATATATAGCCCGTTGTCTCTTAAGCTTGAATTTGAATCTATCCTAACTATGCACTATTTTCTGTTAATCTGATTTAAAAAAAAAACTTGATTGGATACTTTACCCGCTCCTTGATAGAAATTTTATGGAATGAGTAAACCAAAGTTTCGATTGGATACTTTACCCTCTCCTTGATAGCAATTTTATGGAGCAAGTAAACAAAAATTCAATGCATTTTATTGAAAAAGGAAACTAAAGATTAAGTGTACAACCAATATGGTGCATCATCAAAGAACCTTTGGCAAACGAATATACTATAGATTATAAAGTGTCCCTTGTGAATAAAAAAATTATTATAGCATGTGGTAGATGACCATATAGAATTCTCATAACATATTGGTGCTTAAATGCACTCCCAAGTAAAAAAATGATAGGTGCAAAATAAGCTACATGTGCAATAATCTCAGAATCGTTTCCAAGAAGGAAGTCAAAATTTATTATGAATAATCCAGTGGGTTCTTCTAAAAAAATTTTACAAGAGGCAAATCAAAATTTATAATGAATCATCTAGCAGGCTCCTATAACCCAACACCCTCAATTCAACATCCCTAACATTTTTAGTTGTATTAAATGATAAGAAACAGTTTCATGTGAGCACCTCGAAGCACCTGAAATTTGAGATTCATATTCTCTTTTTTCTGTCACTTACCCATACAAATTTTCAGCATACCATAACTGAGAATCCCAATTTTTGCGACCAGGTAAGGTATTCCCTTCCTAAAAAATGGGAAAATAAATCCCAAGTATAGCTATACTAACGCCACAATTAGAACTTAGAATCCATGTTGTTTTACATGAAAATATTTTGGATGTCTTGGCTCTAACATAGGGCTCGCACCTAGCAATTCAAGCATTTGTGAGAGATCCTTGTCATCATTGGCACCATTAATTTGAAATGAACCACTTTCTTCATGTTGGCTTCACACATAATGCTAAAAAATCCAACAGATCCACCACTGCTAAGTAAGTAAATGGTTGACTGACTACTTCAGAGATTCATGCACTTATTACAATTTTAAAAAGGAGTAAACAATGTTGAAGGAATAGTATTGGGAGTGGGTGAAGAGGAGAGATCAGATTATTGTCCACTAGAAGAAGGGGATTGTGAGGAAGACTCTACCTGGAACTTCTGTGGAGCCTCAGCAATATTTTTTGAGAAATATTTATCCATTGAAGGATTTCTAGGATGAGCAACAGGTTGCACACTTATTTGGAACCTGAAAAACTTCCTGAAAGCATTGAATCATTGAAACATGATTTATGGGAATGTGAATACTTGAACCTTGTTAAAGATTTCTTAATGGAAGAAAAAATGCAACTTTGAGAAGTTATAATATTATCACATGCTTCATCAAGGAAGTCTTTATCATATAGACTCAACAAAAAAATCATCTCAAATGAATGTGAAAGTTAAATAGGTTTTTGATTTTTCCAAACTTTTACATCTCTATTGGCCCATGCCTGAACATGAGAGAAACACATGCAAGATGGTTATTCTTGAGATCATAATGTATAGGGGTCTCTCTTGATCCTATGATTATGTTTATACTTCCCTACACTTCTTTCTTATTAAAAGGAGTGTCTCAAGGTGGCCATGACCTGCAACTACGTGAACAAGAGTTGGGTATGTATTGTTTCCAGATGTTACAAAGTTTTTCCACAACTGAACAATTTACACTACATAAATTGAGAGGAGTGTCATGTTTCAAAGACCAATGCAAATATTTATTTCCATCTTGGTATGTTTCATTGACTAGAGCAACATATGATAACAAAACATCTAGCAATGCATCATCATTTTCCTAGACACCATGAATCTTCCAGCTCTGGACAAACTGGGGAATACATTCTATGTGAGTTGTCAATGATACAAAATTACATTACATGTAACAATGATACTGAGAAATAATTTGAGCGTGAGAAATAATACAACTTAAGACATCCACCATATTGCAAGAAGAATACATTCTATGTAAATTGTCACTAATACAACATTACGTTACATGTAACAATGACCTGATAAATAAGGTGAGCCTTAAAAATAATATGAATTAAGACATCCACCACCTTGCAAGAATGGAATATTGTGGAAACTATGTACATTAGTATTATAAGTGAGAAGGAAACAATTTCATTTTTATGTTTCACAAACAACACTAACAAACCATTTTTAGGCTCACAGAACCACATGTATTAATTCGACTACACTCCATACTTCCACAGGGTCACTCACTTAGTCCAATATTTCTCATCCTTACGCTACACATCACAGAGTACAAGAAAAGCGAGAGTTGGAATTTACGTCAAACATCATAGTTATTATCTAACCATTCCACCCTTGAAATTTTCGCCACTCATTTCGCCTCTGCACTCCACTCCATCGATTTTAATTCCACTGAGCCCACCCATATGCTATATTAGCCTCCATATTTTTCTCTACAATATGCCACTCATTTATTCTTAACTTATCTCTAAATCCAATTTTTAGGGTTATATTTAACGTCAAGTTACTAAATTAACACATTTAATTGTTAACACAAAAGGTTTTGATCTATATTTTAGATTCACATACCAAAACAATATCTTGAAAATCAATATGTGATATTGCTCGTAAGGCAAGACTTGAATAGGTTAATTAACATCTACAATGAGAGTTATCTATTTATAGGAAAGAAGTATAGCTCAAAAAAACTATAGGATATATATAATGAAAATTTCGGTGGAAATGGCTCTAAAAAGGACATTTCAGAAAGGAACACTCAACTCAAGTAGCACATGACTCAGGCATAAGACCCCAAGCACCAAAATTTTGTTTAACTTGCCTGAAGGCTACTTTATCTATGCATATCTCAATACGATGAGAATGGATACGCGAGGATGAAATCAAATTATGAATAAGCTTTTCTTCAACTGTATATGTAGTTTCTCATTCTCTCTCTTATGGAATCGAGGCAGCTCGAGGACTTGGATTAATCATAGATTTTGGGTCCCCCATTCTTATACTTCGAGGCCTGGGATGACTTTTCAACTCTTTCTTAACTTTCTCCCAGTGACAGGCAAGCCCACTAGAATGAGATTGGGTTGATTAAATATTCAAATATTCAAGCTCTTGAACAACAAGCATAAAGCATAGGTCTCTCATATGGCTTTGCATAACATCCAAGGCCACCATGTTCTATTGCATAAAATATTTTATGAATTTGCATCAATAACTAAAAAGGAAAATAGAAATTAGTGTCACTGGTTTGAAGTCATGAATGACAATATGAAAATTACATGAGAACCAACGACAATGTCAAAAAGGAATTGACTATAGTAAAAATATACACACCTGGGTCGATTATCAATAGAATCTTTGCAAAACCTCGAAGACCACCACTGTTCTATTGCACAATTTTTTTTATCAATTTGCATAAAAAACTAAGAAGGAAAATAGAAATTAGTGTCACTGGTCTGAAGTGATGAATGGCAATTTGGAAATTGCATGAGAATGAACGGAAGTGTCCAAATCAAATTGAATAGAGTAATAATCTACACATCTCGGTTGATTATCAGCGGAAATAGGGTATATACATCCCAACTTCAATGTGTAGCGTTGAAACAAAACCCTAGTAGCTACACCAAATTATTCCAAGAGGAAAATGAGAGTAAGGTACAGTAACTAGTGCAGATTATGTTATGAGATCGGAACATAATATTACCTTGAATAAATAAACACCTTAAATCAATTTATGTATTCTCGTTTATTGGTAGTGGGCTCAAAACTAGTCTCACATTAGCGATCTTTTCTACTGCCAACACCGCCTGAAACCCGTCTGTGCCATCCAGTTGCAGAGCTCTAATCCAAGGAATATTTGGTGGAAATTACTGGGCTCGCAAGGAGGATCACACAACTTTTGGCTTTGGCTCAGTCTCAGTCTCAAGATCGCAATAGAGACCTGCATCAACTCAAGGGATGAATCCATGGCTTTCTATTTTTGTTATGGTATTATAGGTTGTATATCATATCGAGGAGGAAGATAGATTTGTAGAGGTTATAGAGTTAGTTAAGTAGTTAGCCTAAATGAAGGAGGTCGTGGATGAATGGCGTAAAACATTTCAATTGTCTAACATTCAATCTAATGGTTCACGTTTTCAAAGAGGAACGCCTTATGATGTAAAAAAATTAATAATGTGAAAATAAAATAAAAATATTAAAAATAATGTTTAAAAAAATATTTCACAGTATTAACCCACAATATTCATATAGAATATAGCCTATTTAAAAGGGAAAATTAAACCAGGCTAGATCCATCTTAATTCTAGAGCTAACAAGCCCTAGAATATTAACAAAATAACATATCCATCTTAATTTTAGAGCTACCAAGCACTAGCATATTAAAAGAATAACATATTAAAGAAACATCGGAATAGTTATTGGATTTCTTTTAAAGAAACATCATAACAGTTATTGTATTGCTTTACTATTAACAAATGCAAGGTTTTTTAGTGGTTAAGTATATTTGTTTACATCTTGTTCCTATATTTTTTTTATACAAATACTTCCTTAAATTATTGATATTAAATACCTTCAAGAATTTTAATTTTAAGTAGTTTTAATATGAATGTTAATAATGAAGAGTCATTGCACAAATATCTAAAATTAATAGCATAAATATTGTAACTACATCTATAATTTTTGACAATTATTCATATAATATAATCTTATTATATAAAAGTGACAATAAGACATTCAAATTATAATCTAATCAGACATCAAAGATATTTAAAAATAAACATTATTTTCCAAAACTAAATATTATAATTTAATTCAATATTAAACTAATAAACTAAATAGTGATGAAGTGGTAAATCAATTACGCGTTATGTTGGAAAAAAAAAAACTAATAAACGAAACTTTCACCTTTTTTCAACTATAGATTAACTATAAAATTTCTATGTTTCAAAAATATATAAAGTAATACTGAACTGAACTGGAAATACACTCACAATATTTTACCTCATCTTATCAAGGCTCTTTAAAAAATAATTCCTCGTCAAACGAAAATAGAGTTACCTTGAAATTCCAAGCCTGCGGAAATTACTTTTACATTTTTCACATTTCACCATCTTGATGCAGAGGTTTGCATCTTATAAATACTTGACATATTGATTACTCATGAAGAATGAGTCAATCGTTTACTCACTATATAGACTTATGCTATGGTTAATAATATTGGTATATAAGGAAGATATATATTGTTATATCATTATTCATTAACACCTGATAAAAGGCAATATCCAATATTCTCATTTACAGAGGTAAAACAAAAAACCAACTCTTCCACTCTCAGTTCATATTTGACCCTCTACAGCCATGAATAAGCTCTTACTATAGCAACTAGATATATGAACCTGACCCTCTACAGGCACGAATAAGCTCTTACTATAGCAACTAGATATATGAACCTTCACGATTCCCGGTACAACAATAGCCCTTAAAACACACTTGCAGTACCTATATATATATATATACACCTAATATTTTTATTTTAACATAAAGATATGGAATTAAACCGACATATGGATTGTAGTTACAATGAGAACATTTATATATAATATTCTACATGAGGACTATATAGATACATGAGCACACAGAAGAACAAAAGAATGTATTTAATACATACAGATACACAGTGAATGTTCCTACGAGTAAAGGCCGAAATTTTTTATATTTTTAATTGAATACAAATAGACACAAACTTGTCCCAACACTATATATATGCTTATAATTTACAAAAAGAAATGATGTATGCCCATAAATACAAACTTCCTAATTAGGAAGATAATCTTAAACCATAAAGAAAGAACTAGTCTGCGAATAGTGCAACCATTAGAGACAAAAGGAGATACTAAGAGAGCAGAAAATTTGACGTAGCAAAGAAGGCAGTTGAGAAATTAGTGATTTTTACAGGTGAACTCGAATTGGAAACATGGAAAGAAAAAGGACCATGTACTTTAATAGCATTCAAAGGGTTTCGTGTACATGATATGTGATTGGAAGTGCAATTATAGAAATACTCAAAAAAAAATATAGAAGGAGAAGTATAGGGATGGTATGATAGCTATATTTAACTTTATATATATAGACTCGTAAATTATTCGATTGTATTGTAGAAAGAATACATTAGTGAATGAAAACCCGAGTTGCAAAAACTAAATTACTAGAAGAGAACATAGATATATAAAAACTAATATGTATGAATACCTGAAACCATGAATAAATGTCGGGATTAAAGGCCTTTAAGAATATAAATAAATTACGAAATACATGTGGTGGTGCCTTCGGTGTCAAAGAATCCCTCATCCTGCCGTAGTACGTCTTTCAAATATTTCAAACGCATCCGAGACGATGTCCTCCGGGAAGTTGTCCTCCCCCAACAAAACGCCTCACAGATGGAAGTCTTGCCACAGTACGCCTTTCATATATTTCAAACGCATCCGAGACATTGTCCTTTCCCAACAGAATGCCTCACAAATGGAGGTAGAGCGTTATTCATAGGTATGATCATAAACAACCCTTCTCATAAACATTGCAAAGTCGAGACGTTGTCCACGCCCAACGAAACGCCTCACAATTGGAAGTAGAGAATTATTCATAGGTATGATCATAAGAACCCTTCCCATAAACATTTCAAAGTGTGAAAGGAGGAAGATAATATACCAACCTAAAAAGAAGATCAAAGACAACAATTGATAAATACAACATATTTAAAGTATATCAATAGAGACATGCAACATAGAACAGCAACAATTTAAGGGATGAATCCTTTGTTTTTTATTGTTATTATGGTATTAGAGGTTGTATTTCATATTTATGGGAAGAGAGATTCATATAGATTAGAGAGTTAGTTAAGTTAAATGAAGTAGGAGGTGGATGAATGGCTTAAAACATTTCAATCGTCTAACATTTAATCTAATGGTAAAGACAATACAAGTTAATGGTAAAGACAATACAAGTGACAGTTGGGAGAGTTGTTTTCAAAGAAGAATGCCTTAGGATATAAATATAACTAGCAATTGCACCACATGTTGCAAAGGAAAAGCCTTAAGTCATAAATTGCATATTTTTCTATTCTCATAAACTTCATGCTTTGCCATTAATTCGCCCTCTTGGATCAGATTACTACTAGTGTTTTTATCAAAAATCATATAAATTGTCTTTTTCCTTGCATCATTTTTTTTGTAAATGTATTCAATCATTTTGCAAGTGGTTATGTTTCAGATTTGTTGCACAAATCAAGATTTAATGGATCATCAAGTACGGAATGTAATGTTAGTGGAATATTTATTTATAAATATTCAACTCTTTTATCACACATGATCATCTAACAACTCACTTTTCTTATTTCATATCTTGCATTAAAGATGAAGATAAAAAGGTAGAATAAATAAACAAAAAATTCAAGTTCTATGCATTCACAATAGTAAGGCAAAATACATAGATAATGAAGGAGTAGGCATGAAAAAAGTTTGGATTTAAGAAAAAGGTGGGGTGCCTCCCATGATAAAATCACTCATTTAAGCTTTTCCACACACATTTTGGCACATTCAGTTATTACCTATAACTTCTATTACTTCTCCATGCTTTCGTTCCTGAATCTTAAGGTCTTTCAATTGTGAGATGACATGGTTGTGCATGTAGTTTCTTTGCAATAAAAGGTCAACATTAACAATAGTAGACAATGGCAGCTAGGGGAGTTACTTTATTTACTTAGTTATTTTTTTGTTAAAAAAGAACTTACTTAATTTACATAGATATTTCTTGTTTGAATTAGTAATCATTTTAGTTTAATATTAATACATTTTCACTAAATTCTTATTATTGATATTAATTTTTTATTAAAGTGTTCAAGAAAACATTAACAAATATACTCTCATTGAATTACTCACTAGTTTCATATTTCTAATTTCCAACAAACTTGTAAATTTAGTTAAAAAATGAAGTAAAAAATTTAAATCTATGTTACAACCCAACCCAAAGAGTGCCCACTTGAAAACATAAAATGGTAAAAAAACTCGAGCTTGTGCATGAATATGCACACTTTCGTTTTTTTTCACCCGAAAAAAACAAACATTTTTACTGATATCAAATGTTTTACATCGCTTCAAAGTACATGTTAGGTCTCTGTAATTTATTAGCAAGATTGGGAGAGTCCAATCACAGAGTTAACATCATTTCAACTAACTTTGGGATTCTAGGATCTAGCCCTCCTGAATCCAAGAGGGATCTCTCCAATATGTACAAAGATGGATATTGTCTTTGAAAAGCTTAGGGTAATGATATTAGGCTAGTTATGAAGGCCAAGGTTTTGGTTTTGTTTTGGATGGTTGAGCATGAAATGTTACTTGAGGGGAAAGTCCAAAGTGCAAAGTTTCAAAAGTGAGAAGTTTCTATACCACAAGATTATTGAGATTAAAATGATGGAATGGAAACATTAAAATGTTGGAGGGGTGGAAACTGATAATAATTTCTCAGAGGATTTATAGTCAGTCCAAACAAGAAAATCCTCTTAAGTAACTATTTCAAAAGCAACCAAGGATAGGGCTAACCATAGACTTCTTGGGCAAGTTCTTATTAAAGCAACTTAATTGACAAACAATCCAGTAATCCACATAATTACCTTCAGAAAGTATGAAAACACATAAGAAAAACAGAGTGTAACTTAAGATCAGATAAAGTACTTTTAAACCTAGTCTGCTTTCAGTCAACACCAAGGGAAACTTCCAGAATCTGCCTTTGGAGAAAAGAATCTAGGAACCAGGGCAAGCCATATCTTCTCTAGTCTAACTTTAATAGCAAATAATGGAAATAACATTCGAGAACAATATTTGAGCAAACAGAAGGACGAGGGAACGCCAACATTCCTAACTGTTTAAACTGTATTGAATCATTCTTAAATAAAAAAATCTGAAGAAAACATTAAGATAAAGATTTCTCAGCCAGAGAAGGTTACTGCTATCTGTTAAAATCAGCAACCACCATTTAGCGATTCTTCTGAGGAGGGAAAATGAACAATATGGCATACATAGAAGGAAAACGATTAACAAAGAAAGAAGCACTTCACCAGTGATAAAGACCAGGATCCCAAGAAACAACTTTTATATTGATGTCAAACCAGTTACAATATTCCAGTCCAATGTTTCATTTCAGCAATCATCTTCACTATTCAACCTAACTACTCTAGCGCAAACAGAGCTTCAAGGGCCATTGAACACTATGTACAAATAGAAGTCTCGAGCTCAAGTGTATTTCAAAGTTCTGCAACCAATAATTTCTCATCTTCTCATGAGGTATTTATAGAAGAATGAGGAGGTGATATGAGAAAATATCTCTGAGGATAATTAATACAGTTTTAAGACTTCTCGTCCCTTTGAGAGGCTCGATGAAGAAGTTCATAGGTGGAACGCTGTATTAACTGTTTTACATTTATGGATTAAGCTCGGTGGGAGCTTTATTTGACTTTGAGGCATTATATAATGTTTGGAGTAACTCTGCAGATATTTTCTGCATTGATTTCCTTCCAGAAGTAACTCCCTGGCTATGCTGGAGGCGAATATCTGATTTTCTTCAATAACTTCGGCCTCTGTTTGAAAGGTTTGAGGTGACAGGTGGCTCGGTGGTAGCTAAGGGATCAATTTGCCTCAAGATGTGGCGGTGGAGGCTTTCCGTCTGATAAAACACTTTAGGTTTTCTTTAAAATGTGTTTTGAGTTGGGGATTAGGATTCTGATAACCGTCTTAGCCGTAATCCCCGTAAGACTGTCTTCAATCTTCATCTGCTGTGTTCTGTCTTCAAACTGATACTCTTTAACTGTTTGTGAATTAAAACAATGTCTTGTCGATGTGCAGGCTGCGCTGGGCTTTTGAATGGCATCAATGCCCATGAAGCATTGAGAAAAAAATGGAGCAAAAAAAACCCCGCAGATGGTTCTCTTTAACAGCTCGAAGGCACAGGAAACGTCTTTCCCAACCCTCGGCTTTCTTTCATTATACAATGGAAAAGCATTAAAACACCTGCAAAACACAAAAATAGTTAAGAAATCCTGCGGAAATAGGTTAAAACTACTTCAGATGGCGGGGGAGGAACGTAGCCGTCGGATGAAGGCAACCAACGGTGGAGATCTGCATAGAAAGGAAAAAAGGATAGCAGGAGAAGAATAAGGAGGAGGGGTTTTGGACCGTCCGATCTGGACACGTGGACGGTCCAGATCTAATCGGAGGGTCTCAATCGGAGGTGGTAGAAAAGGGGATGCGATTGAAAACAAAACTCCGATGCGATTCTGCAATCGGGAGGGGAGAAGGCGATTAAGCGCTGTCCGTCGATCTGCAGATCAGATCGACGGCGGAGAATGAAACGGGGGATGGCTGATCGGGGGAACAGATATAAAGTATGCGATTGGAAACATTGTGATTGAAACATTCCGATTGAAACATTCCGATTAAAACATCCCGATTGAAACATTCCGATGGGAACATTTCGATTGGGCGATAACCGTTCGATTGGGTCTAGATCGACGGTCTAGATCCTTTGTTTTCTTGCACCGGCGGGACCCTTGTACTTCGTAAGAAACCCAAAAATTTCAATAAAAAACAAGGTTTTGAGTGAAATGGGCGGAATATATATATGATAGGCTGGCGCCCGATTGCGGGGCCACTGGGTGTATGGAGTACCATGGGCCCGGGCTTTATATGACTAGGGCCAATCGTAATCGAAACATTCGGGCCCGGTCTTTTTGATCAACCCATTTTAAATCCTTCGATCGCGATTGCGCGATCGGTATTTTTGATCAACCCATTTTATTTAAACACGTGACTTTAAAGTTTTTAACTTAAAACTTCGGAAAGTGGGTTTTTGGGTTTACAAAGGAAAAAGGGTCGGAAATGAAATATTCACAAGGTTTAAGCGCCGAGGGCGGGCTCAGGGTTATATGAACATAATAATATGATCGGGGGTCTAGGACAAAGGGGCTGATCGCAATCGACGTTTTGAAATGGTTGACAAACATGCACACTTGAATCTTTTCGATTCGATTAGCGCTTCATGGGTTTGGCGCTTGGTTTTTATGATGAGGGCGTATTGGGGAAGTGGTTTAGGGCTTGGCCCAAGGGGCTTAGGTCCATAAAAAGACTTGTATTTTTATGATTTTTCACGGTTTGTTAATGGAAACAAAGGGTGCCGAAAGGGTTAAAAAGTGAGTTTTTAACCATGGGAAGGGTGATTTATGAAGGGAAGAAAGGAAAACATAAATAATAGAGGAAAAATATGGAAAAAAGGGAAAGGAACAGAAGGTTAATTTCGAGTGGGAGAAAGGGAAAAGGGATGGTTTTGCAGCAGTTTCCTCTTCGTATTTCAGCAGAAATTTCAGAGTATGAGATGAGAATAGTAATGAGGATTTTGGACAGAGGCATGAGGCCTACAAGGAGTCTTCAAGAGCCAACAATTTTTAGTGATAAAATTTGTTCCTTAGAGGCTCAAAAAAGATCTTAGCCACCTTTTGGTATAACAAAATATTATAGCTGGCTAACAGTGGCTCCACTTGGGGATGGTGCCTTCTTGAAGGCATCAAGAATTCAGACTTGATTTCTGGGAGGCTGATCAGTTGCCTCATCCATTATTCCTTCTGGGATGCTGACCATGTGCCTCATCCAATGAATTTCTCTTTCTGTGCTGAATGGTCTTGATTAGCTCTGAAAAAATGATGTTAGTTATGAAAAATGATGAGCTTCATCAATACAACCTTCTACCTACCCAATCCTACAGATCTAGCATTTTTTCTTCATCAGAGTGCACTTGGATTGGCAAACTCTATTCACAACATTTTATTCTTTTGAAAGCAGGAAATCTAATCTATTTCTAATCCTTATTTCTCCCTGAACTCAGATTAAACAGTTGAGCTCAGATATTTTTCTACCTAGTCTATTGTTTGTTGGGATTAAACAGTCCAACAAACCTTCATTCTCTAAATTCTACAACAGAAAATTTAAAAAAAAATAGTCAAGTCAAGATTGAGCTGTTCGACTTGCTATGATCTATGGCATAAGAACAAGCTGCACATAGATTATTATTTGCAGAAAATTAAATCAAAATGGAAGGCTTAAGATCTGAAAGTTTCTCATTATGGCCTTCTTTTTCTTTTCATAGCTATGCTTTTTCTCTTTTCTGTGAGCTATCTCTTCCTTGATATCTGATTCAGATTTTGGGAAAATTAGAACCAGCTTTTCTCTTTTATGACTCAAGAAAATAAAACAGTTTTGAGTCATCTCTCTTTGGAAACTTTGGTTAAAATTTTGAACATGTTTGAACCTTAATTTCTATCCTAATCTATCTACTGATAAGCCAAGATTAAATAGTTTGGCAAATTAAATTCACTACCCTATCAGCAGAAAATTGAAAGAAAATTAGTCAAGATTAAACAGTTTGACTAACTAGAAGTGTGTTTTGTAGGAGTGGCATTTAAGCTTGCACACTTTCAGATTTATTCCTCTTTTTGGCATGGGGCTGTTCCTTTCTTATTTTTCATTTTTGCCCTCTTTTCTTTCTTTCTTTGTTTTTGTATTTTTTGATTTTTCATAAATTTGAATGCAATGATGGATGAAATGTTTAAAATGGAAAAAAGAAAAAAAAAGGCTTAAAAACATATCATGAATCAAAAGAAGTAATGCTTGAGCATCCTGCCATTGACAGGACCCCCAAACAAATCTGTTCCATCCAGCTCTTGTAAGAAGAATGCATTGTTTCCAACAACTGAATGAATAGAGTAAGGGCCAAGCCATAGATTGTCAAATTTACCATGCTTTCCCTTATCTTCTCTCTTTGAATCCCACTTTAACACTTTGTCCCCAATCTTGAAATTGCTGGCCTTTGTTCTTCTGTCAAAAAGCTTCTTAATGCTGTCCTATTTCTGCAATGTTTTGTTGTACACTTCCTCTCTGATTTGCTGAAGATGAATGGTCTGATTTATTCTTCTGATCATGTCATTATCTTCAGTCTGCAATTCTTGAATTAACTTCATAACTGGTACACCAAGGCTGTTAGGAAAAATTGCATCTGTACCATACACAAGATGGAAGGGTGACATACCAATAGATTTCTTCAAAGTTAATCTGTCAGCCCAAAGTGCATGGATCGGCTTTGTGTGCCAAGACTTTTTATTGTCCTCCAACAGTTTCTTGATTATGTTCACTAAGCTTTTATTGGAAGATTCTGCAAGTCCATTACCTTGAGGGTAATAGGCTGTGGAATGCCCTAGTGTTATCTGGTATTTATGACAGAAGTCAACCATTTTCTTGCTTCTAAATGCTGCTGCATTATCCGTGATGATCTTGGTAGGGCAGCCAAATCTGGAAAGGATATTGGTTTCTATGAACTTTATAATAACTGAATCATTGCCTTGCCTACAAGGAATGGCTTCTATCCATTTAGTGAAATAGTCTGTGGCAGTAAGGATCCATCTATGCTGGGCAGAAGATGAGGGATGGATTTCACCTATGAAGTCAAGTCCCCACTGTTGAAAAGGAGCTTCAACAGTGATTGGATGTAGAGGAAAGGTTAATAATTTTCTCTTGCCCTCAAACAATTGGCATTTATGGCAAGTAGTTGTCATTTTGTGAACATCAGAAAAAAGGGTGGGCCAATAGAAACCAGCCCTCAAAATTTTGTTGGCTGTTGACTTCCAGTACAAATGGCCTCCACACTCTCCTTCATGAAATTCCTGCTTAACCTTCTTTGCATCAAACTCAGGAAAACATTTAAGCAATATAACACTAGCATTTTTCCAATAAAGACACCTATCTACAATGCAATAGTTTACTGCTTTCAGTTTTAAGAACCTTGCCTTTGTTTTCGATAAACCAGGAGGTGTATTTAAATTAAGAAAAACATAAACAATATCAGCATACCAAGGAGAATTCATAAAATGGTTTTCAATAATGGGAGTTGAGAATTCTTCTTGGCTATCCAAAGCATTAATCATATTAATATCAAGAACTTCAAAATTGGATTCAGCCATTAATCTAGCTAGACCTTGGCCTTTGATGAGTTTAGTGGGTTTTATCTCTAAATCATATTCGAGAATAACAACAATCCACTTACCTCTCTTGCCATCTGGGTCCTATGTTAGAATGTCTTTAACCACCGAATTAGGGACAAAGGCAATGATGTGTGAGTGAAGGATGTATACTCTGAAGTCTTTCAATGCTTTAACCAAAGAAAAAGCTTGCTTTTCCATAATATTATACTTCAAAGGGGCATCCCTAAATGCCTTGCTAAAGAATGCAATAGGCTGCTCTTGTCCTTGTGGATTTTTCTGTAAAAAGACAGCAGCAATGGTATGTTCTGATGCAAATGAGAAGATATAAAAATATTTTGAAAAATCAGGGCTTATGAGAACCGGTGTTTTGGTTAATGCTTGTTTCACCAGCTCAAAGGATGTCTTTGCTTCCAAGGTCCATTTTATCCCTTGCTCATTCTTCAACATGTTTGTGATATTTATAAGGAGCTCTGCCAAGTTAGGGATGAACCTTCTCAAAAAGTTAATCTTTCCAATGAAAGACTGCAACTCTTTGATATTTTGAGGCTGAGAGATTTGCAATATAGCCTCAATCCTCTTTGGATCTATCTTTATACCCTCTTCTGAAATAATGTGTCCAAGAAGCTTACCTTCTTGGAGACCAAATAGTGTCTTCTTAGGGTTTAAAGATATTCCAAACCTTTTGCACTTCTTGAAAACTTTTCTCAAATGTTCTAAATGTTCTTCATCTATTTTTTAAAACACAGTGACATCATCTAGATAGATAATGATGAAGAAGCCCAATTCTTCCGAGAATGCTATGTTCATGGCTCTCTGAAAGGTTGCTCCAGCGTTCATTAGACCAAAAGGCATCTTCACATACATGAAAGTGCCCCATGGAGTAGTGAAAGCTGTCTTTAATTGATTAGCAGGGTGAACTAAAATCTGATTATACCCTGAATAGCCATCAAGCAACGAAATCCTTTTAGACCCCACCACCCTCTGTAAAATGTGATCCATTTTTGGTAAAGGGTAGTTATCCTTCAACGAAGCTTTGTTTAAATCTCTAAAGTCTATACAAAGCCTGATTTCTCCAGTTTTCTTCCTAACGGACACCAGATTAGATACCCACTCAGAATATCTAATAGGGACAATAATGCCAGCCTCATACATTTTCAGGATCTCCTTCTGAACCAATGGCAACTGGACAGGGTTTATTCTGCGCAGTTTCTGTTTAAATGGTTTTTAGTTTTCTTTAAGAGGGATTTTGTGCTGTATTATTTCAGTGCCATAGGATTTAAGATCTTCGTAACTCTATGCAAAACATTAGAAAATTCCTTGAACAGCTCTATGTATTTGAGTTTAATGTGAGCTGGCAAAGTTTTGGACAGTTTGATCATTTTCGGTTTTTCCTCACTGCCTATATTGCACTCCTTTACTTCAGTCTCTACAGGTTTCAGTTTTTGTTTATTGGCCACATCGTTAAAATCGAACAACTCCTCTAAAGGCGTTAGACCGCTTGGAAAATTTTCATCTTTAGAATGCAGAGTTTGTAATTCTTCCGTTTCTAACTCTGTACTTAATTCTATTTTTTTCCTAAGTTTTCCAGACAATATGTTAATATTGGAAGGTTGAGGAGACGATTCTTCTTCACTAAGAAATTTTTCTTCCTTGCAGTCTGTATCATAATCTGAATCTGAACTGTGCAGTTCGAATTCATTTCTGAATTGCATGAAGTCTTCTATTTGTTTGTCGTTGTCAAACACTTGCCAATATTTTTCGTTATCAGGCACTGGCGGTCTAAATTTTATCGGAGTTGTGCTGTCTCCAGTCTCATATGGCGTTAGACATGTCCTGGCCGCAAAAGCTAGATTGTGGGCCATAATGTTCTTTTTCCTTGGGACGAAACTCAGGTTTGACTCCTCAAATGTTGTCAACAGATCCATGACATCATTCCGATAGGCTCTAAGTCTGGGATGATTCGCATTATACTCCCCATTGACTTGTCTAATGATTAACTCAGAATCCCCGTACACATTAATTCTTCTGGCTCCTAATTTCTTCAAGAGATGCAAGCCTAAGAGAAGGGATTCATATTCTGCTATGTTGTTGGAACACTGAAAGTTTAATTTTCATGAGATGCATTCTGTGTGGTTGTTTTCAGTGTTAATGATCCAAACCCCTGCACCAGCATTATTTCTAGTGCATGACCCATCAAAATACATACTCCAAAAAGGACTATCTTCGGTTCCGTCTGTTTGGCGATTGTCCCTTTTAACTATGGTGCCTTCTGACTGTTCATGATTAGCAGCACCCAATTTAATTTGTTTTGACTCCTGAAATTCTTCAATAGATTGAGGGATAGTGTCAGAATCGTTAGGGGTATTTTATGGGTTGTTAAGTCGTAAAAACAATGGACTCATAACCGGTAAATCAAGACCTATGCTTTGTTTACTAATGTTTTCACTTGCGGCAAACTGTTTGGACACTTCTGCATTATTATACTCTTCTTCCCTATCGGCCTTTAATTCTGTTAAAGTGACCTGCTCGCTAGGAGTTTCATTGTTAAACATGATAAAAGAATCAAGGCCTGTATTGACAGAATATATAGGAGAGTTTCGTGGTCTGTCTTGACTTGTAACCGTGTATTGCATATGAGACTCCCTGTGAAGTCTTCTGGTCTGATTGAAAACCGGGATGGTCGCATATGTCATGTCCATCTGCATAGTCCCCTGTAACTTAGCTCCCCAGGATCTTGATAATAGCATTCCATACTTTGGGGGGACATCAACCACAACAATGTCCATGAGTAAACATTTGGCTGGAATCTGGGCTAGGTTAACACAGAGGTCTTTGATCAATCCTAGACATTTTACTCTATTTGAGTCAAAGGAGTATAGGTCTTTGTAGGGTATGGTAATTTCTAAACCAAGGCTCTCCATCACAGCTTTAGGCATTAAATTATGAGAAGCCCCGGAATCATGCATAGCGTTGTGTAGAATTTTTTCATGGATGTTCAAACTCACATAAAAGGGAGGAACTGGTCCCTCTTGAAACTTCCCTTCAATCTTAGGGCCAAAAATCAACTCTGGTAGGTCGTCACTAAGATTAACTGTATCTCCATTTTCCTCTATATTTAAAGCCTTCAAAATTTGGTTCCTATATACATGTTGGGCAACTAACTCAGTTAATGGAACAGAGATTTTGATCTTTAAGATTTCCTGTTCAAGGTTGAAAGGGGTTTGATTCTTTGAAGCACTTGTTTCAACCTTATTAGCTGTCACTCTATCAACAATTACAGCTTGCTGATTGGTTTTACTTGACACAACTGTTGTAGAAGGAGTACTAGCTGAAGTGTTAGTACTGCTGATGTCTTCACTTTGTTTTTCAGAATTTTGAGTGTTTTTCTCCTTATCCTTATCAGAATTAACAACTGCTGTTTTGTCTTTTTGTTTGGCTATTTTGGGTTTGGCTGTGGTGCTGCTTTGAGAGGATTTTTCAGAGGTTTTGGTGTTGGGGGCTTGTTGACTGGTCTTGCTTCTAAGGTCATATTCTCTTTGAGGTTCTATGACGACATTTTCCATGTCCTGATAATAATTTTCATGATCATCTCTTTTGTCATTGTAAGGTGTGTAAAGACCTTGCTTATTATCATAATGAACCTCAAAGTCATCGTCCTCTTCCCCAAACATGTTGATATCCTCTTCCTCGGTTATGTCTTCTATTTCTTCAACCTCACTTACATAGTTTTGATGAAAGGGAGGGGTGATCTGTTGATCATCTTCCCTGGGTCTGTTTGGAGGTTGGTTCCTTCTAACATTCTGATTCTGGTTCCTATTTTAAGGAGCAGTTTGATTTTGATTTGCTTGTGCTCTCTTAATTATGCTCATCTCTTTCATCATTTCTTCCATCATTCTCTCCATCTTTGAGCTTGAAGTGGAAGGGGTGGATTCCTCTCTAAAAGATACTCTCTTCTTGCTCTTCATTCATGCTCTTTTCTCCATCAAGTTCACTTCCACAGAAAGAGCACCCCTTTGCATGTCTTCAAGAGTTGCAAAAACTCTTTCTCTGAGTGAATATGTCATGTCTAGGTCAAACCCTTCAGGAAATTTGTTTAAAGCTGAGCCCTGAGGAGGTTTTAGTTCAGGGGAAAGTGCATTATAGACGCTGTTAAATCTGGTACAATAAGATTGTACACTTTCCCCAGGGTTCCTATGGAGATTGTTATAGTCAGCAAGGACTTGGAAAGGATTCTTTCTCACTTCCCATTTGTTTAAGAATGTTTGATGGAAGGCTTGGAGATCGTTAATACTATGGGGGGTTAAACCTTTAAACCATTTTCTTACTTCTCCCCCCAAACTTTGAGCAAATAGTCTCAACTTGACAGAATCATTATCAATTTCATTTCTATCAAAGTAGTCATTCATCTTGTCCACGTGTTGAGATGCTGTTATAGTATTACTAGCATCATATAATGGAATTTTGGACTGATAGTCCTGTGGAAGATTGAATAATGGTACAGGAAGGACTAAGGGAGCATACCATGTTGCCATGGCAGGAGGTGGAGGTGGATTTACAGAAGGGAAAGTGGGCTGAGGTGAAGTGGTTTGAACAATGGATGTAGGGTGAGTAGAAGTGGATGGACCAAGAGTAGACTGTTGAGATGCTCTTGGATGGGAGACACCTAAATTGTGAAGGAAATGTAAATCAGGAGGTGTTGTTTCCCTGCTACCAGGATGTTCACTTGTTTCAGGAGATGAAAGTGAAGATTCAGAGTCTAACTGGATTATATCATCAAATGACCTAGTCCTAAATGGGTTCACTAAGTCAGCTTGTGATTGTTGCAGAGCTGAAAGATTTTCAGGGACTGAATTAGCTCTTAAGGGTGATCTGAAAACAGTTAATAATTTAACCTTAGGAGACTTCCAAAGGATACTTTCTGGATTATCAACTATCTCAGGTGGGTTAGGGTCTGGATGGGCTCTAGTGTGAATCTTTTTAGAAGCCACTATGCTATGTTGTTTAGACCTAAAACAAGAAAAGTTGAACCAGATATGACAATCTTGGAGAGGTTAACCAATCTGTTTTTACAATTTTAAATCCCACAGTCCTCTAACTGAGTATGAATGATTTTAAAATGATAAGGGTTCTTCCCAGTGGAGTCTTAAAGTCTGCTAGGATTGTGGAGTCACCAAGTGGAAATTTTTAGCTCCTTTCAGAGGTAAAAGGTCTTATGGTCCACCACCATGTTTATTTAATTCCAATCTGAAATATTTTTAGATTTTTCTAAGTCATTTTTCAGTTTTGTGGTTGTTAAGAATGTCCCAACTTTGTTTCAAAACTTAGCTAAGGTTGTGAGACAAAGGCAGTCTACTCTTATGGCTAAGCCAGCTGATTTTTCAAGGTTAGATGAAGTCTTAAGAAAAAATTAGGGTTTACCTAGTTTGTCACTGATTCAAACAAGTTCCATCATGATTACCTATATTAGGCAGTGCTTGAAAAGGCTGCTTTTTACCTGCTTAACAGCGAGACATGCTTCTGCGAACCAAAAATTCTCCACGCCAGATGATTATCTTTAAATGAAAATGATTTTGGGTTCGATGATCCTCAAATGGAGTCGCTTTAAATGTTAGGTCTCTGTATATTAGCGTACATTTGGGAGAGTCCAATCTGATAACATCATTTCAAATTCAATTTTGGATTCAGGATTTAGCTCTTCCCAATCCTGAGAGGGATTCCTCCAATATGCAAGGAAGATGGATATTGTCTTAAGTTTAGGTCTAATAATGATTATTAGGCTATTATGAAGGCCATACTATCGCATCTTTGATGGCTTATACAAATACATTGTTATGCAAAGTTTCAAAAGTGAGAAGTTGCAAGAAAATAGAACAGTTTTGGCAGATAGATAGATATAACGCTGGTTTTTAGTCCATTGGGCTATGGATTCATATCTGGGCTTTAATTGAACAACAACATCAAGTGTGATCCAAGGGGAAAGTTATCTATACCACAAGATTATTGAGATTAAAATGATGGAATGGAAACATTAAAATGTTGGAGGGGTGGAAACTGATAATAATTTCTCAGAGGATTTATAGTCAGTCCAAACAAGAAAAGCCTCTTAAGTAATTGTTTCAAAACCAACCAAGGACAGGGCTAACCATAGACTTCTTGGGCAAGTTCTTATTAAAGCAGCTTAATTGACAAAAAATCCAGTAATCCACATAATTACCTTCAGAAAGTATGAAAACACATAAGAAAAATAGAGTGTAACTTAAGATCAGATAAAGTACTTTTAAATCTAGTCTGCTTTCAGTCAACACCAAGGGAAACTTCCAGAATCTGCCTTTGGAGAAAAGAATCTAGGAACCAGGGCAAACGATATCTTCTCTAGTCTAACTTTAATAGAAAATAATGGAAATAACATTCGAGAACAATATTTGAGCAAACAGAAGGACGAGGGAACGCCAACATTCCTAACTGTTTAAATTGTATTGAATCATTCTTAAATAAACAAATATGATGAAAACATTAAGATAAAGATTTCTCAGCTAGAGAAGGTTACTGCTATACAGAAAATCCTAACCCTGTTTAAACTGTTCTTTACAGAGGGAAAATGAACAATATGGCATACATAGAAGGAAAACGATTAACAAAGAAAGAAGCACTTCACCAGTGATAAAGACCAGGATCCCAAGAAACAGCTTTTATATTGGTGTCAAACCAGTTACAATCTTCAAGTCCAATGTTTCAGTTCAACAATCATCTTCACTATTCAACCTAACTACTCTAGCACAAACAGAGCTTCAAGGGCCAGTGAACACTATGTACAAATAGAAGTCTCAAGCTCAAGTGTATTTCAAAGTTCTGCAACCAACAATTTCTCATCTTCTTCTGAGGTATTTATAGAAGAATGAGGAGGTGATCTGAGAAAATATCTCTCAGGATAATTAATACAGTTTCAAGACTTCTCGGCCTTTTGAGGGGCTCGATGAAGAAGTTCACAGGTGGAACACTGTATTAACTGTTTATAATAAATATCAAAGCTCGGTGGGAGCTTTATTTGACTTTGAGGCTTTATGTAATGTTTGGAGTAACTCTGCAGATATTTTCTGCATTGATTTCCTTGCAGAAGTAACTCCCTGGCTGCGCTGGAGGCGAATATCTAATTTTCTTCAATAACTTCGGCCTCTGTTTTGAAAGGTTTGAGGCGACAGGTGGCTTGGTGGTAGCTGAGGAATCAATTTGCCTCAGATGTGGCGGTGGAGGCTTTCTGTCTGATGAAACACTTTAGATTTTTCCTTTAAACTGTGTTTTAGATTGGGGATTAGGCTTTTGATAACGGTCTTAGCTGTAATCCCTATAAAAACCGTCTTAAATCTTCATCTGCTGTGCTCTGTCTTCAAACTGATACTCTTCAACTGTTTTTGAATTAAAACAGTGTCTTGTCGATGTGCAGGCCGCACTGGGCTTTTTAAAGGCATCAATGCCCATGAAGCATTGAGAAAACAATGGAGCGAAACCCCGCGGATGGTTCTCTTTAACAGCTCGAAGGCGCAGGAAACGTCTTTCCCAACCCTCGGCTTTCTTTCATTAAACAATTGAAAACCATTAAAACACCTGCAAAACACAAAAAATAGTTAAGAAATCCTGCGGAAATAGGGTTAAACTGCTTCAGATGGTGGGGGAGGAGCGAAGCCGTCGGATGAAGGCAACCAACGGTGGAGATCTGCATAGAAAGGCAAAAGGATAGCGGGAGAAGATTAAGGAGGAGGAGTTTTGGACCGTCCGATCTGGACACGTGGACGGTCCAGATTCAATCGAAGGGTCTCAATCGGAGGTGGCAGAAAAGGGGATGCGATTGAACATTTCAGCGCGATTGAAACATTGCGATTGGAACATTCCGATTGGAACATTTGCGATTGAAAACATTCCGATTGGAACATCGCGATTGAAACATTCCGATTGAAATATTGCGATTGGAACATGGCGATTGGGCGATAACCGTTCGATCTGCAGATCAGATCGACGGCCTAGATCCTTTGTTTTCTTGCACCGGCGGGACCCTTGTACTTCGCAAGAAACCCATAAATTTCAATAAAAAACAAGGTTTTGAGTGAAATGGGCGGAATATATATATGATAGGCTTGGCGCCCGATTGCGGGGCCACTGGGTGTATGTAGTGCCATGGGCCCGGGCTTTATATAACTAGGGCCAATCGTAATCGAAACATTCGGGCTCGGTCTTTTTGATCAACCCATTTTAAATTCTTCGATCGCGATTGCGCGATCGGTCTTTTTGATCAACCCATTTTATTCTTCGATCGCGATTGCGCGATCGGTCTTTTTGATCAACCCATTTTATTTAAACACGTGACTTTAAGTTTTTAACTTAAAACTTCGGAAAGTGGGTTTTTGGGTTTTCAAAGGAAAAAGGGTCGGAAATGAAATATTCACAAGGTTTAAGCGCCTGAGGGCGGGCTCAGGTTTATATAAAAATAATAATATGATCGGGGGTCTAGGACAAAGGGGCTGATCGCAATCGACATTTTGAAATGGTTCACAAATGCGCACACTTGAAACTTTACGATTCGATTAGTGCTTTATGGGTTTGGCGCTTGGTTTTTATGATGAGGGCGTATTGGGGAAGTGGTTTAGGGCTTGGCCCAAGGGGCTTAGGTCCATAAAAAGACTTGTATTTTTATGATTTTTCACGGTTTTTTAATGGAAACAAAGGGTGCCGAAAGGGTTAAAAAGTGAGTTTTTAACCATGGGAAGGGTGATTTATGAAGTGAAGAAAGGAAAATATAAATAATAGAGGAAAAATATGGAAAAAATGGAAAGGAACAGAAGGTTAATTTCGAGTGGGAGAAAGGGAAAAGGGATGGTTTTGCAGCAGTTTCCTCTTCGTATTTCAGCAGAAATTTCAGAGTATGAGATGGGAATAGTAATGAGGATTTTGGACAGAGGCATGAGGCCTACAAGGAGTCTTCAAGAGCCAACAATTTTTAGTGATAAAATTTGTTCCTTGGAGGCTCAAAAAAAATCTTAGCCACCTTTTGGTATAACAAAATATTATAGGTGGCTAACATTACAAGCAAACTGTTATTATGATTTACCAAAATATACCCTATGCTACACTTAGAAAAAATCAAGTACGGAGTAAGACTCATCAGATTGATGATAAAGATCTAAAGGAGATAGGATAAAAAAAGGAACAAAAGCTTGAATCTGTTCCTATGCCCTGGAAAGCACTAGTAACTCCCTTTGCATCATACGATGGATTCAAGATAGGTTTTCCTTACAGGTCCCAACACTCTTCAACTAGATGTTGCGCATTTTAGTTCAAAATGCTCTCTTCGATCTCAACACGTCTTCACCGATAAGAACACCGGTTAACATCCTCCCTGGACACAATCTGAAATGATCTCGACCCAACATCATCCTACTGCTCTGGTTCTTGTTTTCAAATAACCAGTGGCAACACAAGGAACTGAGGTGGGAAGGCATAGACAATGCTCCTCTGCCTGCAATGCCAAATCTACAATGCCAACTCCTCTGCCAAATATTCAATGCCAGCAACTAGCCACTGAACACGACGCTCAGAAATTATGCGAATTTTCCTTCTAGTTATGCGCATTCTCTTTCTAGTTTGATTCACAGAGATTTAACAAATTGCAGACACATTAAAAGTGATCATTTATGTATAAATCAAGATTGAGCGGTTGTATAGATCAAGATTAGGTATGTTTCATTTTTAATTGTTTATAATCTGATGGCAGAACATTGCTCAATCCTCTAACAATGGACAATGGATCTGACGGTCAACAATAGTACACAGTGTCAACTAGGAAAGCTGTTTTCAAATAATAATGCCTTAAGGCATAATAATGCCTTAAGGCGTAAATATATTAATAAAGAAATATTAACCCAAGAAAATATAAATAAAAAATAAAAGGACAATAAACAACCTATATTACTCCTACTAACTTGTAATTAATATAATAGGAATTTTGTTAAACTACAATTATATTTCCCATCTTTCCAGTGTTGGTTTCCAATCAGAATTCAAACCGACAATGTGCCATTGAATATAATTATATAATGCTATTATATATTTATATTTATATTATGTTTGTTTCAAGTGTTCCAATGATACATTGTTTTAGTTCCTGAAACACATAATTTATGCCAATGAGACAATAATGTAATTAAAGCTAGGAAAATTAGGCCAATTATAGGCTACACAGTGTGTCAGCCCTGCCAAAAATTTGACGTTCCACAAGATCAAATGTTAAAGGAACATATCCCACCATACGTATCTCTATGTACACACATAGGTCCAATTGTCTCTACTTCATGTTAGTTGATTTAACAACAATGAAGTAATAATGGCGCTAATAGTGAGAAATTATTTTTAACTAATTTCCAATAAGTTGGGAAAAACAATTTACATCCACTTGTGCATAGTCTCCAAATTTTTCTGCATCTTACAGTAATGGAAAAGGATACAGATAGAATTCTTGAAAATCAATAGGTAAAAAAAATTTGTAGCATGTGATAGAGTAGTGCAGCCTGTGAATCCTCCATATGTAAGGGAGGGCATCATTTCAAGGGATATTTAAGATCAAAAATTTGTAGAGAACAACATGACATAGAGAGCATGATAAAAAAATAGAAAATAAATAAAAGAGCCATCCATCTATAGAATTTGGATGCGTCCATGGTCAACCACATGGCCCGAAGTGGCGTGGGAGAAATACATATATGCATCCTCCAGTTGTAGCCCCTGCTTGGACATTAAATCTACCTATGTGTTTTGTTCATGGAAGATGTGATCCAATGAAGCAACGTGGAATTTTTTTAAGAGATATTTCATCCTCATGCGCCAATATCTTAGATGTGGAGGGCCAAAATATGACATTCCCTTAAAAGTTTGAAAAATGGTATGTGAGTCCCCATAGATATATAGATGATCCATAGCTAGTTTCCAGGAAAACTATAGCAATCCCCATAGTGCCAGAAGTTCAACTGAGGTGTTTGTGCCATCCCCCCTCCTCAATATAAAACATATTTTTCTTTTGAATCCCTTTAAAGAACAACACCACATCCACAATTTCCATCTTTTTCTGCCTCGTCAAAACAATTAGCAGGCATCTTGATTTCAGTACTCAGTGAATGGTGTGATAGTTCATGAATAGTGTGAGGGCGAGGAGTCAATTTAGCAAGTCGAGAAAGAATATTTTTCATAGTGTAGTAGGGGTTTTGTATATATCCATGAAATATGACCATGTTTTTTTTTTTCCAGACACTTTTGTTTCATGGCCCACTCCAAGCATTGATAGATTGTTGTAAAAAAAAATTTCCCCAATGTGGAATTTGTTGAAGATTATATCGCATACCTGTAAAGAAAATTGGTAGGTTTGAAATTAGTGTGAAGTGGTCTCCTCAAATTGAGCAAAGAGTGAGAAGATGCTAGGTCCAGTGAGTCCCTTCTGACAGAGGTTATCCCACATGAGAATCTTATTTCTCCATACTAACCAAAAGAATAAAATGATCTTCAATGTAATCCTCTTCCTTCAGATCGGCATGAACCAGGAACTATCTTGTCCCAGAAAAGGTAATCGAATATGTTGGTATATGTCTTTAAAAATCAAATCTTCTCCCCGCATTGAGCCATCCCATGTAATCTCATCATGTGTCCCATTTCCTGACAATCCGGCCTTACGAAGTGTAGAAATATATTGATTCCATTCAATTGCAGGATTTCCAATTAATAGAATAGTGGTTGCAACCTTCCATTGTGGGATGTGGCCATCCCACCTAGCAATGGAATGTTCCAATAAGATATATAACACCGCTGTGTTGTAAGGGTGCAATGGTATTTAGAGAGATGCAATGTAGATCCATAATACCCATGATATGATCAATGCCAATCAAAATTTCATTTCCCCTTCCAAAAGCCCACTTGGCTCTATTGAGGAAAAAATTCTTAACATGTTGAAAGCTTCTCCAAATATAATAATCTCGCTTATTAACAATTTAAGAAGATTGAAACCATTGTGAAATGTTCATGCCATGGAGATATTTACCAGCAATGATCCCACTCCACATAACATTGTGGAACAGAGCCCGCCATAAAGATTTGATAAGAAGGGAGTATCTAAAAGCCCGAGTATCCATAATATCCTAGCTGTCAGCCTATTTTGGTTTTGACAGGTACTCTAAAGTAGTAATATGATACTTGCGCCCTGATTGTCCATCCGCCCATAAAAGTGGTGACATCTTGGACCAGATCTTGACAGGAATATGTGAGGTGATAACAAATAAGTTCATCCAGTGTGTAGAAATTTGTTCTATTGGATTTATTTTCTTTTGTAGGTATCCATTTTGAGTTTTCGATGGTCTGCGTGACATTCCAGTTTTCTTCACTCCCTATGCTTACCAATTGTATTCTTCCTTAGGTTGGTAGCATGTTGTTCCTACATGGCTCCCCTTTTGGCACATAACTTAGAGAGGTGTTGTTGTAGTTTAGATGTTTGTGCCACGCTTCTCCTTTCACAATAAATGAGCTGACGTAAAATTTTTTATTTTTTATTTAGTCATATATATATATATATATATATATATATATATATATATATATGAATGTGTAATCCTCAAGGATGTACAAGGATGATTGTACTAGACATATTTTATATATTTATATTTATAATTATGGAATTTAATTTCCTCATCGTATCTATGATGAAGGTATATGTAATTATATCAGACTTTCATATTTTTATATTGAAACCATCAGTTCTGAATCCTTTCATATGTTGTATGCATCTAGAATTATCTTGGTTAATAATTGTTTAATTGATTAATTTTCTAGCAACTATAACATGTATCTGCCATTTATAAATAAATGTATTTGTTGTTTCTTCTACATTGTACCATGTATTCATTTCATTTTACTTTGTCTAAGTAGCTAGAAATTGTAGGTTCTATATTATTTATTTTACTTTTGCACGTACATTAATAAGTACACAACCTTTACTATCTAATCCGTACTCACACTGTACAATGCACACAATTGACATTGTACAATTCAAATTACTAACACTATATATAATATTAACCAAGCATGTGCAACTAGCCTGTACCATGATTCCAACATGGTTTAACATAACATTAACACCTTATTTACAAGGAAAATTTTTGTCTATTAACATAGATAAGATGATGCTCTAACCATTACTAAAACATAAGAAATTATGTATAAATTTTCAACATATTGCATCCCAATTTGTAAATACGTTTTTTCCTCTCAACCATGAGATTCTCCTTAAAGCTCTCCCACGAGCAGATATCAATATTCCTTAGTGTTGGAAACCTCTTGTCACACTAGTGATGTCACTTTTAAGCCCATCCCCCTCCCCCCAATCCAGTTTCCATAACGACGCCCCGTTATTATGGGTTTTTGTTTCACATAGACTAGGCTTTAATTTTGTTTTTTTACACAAAAGTTTGCTTTAAAACATGTTTTTCCTTAACACAGCTTTTATTACCTCTTCCTAGTAACTTTCCTCTTTAATAGGGATTTTATTAAATATTTTTCTTGCATCTAATTTAATATTTTTATTTTTCTCTAAAGGATATTTTTGGAGAATTTTTGGAAAGTATGAAATTCTATCCTATCCTCATGGATAATAAATTTTCAGATCTCAATTACTTTGTCTTTACAAAATTGACATAATTCTCATAAATAATTATTAATTAAATGTTTCTTCCTACAACAAAATTGTTCTATAGGTACACCTAGACCTTGGTCTTATTTAAATAAACATAAAAGTTGTAAATCAGGGGTATTACATAGCCCCCCCCGCGCCCCTAAAACAAAAACATCATCTTCGATGTTAGCACATAACTCTTGTTCTCTCGGCTTATATCCTTATATGTTTATTCAAATTTCACATTTAGACACTCATTAGATAAAAAATTAAATTCCACATCCAATAGGCACCCATTATGCATAGTTTTGAAAAGATCCACATTGATAAAATTTGCAGATGCACTAAAACAACGTGTTGAAACATGTTTTTTTAATGTATCTACAATTTTTATCAATGTGGTATTTATCAAAAGTATGCATAATGGGTATTCATTGGATGAGAAATATATTTTTTTATCCAACGAGTGTCTACACTTGAAATTTGATAAAACCTATAAGGAGATAAGTCAAAAATACAATTTAAAAAAGTAGTTTTTCTTATTTTCCCTCCAAAATATTTACATGTACCTCTTTTTAAATTTAATTAATATTGATTGGTTTACATATTATGACATGTAAATTACATGAAAGTTTCATGGGGAGTTTCAGGATGAAATTTCCTCTAATGATACACGCGAAGCATGTCCTCTAGTATTTGATTTTTCCTTTCTGTCTTCCAGTCTGTCTGGGGATGACAAGTTGTGCTGATGTTCAATTTTGTTCCCATTCCCCCAAAGAGTGTCTTCTAGAAGGTGGATGTGAAATTTGCATCCATATCAGAGATGATCATCTTTGGTATTCCATGAAGTTGAAAAATTTCCTTCATAAATACATTGGCCACTTGTGTTGTCCCAAAAGTGGGTTGTACTGGGATAAAATGTGCAACCTTGGTTAGTGTATTTACCACTAATATAATGGAGTCATGCTGATACTTAGTCCAGGATAGTCATGTGATTAAATCAATGGTCGTGACTTCCCACTTCCATTCTAGAACCAGAAGGGGTTTTAGCAAACCTGTAGGATGTTGATTCTCTACTTTGACCTGTTGGCACTCCAAACATCTTGCTATGTAATCAATTGTTTCTTTCTTCATTTTAGGCTAAAAAAAAACATTCTTCAATGTTTTCACCATATTTTGGGAACCTGCATGACCTAAATAAGGTCTCTTATGGTATTCATCCAAAATCACCTACTTCAAGGTAGGTATGTTAGGAACATACAACCTCTATTTGTAGATTATTAATCCTTTCAGATTCATGGTGTATCCTAGGATTTCAGCTTGCTATAATTTTTTCTACAATTCCAAATATGAGGAATCTTCTGAAAAAAATTCTTGGATCTGTTCCTAAAAAATTAATTTTAAACTGCTACCGGTGTAAGACAAAATTTGATTAGAGTGTCTACTTAAGGCATCAACATTTCGGTTTTCCTTTCCTTTAATGTGTTTCATCTCCATATTGAATTCACTAAGGAAAGTTAACCATCTCATTTTATTTGCATTCAAATCTGGCCGACTAAGGAAATGTTTTAGACTGATATGATTAGTCATCAACACAAATTTCTTACCCAACAGATAATGTCACCACATTTTCAATTCATGTATGAAAACAACTAATTCTATGTCATAAAATTCATATTTTTTCTCATGTTTCTTCAATTTTCTAGACTCCTAGGATATCACTGCATTGTCTTGGAGCAATAATCCTCTGAGTCCTTCTATGCAAGCATCAGTGCACACAAAAAAATTCTTTATTGTATTAGAAATTTTTAGGATGGGAGCAACAGTTATTTTTTGTTTTAGCTTCTCAAATCTTTCTTAGCACTTGGCTATCCACTCAAAATTCACACCTTTTATTTTTGCAAAGAGGTAATAGGATAAGCCAATGCAGAAAATCCTGCCACAAATCTGTGGTAAAATACGACAATACCCATGAATGAATGTATTGTTGGTACATCGGTGGGTACATTCCAATTTAAAATTTCTTGTACCTTTTTCGGATCGACCGCCAACCCGTTTTTGGAAATAACATGTCCCAAATATTGAATCTTGAGTTTGTAAAACTCACACTTGTTGATTTTTTCATATAGTTGGTGTTCTGTTACTATTTGCAACACTATTTGAATATGTTCCTGGTGTTCCTATTTGTTCTTAAAGTACACCAGAATCCCATCTATGAAGACTAGCATGAAATTATCCAGATATTTGTGTAGAACAGTATTCATGAGACACATAAACGTAGTAGGGGAATTTGTAAGTTCAAAGGGTAGAAATACGAACTCATAATGTCCATAAGAAGTTCTGAAAGTGTTTTGTGCATGTCTTTGTCTTTTATGCAAAGCTGGTGATAAGAAGTTCTCAAGTCAATTTTTGAAAATATAGTTTCCCCCCTTACTTCATCAAATAGGTCGTTTATTTGTGGTAGGGGGTACCAATTTTTTATGGTTAACATGTTTAAAAATTTATAGTCTATGCACATCGTGAGGGTAGCATCTTTTTTCTTGACGAATAAAATTGACGCTCCCCATGGCTACACACTTGGTCTGATATGCCCCTTGTTTAACAGTTCCTGTAACTAAAGTTTTAGTTCTAACAGTTCAGGGGTGATCATTCTATATGGGGTTTGGAAAACTGCGGTGCCTCCTGGTACCATCTCAATAGAGAAATGAATATCTATTCGAGGGGGTAGCTAAGGAATTTCTTCAGGAAATGCATCCTGGATGTGCCTAATCACTAGTAAGTTTTCTACAAGTTCATTTTCTGCTTGCTGTCCAAAATCTTCAATTGGTACAACATACATTGGATAGTCCTTCTTTGTTGTCTGCTTCAACTGTAATGTAGAAATTTGTCTAACAGACATAGTTTTTAGTTTTCCTCTCACTACAATTGACTGTCCTAGTGCATTTTTACAATTTACAATTTTTTCCAAGTAGTTTACTACTACTTCCTTTTGTTCCAACCAATCCATACCAACCATTAAGTCATAAGATCCTAAAGAAAGAATATTCATATTTAGATCTATAATGTACCAATTTATATTTACAGGATACTTGTGCAATTTATGGGTTACCTTCCATTTGGTTCCGATAGCCAATCTCACCGGCCAAGAGTGCTACAAATTTTCTCTGTGAAATTTACATTTTTCCACTATGTGTGGACTAATATATATTAAACTAGCTCTGGTACAAACTAAAATAGTTACATGTTGGTTGGAAATGATACCTTCAATTTCAATCATGTTTGATTGATGTTTAGCCTATCAGTCTTCTAATGCAACACTGATTTGGGGAATGCTTCTGGAAACATCATTCATTGTGGTTTCCTCCTGCACTGCTTGAATGTTTTGAATAGCATGGGTGTTGTGTGGGCAGTCCCGCAACATGTGAGTTTCTCCACACAGCTAGAACTTCAAAGGTTACATGTTTTTTACCATTGTATCTCATTTTTTTTTCCCTTCCATGGGCTTGGAACCTGTGTGAGAATGAGTTAACTGATTTTTTCCGACTTTATTGAATCTTTTCTGCTGATGGTTTCTGCCAAAATATTTCAGATAGGCTAGTTTGGGTCTTTTTGACCTTGCTTCAGCCTTCCCTTTCTCCATATTCTACCAATTTTTCAAGTGACCATTCTGGCCTTTAAACTGCTGATAGCACACTCGGGATTTCCTAACAACTTCATTCATAGTTTTCGGGTTGTGAAAATCAATTATATCTTTGTATATTGTGGGTAAACAATTTGAAAATATCTATAGTTTCTCTTTTTCTTCTCTTATTTATAGTACATAATGAAGTAAATTTGTGAACTTCATCACAAATTCATTAATGGTGAGCTATCCCAGCCTTAGCTCACAGAATTCCTTCTCCCTGTCATCATAATAGCTCTCACTGAGGTATCAGGATTGAAAATCCCCCCAAAATTCTTCCGATGAGATGGTATTTTCATCCAGCAAGTGTATTATTTTGGTCTCTTCCCACCAAAGTGTGGCTTTACCTTGCAATTCGTAAACTACCAAACTTGCTTTCATATTACTTCCATACTCATATACTTGAAAGTATTTTACTATATTCGAAAGCCAAGCTTCTACATCCTCTTCCTTCTCCCTGTCAAAAGTTGGAGGCTTTATCTTGCGGAATTCCCCCTACAGCTCCTTCCTCCTTTTAGACTTAGTGTCTGCTTTCCTAGACTCCTCCCCATTCTCACAGTTCTCTCAGCAAGTTTTTTTTTCCTTTATTTTCAGTTTTTCTTGTTCTCCCTCTTGATGACTGGATCTAGAGATTAAATCTCTTATCAACCTCTCCTTTTCATTGGTAGCTTGCAGTTAACATTGATTTCTTGTCCTTAGCTGAACCATTTCCTGCTACAATTTTTTGATAATTTACAGCATCTGGGTGTTGGAATGTGGTGTGACATCCTCTTCCCCCAATTCCACATACAACTCTTATCTATCAGACATGAAAACAACTGTAGTTCTGTCTGCACCTTATATATTATGCACATGAAACCATTAGCATTCATAAACCATAATATGCAACTGATCGTTTTTTGTAATGAAATTTTTTATCCATAAATTAAAATTTCCAGACAACAGAATTTCCTATGTTAAGGTCCATAAGCTAAGTGTTTTAACTTTGGCTCTAATACCACTTGTCATGTCTCCAATTTTTTTTATATCATGTACTTACCTAGTTTAATGGTCATCATCCCTCTTGTATCATATTAATTAAACTACATCTCTGCTATGGTTACAATTTTCCTGTAATTCAAAACCTTATCTTTAATTAAGATTCTTACTTACAATTTCTCAACAGGTTGGATCCTTATTAGTTTAAGGGTCCTAGCAATTTATTTATTTACATGCTCTTGTTATAGGTTTACGTTGCTACCCTATCCTTTACATATAAAAACCTCCACTCTAACCTTTAATTACATCTACTTACCTTTTCATAATTCACATACATTACCATTTTTATTTCCTAACCTATACTCTAAACCTACCGTTAATGTTTCACTCGCCTATACTTTAGCTATTGTATATTTTTAATACCCCTACTCCCATATCAATGTAGATAGATTCTACGAAGACTTTAACAACCATAATAACTATACATATGGTCCTTACGAGGTCAGTATGAAGGTTTTGATATGATTCTCAACTAGGGGGCTTAACAACCCTTACATCACCCCATTCACACTTAATGTATGTGACCCTACCTGATGACTTGTCTCACTCAACAGTGACTGCGTGGTAGAGGCAATGTGCCCTCATGTGTCCTTCACCATTTTTAAGGCCACAGATGGATGACTGTGATCATATGTGAATAGATCTACAACTAAAACTATTTTCTAAAACCCTAAGGGTTTAACACACGATACTTTTCCATATTTAGACATTTCTCTATGTGCTTTGCAGTCATCTAGCCTAAGGGATCTATGCTTCCGAAAATCGACCTTCAAATCAAATTTTCAGTGCCACTATGTCTCAATCCCTCTTCACAAATTGAAGCTCCACTATTCGCATGTTGGCTATGGACAGAGTTTCGTTATACGTCACCATGATCTCAGAATTAAGGGGTTTCACTACATTTTTACTGTGTTTTCTCATTAGCACTATGGTATAGCTGAATTTTTTTTAGTATTCATGATTGCGTTCTAATTTTGTTTTTGTTTGTGTGCAGGTAACTCATGTTTAGCCACAATTATCCTATGCTTTGTATTTTCCCTTGTATTATTGTGTTGGATTTCATTATTTTTAAAATACCCATCTGACCATGGGTTTGTTTATCTTTATAGGGAGGAACCCTTTGTATTCACCGCGTATACATTTGGGTAAAGATCTCTCTCTTCCATTATAGCGTTTTCACAACAAATATTTGGGTTTAGTTAGGAATTCAACCCTTCTCTACTCACAATATGTAAGTGGCCCTTTACAGATTTATCCTTTCAGGGTTTATCCTATTTACACATTATTCCAATTTTGCATTTATATGTATGTCTTCTACCCTTTCATTATAGGGTTTAGCCAGTTTAGCCTCACGCATTCAATATGTACATACTCGATTTAAGTGTCACTCTCCCTAGTTTAAATTCTGACTCGAATTCGGTATATTTTATATGTTGCCCCAAGTGTGAAGTCCTCTGTTTTTATTTTGAATTTGCATACTCTATAACACAACTGGTTAACAAAAAGTTGGGTTATAATTTCTTTTGTCATTTCAAATGGTTTAGATGGTATTTAGCCACTTTTGTGCATACATTGTAGGTTTGATTTCTTATTTGTAAGTATGCTGACCATAGAATAGGAGAGTCCTCTCTTTGTTTAATTTTTGGCTTAAAATCCTTGGTGAATGACACGTGTTTGGGTAGCTTACTTACTAACCTCGGCTCCATTATGTTATTGATGCACCATTTAGTTTTCTGGGTTTCTTATATTCAATGTGTCATTATATTCAGTAGCATGCTTTGTACATACATTGATAATCCAATTGACGGTGAATACAAAAGGATTTCAACCCTATTTTTATTTTAAATATGTGTCCTTTCATTTTATGTATCTATTTTTATTTTGCATGATATGTGCTCTTCACCCACTAGAAACTAATTCACGCATTGCACCTTTGCTTGTGAATTAAAGGGAATTGCAATTCCTTTGTGTAATTACCATTTGGGTTTTACAGTTTAGATTTTTATTCTATTCAGAGTAGAAATTGAACTTGAGACATTCATGAGATATTTATCATTTAAGTCTTGTTCATAATTCTTAGTTGGATATAAATATACTCCTTAGATAATTGGTTATTTACTATGTACACCTATCATCCTGGGTTTAATACCGATAATATTACGCAGTGTAGGATTCACCCATGCCTCCAATTTATTCTGAGTATTTTATGTTTGTATTTGTTCGTCAAATTGTTTTGTAAGTGGGACTTTTCATCTTGTATTATTTATGGCTTTTGCATAAGAAATTTACGGGTTTCTTCTCCCTTCACCCTGCTAAGGGGAATGCATAACCTTTATGGGGGTTCTTCTCCTTAAGGTTTTTCACGTAGTCTCTTAACATAGATTTTATTTCTCATATGAGGTTTGGCACAACCCCTTTGTTTCCCAATTCTATTTCTCATTTTGGTTACTGTATATATTTTATTTTATTTATAATTTTTTCCTTCTACATAATATATCATTTTATGACCTGAGTTTGATAATATGGATTGTTTCCACCCAGGTTTAATCCTTGACTCAGACCCAGAATTTTTTTGTAGGAGACAAGGAAGGCAACCTCTCATCTTGAGGTTGGTTTCAATACTTTATGTTATTATTTACTTTCTTAATTGTTTACCTTCATGTGTATATGCTGGAGGATCCCTTCAATCACATTATTCTTTGGTTTGTATGCATAGGTTGAGAAGTTGATGGCATGACAACATGCTCAGGTAAGACATATTTCTGTCCTTTACACCGTAATATATTATATTCATTAGTCCATTTTATTCTCTCTAATTCTCGCGTTCATGTTCTCTTATTCTCTTGCAGGTAAGCATTTTGAGTTTTTGTTGGTCTGTGTGACAATATAGTTTTCCTCACCACCAAAACTTGCTGACTAGATTCTTCCTCAGGTTCGTAACACATTGTTCCTCCATGGCTCCTCTTCTGGCACATATCTTAGATATGTGCTATTGTAGTTTACATGTTATTGCCACACTTGGCCTTTCACAATAAATGAGTTGATGTAATATTTCTTCTTTTTAATTTAGTCACACACACACACACACACACACACACACACACAAACACACATACACATATATATATGACTGTGTAATCCTCAAGGATGTACAAGGATGATTGTAATAGACTAATTTTATATATTTATATTTAGCATTATGGAATTTCATTTCCTCATCATATCTATGATGAAGGTATATGTAATTATATCAAACTTTCAGATTTTATAATGAATTCATAAGATTTAAATCCTTCCATATGTTGTATGCCTCAAGAATTATTTTCGTTAATAATTGCTCACTTGTTTATTTTTCTAGGAACAATTGCATGCCATTTATAGATAAATTTCTTCTAGACTATACCATGTATTCATTTCATTTTACTTTGTCTCAGTAGCTAGAAATTGCAGGTTCTATATATCATAGAACCCTATAATATAATTTTGTTTGATGTGTTATTAGCCTAGGTGCATATCAAGGGAGCTAATACTTCCAATGTAGTTATCAATGTCACAATTAATTATTATGGCTAATGTATTTGTGATGAGATTCCATCTTGTCTATAATCTAATTGCATGGTAGGTGTTTCTTTTTATCACCCTGATTGGTTGATAAGATGATTTCATTCTTATATATATATATATATATATATATATATATTGAAACCCATTTAATAAAATATTTTGGCAAATATACATACTCAGAATGTGAAGATTAGAAAATGTGAACTTATATGAAATGGGCAAATCAACCCTTAACCTTCGCAAACATCACAAAATTATATGAGAAAGTTAGCAATATTCACACCAGAAAATTTTATTAAGAACTTTGAAATGAAAAATAATTTGAAACTATAACGTGATAACATAAAAATTCTAGACCAAGAATTCAGATCAAGTTTCTGTAAATTGGAATAATCCGGAATTAGAAATTAAGCATGATTTGGAATGAGATACAAAGTAAATGGAATAATTCAAGATTTCAGACCAAATTTGTAAACAATTATAATTTTTTCCGTAATGAAAACTTTGGTCTATGTTTGTGGTGTTTACAAATCTGAACTCCAAGGGTTCTGACTATAATATCCCTAGTTTGCTATTCTTTTGCTAGACATTTCAACAAGTCCAAAAGGGTACAGTGGAACCCAATGGAAAAAAATTATGTGGATTTAGTTTATTAGTTTAAATTAATAAAATAAAATAAAAAAAGTTGTGCAATGACCAGATTGAGATTTGATATCTAGAAACCCAATCCATGAGGATGGATAAGGTTGTATGTCTATCCTAGAATTCCAGAAATCCTTGGAAGGAATAAAGTAAGATACTAAAAATTAGATTTGGAGATAAATATCTAAATACCCCAATAAAGAGGAAATTATTAGGAAGAGGTGGAATAAATCTGAAAGCATAAAAGCTAGCTTTAAAAGTACCTTTGTGGAAGAAACAGAGGGAAAGCCTAGGAAAACAGGAATACATCATCATGAATTAACTGGACGCAGTTAAGAAAAACACGCTGGGGAATGAAAGCTTAAATAAGTTGTTTCAGGATAGAAAAAGGGTTGTCTATCACTGGAGAAAAATATGTTTTCTTGGGGGTGAGCTGTGGAGAAAGAGATCTAAGGTTGGGAGGCAACTAGTCAAACCTAAGTGGTATGCACATTTAATTTGAAATGGATTTGGATTTAAATTTTAAGGCTATGATGAATTATTGAAATTGGTAAATTAGTCATGTTAATATGTCAATGTTGGATGGATAAGTCATTCTTGCAGACAAGACATACCTCCCAAGTGTCCTACAGAGAGCTAGCAACAAACGGACAAATAAAACTATCTTTCTCTAGATATATTGCGATTCATAATTAAATTCTATGAAGGCTTAACGATCTTACCTTTGATCCAATGCTTGTTTGTAGTAGTAGTCCTTCAGTCGCCCAAAAGAGTTGCCTTCGAATATCTGGAATCACAAACAAGAAAAAAATCAAATAGCACCTGCATAGCATATATTCATAAATCCTATCTATTATGGTGATCAAGGAATCCGTAAAATAAACCAATCAATTGACAACTTATTGAGGAAAACAGACTTATTTGTATTAACTTAAATAAGAAGAGCCTTACAACCGTGTCAACCTTGATGTCATACAAACCTTCCTAGGGTCTGGAATAGGCATTTCCTTTACTCTGACCAGCCTTGCACTCGTCCAACCGAGATACATACAGGTATGTAATCTTTCCCACATGAAATCTCAGCTAAAAGGGTCTAAGTTTCAACAGCACTTCGCCCCCAATAATACTAAAGCTTGAAATCCCTTTGTGGCTGCCCTATGCCTCTTTTTATAGTGAAAGAGAGGAGGTTATAGTTCCAAACAAGAAGGGATAGAATCCTCCTTCAAAGGGATTAGCTCCTTACATCAAAGGGTTAGCTCCTTAATGAATGGGATGCATGAACCTGAAAAGAGCAATCTTTCTGCAGCAGGAATGTTTCTAGAAGCTTCCAAAAATGACTCAAACTGAGCTTCTAGATTTTACTTCCACCTTTTTATATTTTACAGGGGTATGCACCCTTAATGAATAACCAGTGCATTTGGCTCCGCAAGATTTATTGCCAAAAGGTGAGACACCGCAGGCAATAGTAAGAGAAAGTGCGGTACAAGAGTTTTTAAGACTTTTATGAGATTTTCTCTTAATTTCAAGGCTTGAATTTAGGAACTTTGATATTGTAGACTTCTAAGCGAGTACTAAACTTTCATGGTGACAAATTTCAGTGTAACAAATTTCCCCCTAAAGTGCGAAGTCTGAGAACATTCGAAGAGTGATGTGCTTTATCATTTCAAGGATCAGCCTGTGGACACCCCAGTTAGAACCATGTAAAAAAATTCAATGCAAAACATATATATATCATCGTTGAGGTAGGAATTCCCATACTCAGATCAAAACTAACTAAACTTGTTTTGATACAGAAATGATTTTAATATTACATCAATAGTGTAGACAGAGCATGGATGTAGCCATCTGTATTGAATTGTCTACTGCATAATGAACAATAAAACTCCTCGCAGCCTGGGTGGTGGAAACTAGATCCAGTGTCTTGATTTCTGCTTCTCGAACTAGTACGATTCTATCCATGCGATTAAATGTGTTGAAGTTGAACATGGTAGAAACCACTTGATTACCAGTCAATGATGTGAACTATTAACAAGCGTGAGAGAAACAACCAATAATGAAAATGGCTCTCAAATTACTCAGTACAATCCATGAAATGTGAATAAGTGATCTGAAGTCTAACATTTCACGGAATCGTTCGATCGAATGTCAATGATGCAAACTGTCGTCGAAGGCGAGAAACCTTCCATTAAGAAATGCAGATTCCAAGGTACTGATGGATTCTAGATCAACTTCCTAGATGATGAGCTGTCGTCGATAGAAAGTGATCCATCGTAAGAAAACTCGCAACATGAAACCATAGATCAAGTTTTGAAGAAATTTTTTGCAAGGACTGACTTAGGGATGCTCAACGCTAATGGAGACAAATGTTTGCAGATGAATGGTTTATTTGATTGTCCTCTTGAACACATAACAACACTGCAAATGGTTTGGTTATAGTTTCCCTAAGCTAATACCCAGAAACTGGCTAAATACCTTCAATATGGTTTGATTAAATGATAGGCAAAGGATTTCCCAACCCAGGTAGAAGTGTGACAAAAAGTGTCATGTTCAAGAGTGGTGTAATGCTTTTATAAATCAAAGTGTGACAAATGAATCTATTTTCTCTCTTTTCCCCCACCATTTCTAGCAAGTACCTCTTTATTTTTGACAAGCTTGAGGAGGATAACATTTGCTTGTTTATAAGTTCATCCTTCGGATGAGTCCAACTTAGTTTAAAATCAAACCCTAAGAAGGAGTGGTCCGTTCCTATTTGAAATTGATAGGTACTTTAATATTAAATTTTAACGAGTCCAGTATAGGAGAAACTCGGTGTTTTTCATTTTTATGGAGTCAGAAGAAAAAACTTAAGAAAACTCCATGGGTGTTATTTTTCGTAAATTTAGTCTCTCAGGCCCAAAAAAGGATAAAATAATGCGAGAGAGAACTCTATTTACCATTGATTAGTCAACGTATACCTTTTTCGCAAATAGTCCATTTCAGTCCAGAAAAGAGGTAAAATTATACTAAAGGAATGACTGTTCATTTCCTTTAATGAGTTCGAATAGTCAAGTACTCGGCAATATTTTCATTTTTAGAGAGTCTGAAAAGGGCTTAAAAGAGGACTCCATGGTTTCGCTTTTTCGTAAATTTTAAAGATCCCGAAAAAGTGATAAAAGTATACTCTTCGTAAAAAATGATCATTTTTCCTAAAAAATCCAGTATTCTGCACAAAAAAATCAAAAAATTAAACATACATGTTTTAATAATAAGAATATTTTGAAAAACTATCTTTTTAATGTGAAAAATAAACAAATTCAAAATTCATTTATTTGAAAAAAATTATGAGTTTCTCAAGTTCATTTTTACCGTTTGAGTTTGGAGTGAAAATCTTAGAGCTTTTGGCAAAAAACGATTAGGAGAAGATTCTGGACAAACCGACTGTTAGAATCGAAAACCGTCTGCTCCAAGTAATCCACAACCTCTTTCTCTTGCTTTTCATCCGTTCATTTTCTTAAATTAGGGTCTAAATTTCATTTTTGGGAGGAAAATTGGTTAAAAAATTCGCCCTCGGGGGTCCGCAGGTAAGACACTAGGTACCTGCGGACCCCGACATTTTCTCACAAAGAAAAATGTCAAGGCCCCACGCTTTTAACATAGATCCCATGCGAAGCTACACATTGTATTTGAGCGTAAAGTGTGAGGGCACCGTAACGAATTTAAAAACAAAATTTCCTCCTAAATTACCCAAAATTTTTGTTTTAAAATGATTCTAATCCTTCATTTTACTCATTGTAGGATATTTACAATGCTAATTTTGCAAGAACGGGAGCATGAAGAGGTAGATGAAGTAGCAATGATTCATCAACCTACTTTGCAAGTTTTAAGAGCATGCGAGCTATTCAAATTCTGGGCAATCAGTGGCATGAGAGCTCAAGTAGATCTTCTCACTTGGTTGGTAAGCAAGTGGGACGTTCAGGACCAGTGTTTCGTGATTGGAGGCCACTGGCTTGAAATTGAGCTGGAGGACATATTTTTTTTAACTGGTTTGTCTAAGAGAGGTGAACCACTTTCTCTATTTGGCGCTAGGCCAGGTGGCCAGTCTGTCACTAGCCTGCAATTAGATTTTTGTAATGATGAAGCCAATGCTAGAGACAAACGGATTGACATTAAAACTATCATCCGTCCCGAGTTAAAAGTGATTGAATTTACTGTTGTCAAGTTGTTCAGAAGTGCAGCTTTGCATGTAGCTACTAGATCTCAGATGCAAATTGTAGTAGATTGTTTCCAAGGTACCATATTCAACTACTGCGAGGCAGTGTTGGCTAATGTGAAAGGAAAACTTACTAGAGCCAAAAACGGGAAGTTAAACAACTTCGGGTATGGATCTATCGTGGTTACCTTTGCTTTAGAGAGGATTCCTATGTTAGCCCCGCAACATATTCCTGTTGATGCTGGTACACCTCAAGAGCCTCGGATGGTTCGATGGGTTTCTTTGATGGCCCGTCACAACGAGGGTGGGGAGATTGTTCGATTTCCCTCGACTTATTTTCATTGGTTAGAACGAAATTTTTTTGTGATATAGGATTTTCCTTATGTGGGCATGGATTTCCGCGGCGACCAGGATATTGTACTTCCTCCAGGAGCTCAATGGGATGAGTCAGGTAAAAAATCTCTTTGACATGTTCTAATTTCTAATTTTTATTTTGTTTTTTAAGTCATCCAAAACTTATAACAAAAAATTTCAAATGCAGATGTGGGTCCAAGTCAACCAGCCATTCTCTGCCCCTTTGACCGGAGGCAAACAGATGCAACAGCACCACCACCACCACGACAAGATCAGATAGCAGAGATCCTGACTGATTTAGAACACCATTTGGAGCGGTTAACTATGGATATTCCTGAGACTACCATAGATGACATCTCGCTTCGTTTACAGAGATACATCATTGGAGTTCCTGGACCATTTAGGAGATTTTTTACTAGGGTGGCACGCGAAATAGTGTATTATCATGATCATCACCATGGATAGTGGATGATTGACTTTATAGACTCATTTTTTGTATTAATTTTCCGATCATAAGGCGTTTTGAACCTATAATCGAAGACGATGTACTATTTTTTTAACACTACATCTATGCTATGATATAGTATTATTTCCAGTTACCTGTTCAATCATGTTATCGAATTTTGATTTACTATTTTATTATTGCAAATGTCTATTTATAACACTAGAAGCTATTGCATCTGCTAATATGTTTAAATTTCTTGGAATGTGTTGATACTCAATATAATCTAACTATCGTTCCAAGAGACGAACCCTTAAAAATAATCTTAATGAAACTAGGTTTCTAATGGCATATGCTCAGTTTAATTGTAATACAATGAGTTCAAAATATAACCTAACAATCAAACTTTGAATTCCAAATGAAATGGATTCCGACAATAATTCAATAACTACATTGTATTCAGCAATATTGTTCGTTGTTTGACTGAGGCTTACCCCATTCATAGATACTAACTCATCAGTGGGCGAATAAATAACCCAAGTTTCGGAAGAGATGTTTCGTGTACTATGACAAGTGCCATCAGCAAAACCAATATATGTTTGAAAGGACATCGACATCTGCGATATCAAGAGTAATCCAGATAAGAAGGAATAGTAGTAAAAGCACACTTAAGCTAGGCACATGTTTCTAATTTATAGCACACCAACTAGAATGTAACTTATATACAGAGAAGATCTCCACACAAAAATCAAGTGGAATATCTCTTCAGATAAAGTCCATTTCTGGGTTTACCGAAAGAGACCCCGTCAAAATCAATCAATTCATAGGCCCCTTTTGCAAGCTGACGCTTGACAGTATAAGGACCATGCCACATGGGTTCAAATTTCCCAGCCCCTATTTTATCGTTGGCTTGGTCATAAATCAAAACTAGGTCTCCTTCTGAAAAATTACGAGGGGTAACGCTTGTATCATACTGAGCTTTCATTCTTTTCGCATGAATCTCGGTAGCTAATGTAGCGGTGTGCCGATTCTCATCTAATTGAGCCAAGTATAAAAAATGTTTCTCCTTTTCAGAAGTGGCTGGTAGTAACTCTATGGCTAGTTGGAGTGACAGTATCTCACATTCAATGGGTAGTACCGCTTCTAAACCATAAACTAGTTGAAAAGGAGTAAAACCTGTTGATGTTTTTGCTAAGGTTCGATATGCCCAAAGTGCTGAAAAGAGCATGGTATGCCAATTCGACTTATGAATTCCAATGATTCGTTTGATCGTGGTGACTAAAAATTTATTAATTTCTTAAACTAAACCATTAACCTATGGATAATATGGTGTAGAATTGTCATGGTGTAGGCCATGTTGGTCCATTAACTCGGTCATCATGATATTCCGAAAATGGCTCCCGTGATCAGTAATTATCTCTTGGGGTACACCAAAACGAGAAATCACATGATTGAATACGAAAGTAGCTGCATTTTTTCCATCTGCCGCAAATGTAGGCATCAGCTCGACCCATTTGGTAAAATAATCTACTGCTAGAATAATATACCCATTCCCCCCGGCCGAGTGAGGGTTACATGTAATGAAGTCAATGCCCCATTTTTCAAAAGGACAGACAACAATTATAGGGTGAAGAGGAGAAGGTGGTGCACACATTTTTTGATCGAATATTTGACAATTATGACATTTTCGGACCACATAAATACAATATTTAAATAAATAAGGATAGAAATAACCTGCGAGCAATATCTTTTGGGTTGTGGAGTACCCAGACATATGACCACCACATGCTCTAGAGTGACAGTCATTTAAAACCTTTTTGGCTTCTTCATGAGTTAGACAACGTCGAAAAACTGAGTCCGCACCAAGACGATATAGTGTGTCACCAACAATATGATATTTTTGAGACTGGAAACGGATTTTTCATCGTTGCGACCATGAAAGCTTAGGCCGAAAAGATTGGGTCTGAAGATAAACAATAATATCTCCATACCAAGGATCAAGTGTACTAATAAGAAACAAGGATTCATCTGCGATTGGTTGTTCTGCCACAGTTTTTGTATCAGTACATGGGAAATCACACATAATTTTAGCAAATATCAATGACTTCTTTGATTAGGATTTTTCAAACTCCAAATCAAACTCCCGCAGGATAACAATCCATTTAGAGTATTTCCCCCCTAGCAACTATTTGGTCAAAATGTACATCATAGGGTTACAATCAGAGATCACTATTGTTTTGCGTAAAAGTATGTAGTGACGAAAACGTTGGATAGCTTGAACAACTGCCAAGGCCAATTTCTCCACATGTGAATATTTGGTCTCAGTTAGATGCAAATTTCGACTAAGATAGTAAATCACATGTTCACCATGGAATTCATCTTCCTAAACTAAAACCATCCCTATCATGGAATCAAAAGCGGTGGGGTACAAAAATGAATCTTGGTTGTAGTTGGGAGGATGCAGTAATGGTGCATGGGTCAATGAGTTTTTCAGAGCATCAAAAGATCTATCAATGACCTCATCCCAAAAGAAAGGAATATTCTGTTTCAACAACCTAGTGAAACCTTTTGTTAACTCGGCGTACTTAGGAACGAATCAAAGTAAAAATTTTGCTTTCCCTTGCAAACTTTGGAGTTGGCGAAGAGCAGAAGGAGGAGGTAAATTGAGGATTTCCTCAACCTTCGATGGGTCGACATGAATGCCTGCCTTTGAGACAATAAATCCCAACAATCATCCAGATTGTACGTAGAAAACACATTTGTGAGTATTCAAAAGAATATTATAATGCCTACATCGTATAAAAATGGCTCATAAATGAGGAATATGATCTGATCTGCATGAATAATGAGCAGGAAAATCATCGAGGTATGGTTGCATAATGTGCTTAATGTCATGAAATGCATAAGACATGGCCCTTTGAAAAGTGGCGCCAGTATTCTTAAGGCCAAAAGGTAGTTATTGATAAGCAAAAGTTCCCCATGGACAAACGAAAGTTGTTTTAGGTTCATCTGTAGGGAGTATGTTGATTTGATTATAGCCGGAAAATCCATCCACGAACGAGAACATTTCACTTCCAGCACAATCGTCAATAATTTGATCGATATAAGGGGTTGGATAATTGTCTTTTGGACAAGATCAATTTATATCCCTATAATCGATACATACTCATTTTATTCCTTTTTTTTATTGACCAGAACAATATTAGATACCCATTCCGTTAACGGGATCGAATAAATAAAACCTGCACGAAGTAATATTTCAACTTTGGCTTTAATAGAGGAAAATTTTCTTGGATGTATCTGACGTAATCTTTGTCTAACAGGTTTAGCATCCGGGTATGTCTTAATTTCATGAAAAATAATCGACAGATCGATCCCTGGCATTTCTTCATATGACTAGTCGAAAATGTAGCGGAATTCTTGAAATAGGGCTTTATATTCTTGGATTTCATCAGGCGTACAAGAAGCACCTATGTGAATATTTTCAACAATTCTAGGTTTTACTGAAATGTCAAGAGGATCCGTTGTAGAAATATTTTCTAAATTCAATTCTGAATTGATATGGGAGAGAGAATTATGAGGTTCTTTGATGTAATTAGTGGTAAAAATGGAGGAAAAATCATTCTCAAAATGATCGAGATCAGGTAAAAACGAAGACCTATGATGAAGATCTTCCCATGGTAACTCATCGACCGACAAGAATTCACGAATATGTTTATTAGTATTGAATACTTGTTGAGCAGGACCCAAAATTGGTGTCGAGGCTAAGCTCTATATTGAAAATGACTCCTGATTGATCACATTCACTGGATCAGACTCAGTTGAAGGAGTATCAAAACATAACTGTACATGTTGATATGCTAACTCAAAAGGACTCAAAGGCATCAGGCCATCAAAATAATCCAATTCTGATTCTGAAGGTACTATCCAAGGATCATCAAAGGAAATAATACTTGAGGTAATCATATTGATATTAGCAATAGGAGTTTATACGTTGGGAGCAGGCAAGGAAAAAGTTCCCAGTAAAGTGGAATCTTTTATCAAGCCTACTCCGACATCCTTATAAGGGATAGTTGATTTTCCAACATATTGGATGCTATCAGTAGAGGCTGGGTCGGATGAATAATATGAGAGCTGATCTACTTTAATTATCTTTCCTTTATGAGGAAACATGATGAGACAAAATATTGATGATACAACAATAGTCATGGCGTAAGACCAACTGCGACCCAGGAGAAGGTTGTAATCTAGAGGGGAATCAACCACCTCCACATCTAGATTAACCATTTTTCCTTCAATCTCTATTGGTAGATCCTATAAGATACCATGCGGTTGAAAACCTCTTCCGTCAAAAGCTTTGAGAATAGTTGGGGATTGATTAATGGTCCGAGAACCAAGTGATTTCCAACATTTTAATGCCATAATACATGTAGAAGCCCCTTCATCAACAACAGTACGAAAGATACGTTTCTTTTTTACTATTAACAGAATCTGAAAATCCATTTGATGGGGTAGGCGGGGTGTAAAATTCTCTAAATTGAAGATCATGAGGTTCGAATCCTGGAGATCTACGACTCCTAAGGCTAAAAAAAGTAATTTTCTTTGGGCTGGGCATGATTTCAATACTTCCAAAGCCGACATTGCTGAAGGGGAAATTGCCAAATCTTCAACAATATTGTAATTCTGAGCAACTCTCGCATGTGGATTGAAAGCTGATTTATGAAGTACACCTTTTGCAGGTGGTTTAATCACTAAGTCAAGATTTTGTTTCTCGATATATAATGGATCAAAAACTGAGGGAGTTGTAGTTGATGTAGAATTGGATGTTTCTCCTTCTTTACAAGTATTTTTACTACCATAATCTTTCAATCACGTCGCAACCATCAAGATATTCTCAAGAGTATTGGAGGAATATCCAACCATGTTACTATTTTGAGCGGGAAAGGGATCCTTCAAGATAGCAGGTATAGGTGAACCCTTAACGAATTTTGATACCTCGGCTCTATGTGGGCACTCTTTCGTAAAATGATCCTTATCACAGATTAGACAAGGATATCGAGGTTTGCGTTTTTCGTCAGTTGGTTCAGTTGTATCATTTTTATCTTTTGAAGATTTTTTCTTTTTATTCTTACCTTTCTTCTTACCACTAGTTTTAGATTTGATCATAGATGACTCTACAACATGAATATCGGTGGAAGCTTCTTGGGAAGAATCTCCTTTGGGTGAATTGGGTAAAGTGATACTAGGAGAAGTGGTCTTGGAAGACTTCTTCTTACTTTTACCAGTGCTAGTAGAACTAATTGCACCATCAGTGGCATGAGAGCCAGAAGGAGTTGTAGTTAATTGAACAGGTCTTGGTAAATCAAGGATTTTATCATACAGAGTACCTGACTGAGTATATACAAGGTCAAGGTACTGAGCCTGAGAAATGACTTGCTCTTCTGTATTAGTGCCTCCTTTGGCCACATCTTCAGTAATTTTGGACAATAATGATTTAATAAACCATTCAGCCAAAATTTGATCCGGAATAAAAACTTTCACTAAATGCCTTCTATGTCTCCATTCATGAATATGATCAGATATGTACATAGATGTAGATTGTTTTAAAGAAGTCAGCAACTCTGTGCCATTGTCATATCTGACAGGCAACTGAAAATGGGTTAAGAAAGCAATAGCTAACGCATCAAAATTATTAAAAGAATGACGTGGTAACTCAATGTACCATTTGGCAGCTAGACCAATGAGAGTTCTTTGAAAAATATGTAATCGAATCGAATCATCGACTAGTGAATTGGATGCACACAAGAGGTGATAAGTTATAACATGATTAGATGGGTCCCCTCATGACTTACCTTCAAATTTCGGAATATCAATGGGCAACTTGTTAGGCATCGATGGCCAATATGGAAGATAAAAGATGGGATCGTTCGCAAGGAATGATATATCTGGTAAATCTAAAGTTTCCATGAATGGTAACCGATGGCTAGGGTCTTCATAACCTTGTGTGATTAAACCAGTGCCAGGAGAACGATATCTAGGATACCCTGGAATTGGATGTGCATTTGGAATCGTGAAAGCTCCTGGGTAACTAGGATTAACCGAACCATACTAGGGTTGTTGAGGTACTTGATAAGTATACCCAGGGTACGATTGATACTGATATATTGGATTTTGTGTAGCCTGTCCAAATTGATATTGTCCCTGGTACAGTTGATAAGTAAACTATGGTTGACTGTAGACAATCGTACTAGTACCAGCTTGTCCTATAGGCATCTGGACCATAGTCTGAATTGTAGGTCCTGACTGTAGCACAGAGGCTTGAGGAATTTGCACTGATCTAGGGATAGAAGAAACCAGAGCTAGAGATACTCCAGAAATAGGTGTTGTAGGTTGAACAGAAGTTGCAGTAGTTGCAGCAGTCTGAGGTAGAGTCTGAGGTGTACTAGGCCTGGGCTGTTGAACATAACCTGGTGCAGGGACTTGAACAGTAGGCTGGACAGGTTACTGGGTTGGACCAGGAACTATAGGCTGTCCAGGTTGATTAGGTAATTTCACATTAGGTTGCATGGTCTGTTGAATTTGAGATGGATTCCACACCATGCTCATTTCGTGGTATTGACCCGTAGAAGGTTGTGCATATGAAGGAACATAACCTGGTTGAATGTAGGGTTGATAATTAGCTGGTAAATTTACAACTCCTTGTAATAATGGTTGATCAGAAGGAGGTTGGAAACCTTGAGCTGGGTATTGGCCTTGAGGTTGATAACCTTGAGGTGTGTACTGAATATGGGGTTGATAAGGACCCTGAGGAATATATTGAGTCTGGGGTTGACCTTGGGGCATGTACTGTCCTTGAGGTTGATAACCTTGAGGTATGTACTTTCCTTGAGGTTGTTCTCCAGGTAAATAATATTGTCCTATAGTTTGTCCTGGTAAAAAGTTTCCTTGAGGTTGGCCTCTAGGGGGTAACTGACTATCTTGAGGTTACCCCTCAGGCGGTAACTGACTACCTTGAGGTTTCCCCCCAGGCAGTAACTGACTACCTTGAGGTTGAGGATTTGGAATATTACCATACATTATAAAAATTTTCTTTACGTTCAACGTTTCAGTTTTAGTTCCATTTGTTCCAGATTGATAACACTTGTTCATTTAGTTGAGGATTTGCTCCTGAGAAAGTACCAGAGAGTGACTGGTACCCCAAAGGAATAGAAGGAACACCATATAAAAATGTTTCTAAAGATTGGGAAAACATAGATGACTCACTGGACATATTTGATGAAGGATAATAACCTCTTGGTGGAGGATGAAAAGGAATTCGGGGTGGTGAATAACTAAGACCCGGGTTTTCTAAAAAAATATGTTAATGATAAATAACAAGTGTTAGTTCTAAAAGGACTGTATAATATTGATTCATGCTCCCTAATATTCAAAGTTTGTTGGGTTTCAGGAAGAGTTATATCTTCGTCTGGACCTTCAATTTCTTCAATAGATATGAGGTTAGAAGGAAGATTTTTAGAAATGCGATGTCTTACACTAGGTGAACCAGTATCACTAGAAGTCAGAGTAAAAAATCCTGAAGATGGTTCCAATACAGCAGGTTCAGTGTCAGGCTCAAAAATTTCAAGTTCTTCGGCTAATTCACTGCAAGGAGAAATACTACCAGTAACTTCGGAAACTGAAATTGGCTCTTGAATATGCTCTGTTGTTTGTAATTGATAATCAGGATGAATAACTATAGATGACTCTCCTGTTTCTGTCGATCTAATTCTACTGTCACTAGATGATACTAGAGCTCACAGCCCTTCAAGTTGGCTTGTTGTTTACTCAGGGGGCTTCCCCTGGAGTCTACGCGATTGTCTTGGTAATTCAGCCATGATTAAAAATTATTAATCACGCGCAATCAAAGAAAATTTCAATGAAAACTCCTAGAGTCGCTAAGGAAACAAACAGATGAATCACATGCCTAAAAAATCTAGGAGATCAATCCACACACAAACAGTAACTTCCCACACTAAAAACACTAGTTGGTGATGAAATCCAACATCGTAGTATTTTAATGTAGAAAGGGCGGTTGGAATATTTACCGTAACAACATTCTTAATGAAACAGACCGGTGCAAGTTTCTCCACTTAAACCATCTCGAGTGAAGATAACCCTCCAGAGAGTCCAAGTGAGTCTAGTCAACGTCTGCTCCAGGTACAGTGGGATCTTTCCTCCACCATCACCTTAGGAAAAAACCGTAAAGATTATGGTCACTATGGTTACCAACAAGAACTAATATACCTGGGGGAACAGTCTACGATCCGACATACGTGCAAGGGCAGAGTAACAAATCTCAATCCTCTTGAAGTCTCCTTGACATAATCCAAGGTATACCAACAAGTGACCCTAGGCTCCTTGACAATGGTCTATCCGAGTTTTACTGTTGTTAATACACGCATAACTTCTATCGTTCCCAATGAGATAGAATTGATTATCCCACTGGTTCAGATATGACCTCATGCTTGACTCCTTTAAGAGGAGCTTCCCAGAGCATATAAGAAACTATTTGATTTTTTTCCTACTGCAACATCAACTACTTTTTTGTTTTCATTGCCTTGGAGAGTTAATTAATCCCTACTCCAAGACAGTAGCCTAAGCTATATTGGTGAAAAGAGCCCTAGAAATATAAAAATTACTAGATTGATTTTAATTTAAGCATTGTTTTTAATGGGTTGTTTCTTAGGACAATAGGTGCGAAAGTGAAACTGATGATATGTAGTGACCCGACTCAAAACACACTAAAAATGCATCTATTATGAAAAAAAAATCATTTTCTTTCAATGAATTCTATCTAAAGGAAGAGTTGAGAAATGCAATATTTTAAAAACAAATATTTCCTTCAAACAAAATAAATGAAAATAAATCTAATTTCAACGAGAACTCAAAATGATCTATTCTCAATAAGAAATCCCTTTTATTCAAGATCGAAAGTACAAACTAATTTTTTCTTCAAAAGAACACTTATAGAAATAACATTCAAAGCTAAAATCACTAATTTTGAGATCTAAAAATTATAAAGACTAAATCTGAATTAAAACTTAAAATATTTTGAGGATGTCTTGCTTAGCTCGTTATCTAGCTAAGAAATTCTTTGCTTGGATCAGCAAGAACTCAAAACATCCAATTTTGGTTTTTTAAGTGAAATTCCAAACTTATCAACAAAATTTTTTCAAAGATTTTCAAATGAGAAAAATGGGATCTAAATCTCATAAAACAATTTCTGCTATAATGTCAGACTCAGCAAGAAAGCAAGGAAATACTAGTGATCTAAAGGTATACCAAGGTTTCTAATCTTTAAGCGGGATAAAGAAAAACCAAAAATCACTATAACATGCAGATCTTTTAGAAAATCATTCAAAACTAAAAATGATGACATAAACTCTTAACCAAGGCTTCCTGACAGAAGATACTAGTCTGGGTACTCACTGAGAATCTAACAAACTAATCCAGAAAAGAGAATTTTAAGATTTTCCAAAAAATTTCACAGGGTCCACAAGATTCAGTGCAAACCAGTGTGGTCCCACACTATGGGTACAAGAAAAATGTAGAGCTGCCCACACCATCTATAAAAGAAAAGAGCGGACAAAAGAAAACTAGAGAAAAAAAAAAATTCTCAATAATTTCTCAGGGATTCTTCAGGGTAAACTACCCAAGCCATTATAAATCAATCAAAATCAGAAAAAATAAATTCACTAGTCAAAAGTAAAAGAAAACAAAGTTCAAAAATTTCCCTAGTGGAGTTGCCATTTTGTTGGATGGATAAGTCGGTTTTGCTGACAAGACAGACCTCCCAAGTGTCCTACTGACAGCTAGCAACAAATGGACAAATAAAACTATCTTTCTCTATATATATTGCGATTCATAATTAAATGTTATAAAGGCTTAACGATCTTACCTTTGATCCAACACTTGTTTGTAGTAGTAGTCCTTCAGTCACCCGAAAGAGTTGCCTTTGATGATCTGCAATCACAAAAAAACAAACATCAAATAGCACCTACATAGCATATATTCATAAATCATATCTATTATGGTGATCAAGGAATCCATAAAATAAACCAATCAATTGACATCTTATGGATAAAAACAGACTTATTTGTATTAACTTAAATAAGAAGAGCCTTACAACCGTGTCCACCTTGATTTCATACAGGCCTTCCTGGGGTCCCGAATAGGCATTTCCTTTACTCTAACCAGTCTTGCACTCTTCCAACCAGGATACATACAGGTATGTAATCTTTCCCACATGAAATCTCAGCTAAAAGGGTCTAAGTTTCAACAATACTTCACCTCCAATAATACTAAAGCTTGAACTCCCTTTGAGGCTGCCCTATGCCTCTTTTTATAGTGAAAGAGAGGAGGTTATAGTTCCAAACAAGAAGGGATAGGATCCTCCTTCAAAGAGATTAGCTCCTTACATGAAGGGGTTAGCTCCTTAATGGATGGGATGCATGAATGTGAAAAGAGCGATCTTTCCACCGTAGGAATGTTTCTAGAAGCTTCCAAAAATGACTCAAACTGAGCTTCTAGATTTTACTTGCACCTTTTTATCTTTTACAGGGGTCCACACCCTTAATGAATAACTAGTGTGTTTGGCTCCGCAAGGTTTATAGCCAAAAGGTGCGGCACTGTAGGAAATACTAAGAGAAAGTGCGTTACAAGAGTTTTTAAGACTTTTATGAGCTTTTCTCTTAATTTCAAGGCTTGATTTTAGTAACTTTGATATTGTAGACTTCTAAGGGAGTACTAAAATGCCATGGTGACAAATTTCAGTGTCACAGTCAATTATGTTTTTAACTCTGTGTTTAGAAGTTTGAATATTTATGAGTATAGTTATCTTTTGGCTGGTTTGTACATTTAACATAAATCACTATAGAAGCAATAATAAAATCTGTATGGTTGTACAAACATGCTCTGTGAAGAGAAAATCTCAGAATGTATACAACCCAGTGATGGGTCTAGATCTGCTGTTAGGTACCTCACAGGGAACTAGAAATTCTACAAATTATTTGTTTTATTATTCTATTTTTGCACCATCTAGAAAAAAATAAAATAGATATTGTACCCTAGATGAACTTGTGTATACATTTGAAAAAGTAAATGAAAAAACTGCATGAATAGAGACTATGTCTATATATAAATGTTGACTATCTCAAACTAATTATACAGTTCAACAAAGATAGTAAACTCTCTCTCTCTCTCTCTCTCTCTCTCTCTCTCTCTATATATATATATATATATATATATATATATATTGGTATTCTATGCTATATATATTGGTATACAACAGCACTGTATTTTTATATCAAGAACTGATATAAGATGGAAAAGGCTGGTAGTTAACTAGAATTAATTATTATAGTATTACTTGGAATTGTTGTTTTAATAGAAGTATGAGTATTCACTACTTACAACCTGGCAATCTAACGTCGATGTAAAAATAGTATGTAACTGTACAATATACATAAGAGAAACATAAAATTTGCAGACGAGTGAGACAAATACATGAACGGTTATAAATGTGTACTAGAATAAGGGCATTTGTGCATTTTAATAACAAAATATCTTTGGTTGTAGTAGTAGTAGAAATATAGCACAACCTGGACTAGAGTGCATAGATGGAAAATTATTTTGATATATATGTACCTTGAACTGTTTCTATAAACGAAATAAAAATATAGTAAACACAGTCCAGCTATATTAGAGTGATGAATATCAAACAAAAATTTCTGAAAGTACGTTGTTATATTTAACGCTACAGTTAGTTACAGTATATAATTCCAGGAACTATGTTCCTTATGGAAGAAAAATGGGAAATTCAAAATACGTGGGCATGATATGGATGTCGAATCTTCCACAATGATTGAATACGAACCTGGATAATAGTGAATGACCGATTAAACCAAACAAGAAGTTGAAATCGAAAGAGTTGATTGTGAATTCAAAATACAGGATCGTGTGGTGTATTTTTCTTACCTGTAGATAGCAAAGCCAGACATTAGCTATACGAAAGTATATGGTGTGGAGGAAAAAAAACATGAAATAAGAAATAGAATTACAATTACCTGAAGGGAATAGTATCCATGCGATAACTATAACCAAATAAGAACAAGGAAATTTGAGTGAATATTAAATATCCAATCCTTGAACATAAGTGTCAAGATATTCCAGAATTGAAATTTCGTATACTATCAAAAGGATATGTAGGAAGACGACATGGAATATTTTACAATAACATATTGGTAACGAAAATAAAGCTTTAGACATTAATGAAGAACATAATTTAATTTTTAAATTGTTGTTCTTAACTACACGTAAAAGACAAAGATATTTCTCAATGACTCGAAAATCATACACCATGATAAATTACTTAAAAAGATGTATGTTCTGAGTACTATAACTGAAGAAGTGGGACGCGGGGTTAGAGTACCGATATAACTCTAAGTTTAATTATCCTAGAACAAAAACGATGAAATAATATTCATTCCTAATGGAATTTCAAAACAATATTGTAAATTTGGGAACATTAATTTATAAATTGATCATAACCAGTCAGTGCCAGGGGAGAGATGATATAATATCAATTAGCTAACTTTGTCTCCGGCATATTCATGAAAATACATACTGAATTTATTTATGATGAATGCAGGAAAAATCTCTATTGAACTCCAGCCCAAACTCATTCGTTGTAAAGGAGAAAACGTGAATTACTCCAATATTATAAGAGTCTTATGAAAACGTACTCACCCATTTCTTCGAAAATCATCGAGACTCATTCGCGAGCTTGAGGACATGTCCCTATATTTAAATATGAAACCAAAATTTAATAAAGGAACCCAGACAAAATGAAGAAAACGAATGCTGTAAAGAAAAACATAAATAAATCAAGAAAGATATTGAATGAGGAAAAAAAATCGAATTCATAACTTGTTAGGGATGGTTTAAGGGAGCTCTGCGTGTAGCCAGGTGTCGAATCTCTTTACCTTGTAGAGCTTCGACATGTCCCTCATAACATAAATTAGTCTAAGAACATGGATGGAACTCAGCCGATGTTCAAATGAGAAATTAGAAATGAAAAACCAAAATTCTTATAAAGTGAAAACCATAAACTCTAAAATGCTCCACGTTGTCCACATAGTGATGGATCCGAGGTCCTCCCATAGACCAATGCATTGGAATTTGGATGGAGGGAACCGCGTGAAATGGTACCGGAAATTTAATGCTACCATATCTCAAGAGAAATTTTCATTGGGATTTGACGTATTGAAAATCGAAATGGCTGGGAAACATTAAAGAGTGGTTGTTCCAAATTGCACGGAAAGATCATCGACGATAAAAATATGGATATCAAAGCTCCCAGCTTGTCAGTAAGTACTGAGGAATCCAATATGGCAAAGTACTTAATGTATCAAATGGGGTCATAAAGTTATGGATATAAGAGTTACAACTATGGCTATGATATATATATATATATATATTAAATTCCATTAATACCATAAGTCTAGATAACAAACACATTAGTTCAACATTTACCGAATAGTCATGAACAATATGAACGTTGAAAGAATTAGGGTAATATCAATAATTAAATGAATTCGGTTGTGTTATAGGATGATGGCAAAAATAACATCTGTTTATATATATCATTAGATGAATGTGGAAAAATATCACTTAGTGGAATTGTGATAGTTAAATGATGAAGTTAGAAAGAGGAGAGACTTCATATAAATTGGTATGTAGATTAGGTATAGTTAGACAAAACAAATATAAAAACATAGCATGGGAAGTATGAAAGTAAATGTATTTTCAAAAGGATTATTTATGTATAGTAATCCAAGATGTTACATTTATATGTGGTTAAAAATCGTTATAATTAGGAATAAAGAAATAATATACGTGTGTAGGACATATGTATTAATATCTTTATGAGTATCATATCAATGGTTACAATTATGTATATATATATGACTATGATGTTCATAAGTAGAAAAATGACATATATATATTATATATAGATTACTCTAGTAAATAAAGACAGAGTTATCTAGTTGAGGAGGAAAATGTAATTGAAAAATTTACAAGCAGAATACTGTCACAACTAGTAAATAAATTACTAGGTACTTAAAATGACAAAGTCAGTACTAGTGACAACACTACGTCAGAATGCGACGAATACTTAAAAATATGAAGTTATTAGTAATGAAATAGTCTCTTAACAATACTCAGCAGAGAATAATACTATATATAATTTTTTTTTTTCGAAATGAGAGGTGTTACAAATGGTATCACAGCCCAAGCTAAAACACTTGGCAAAAATGTGTGCTCACACCAAAAAAATTACGTTGCTGTAAATTTTTATAAAATTTAAATTTCTCTAATGTTTAATTTCATGTACAGTGAAAGAGTGCTGAATTATACAGCTGCGAACCATGAGTGAAGAGTTTTATGTGGATCTGGGTGGTGGAGAAAATACACCAGATCCAAATGCTCCATTGATGGCTATGTTGCATCGAATGCAAAGAGAAATGACACAACTGAAAAGCCACAATGAAAGGCTATATCTAGGCAGTGAAGAGTAAGACAGATTAATAAGAGGAATGACCTCCCATAATAGTCAAGAAGGTGAAGATTCCAGAAGGAAGAGAAAGGGAAGGGTAAATAACTCAGAATATTATGAGGAAGAGGATGCCTCTAGACAACAGTCTAGGAGGAATAAGGAATTGCAAGGTTAATTCCAGAAAATAAAACCTCCCTCCTACGATGGAGAGGAGGAATATTATGAAGCATGGCTTTTGAACATGATAAATTACTTTCCATTTTAAAACTATGAAAGTAACTTGAGAGCCAGGCTGGCTATCTATCAGTTACAATGTAAGGCTACCTTGTGGTGGGAAGAAACTAACATGGTTCATGTCATCGATGAGAAAGTTGTTACTTGGGAGGATTTCCAAGTCAAATTCAAAAATATATACCTAAATTAACGTTATTATGACGATAAGGAAAAATAGTTTCATGAACTTAGCTTGGGACATATTACTATTGATGAATTTGTAACCAAATTCACTAATTTGTTATGCTATGTACCTTATATAAGGGAAGAGAAGGTAAAGTTACAACATTTCCTAAAATTTCTACCTACCATATACAAGGAAAAGATAGATTTTGATAACCCCAAGACCATGGATGAGGTGGTGTGCAAGGCAAGATTGTGTTACCAACAATTCAAAGGAAAAAATGAACAAGAAAATAATTAGAAATCAAAGAGAAGGGTGACTCCAACGGAAAGAAAACAAAACAAGCATGTCTGAATAAATTTGGGAGAAATCACCAAAGAAAGAAGTTCACGAAGATTGGAGAAAATCAAACTGCTCAATCACAAACTAGGTCCAAACAAATGAATGGAAATAATAAAAGAGAGGGGACGGTTAAAATGAGGGAACCTTTAAAGTGTTGGGGTTGTGGAGAACCTCATTTATTGAGAGACTATCCACATAGAAACATTCAGACTATACAAGTACTAAGAGAAGCAACGAATGTTAATGACCTGGTGAGAAACATCCCCAAAATCAGTGCTGCTCTAGAAGATCATCAAGGAGAACACGAATCCACTATGGTAGAAGTAGAAGTTATGATTTTTTACCAACCTATTTTTGTTTTAATAGATTCAGGTGCATCTTTAAGTTATATTAGTCCTAAAATAGTAGAAAAATGTAACTTAAAATTAGAAAAATTTCAGAAATCATGGTTATTCTAGTTGGCAACTGGTACAAAAAGGAAAGTGACTCATAAGTTACCCCAAACAACCATAAATCTGAATGGATACCAAACTGAACTAAATCTAAATATTCTACCTTTAGGGTCATATGATGTATTGGTAGGAATGGACTAGTTATAGAAATAGAAAGCCATGTTAAATTGCTTAGACAAGACGATACATTGTATAAATAAGGAGGGGAAACCGATTATAGTAAAAGGAAAACCCAAGCCCATATCTGTGAGACAAATATCAATACTTCAATTAAAAATAATTTCTAGAAAGGGTTTCCAAGTGTATTATGTCCATGTAGAAGAATTGGGACAACAAGAAGAAGAAAATTCATTGGAAAAATTACCTGTTATCAGAGAATTCAAATATGTGTTTCCAGATGACATTCCTCATCTGCCCCTTAAGAGAGAAATTTATTTCTCAATTGACTTAGTGGTGGTATCAACACTAGTTTCTAGAGCCTGATACAGAATGAGTACTCCAGAATTGATGGACTTGAAAATGAAGCTACAAGAGTTGTTGGACAGAGGTTACATTAGACCAAGTCTATCCCCATGGGGAGCACCGGCATTGTTTTTTAAAAAGAAAGATGGTACCTTTATAATGTGTATATACTATCATAAATTAAACAAGTTGACAATCAAGAACATATATCCTTTACCTAAGATAGATGACCTCTTTGATCAAGTTAGAGGAGAAACAGTCTTTTTAAAAATTGATCTAAGTACAAGCTAAAATTAATTAAGAATTAATGATGAAGATATAAGTAAAACTGCTTTTAGAACCAGGTATGGACACTATGAGTTTCTGGTCCTACCGTTTGGGTTGAATAATGCACCTGCTACTTTTATGTGCTTAATGAATAGTGTCTTAAATAAATACTTGGACAAATTTGCACTAGTTTTTATTGATGACATTTTGATTTACTCTAAGAATGAAGTTGAGCATTAGGAACACCTTGGAATTGTTTTACAGACTCTGAGAGAAAACAATTTGTATGCTAAGTTTAGAAAATGTGAATTTTTCAAAGATAAAATTCAATATCTGGGTCATATAATTTCAGAAAAAAGGTTAGTAGTTGACCCAGAAAATATAAAGGCAATAAGAGACTTGCTGGTACCTACTAATGTTTCTTCTGTAAGATCCTTGATGGGAATTGTAGGATAATATAGGAGGTTTATGGAGATATTTTTAGCCTTATCTTACCCTATTACATCCCTACAAAGGAAAGGAGTTAAGTTTGAATGTACTAAAAAATGTCAAAACAAATTTTATCAGCTAAAACTGAAACTTACAACATCACCTATTCTAAATATTGCTGATCCAGATCAGGAATTTGCAGTGTGCATAGATGCTTGCAGAGAAGGATTCAAAGGAGTGCTACTACAAGAAAATTTTGTTATAGCCTATGAATCAAGAAAACTCAAGAAACATGAATATAATTATAGTGTTTATGATTTAGAACTGGATGCTGTAATACACACTCTAAAGATGTGGAGACATTACCTTTTAGGGAAAAAGTTTGTGTTGATGACAAATCACCTCAACCTAAAGTATTTCTTCACCCTAATAGATTTGAATGCTAGGAAAGTTAGGTGGTTGTCCTTCCTTAGTGAGTTTGACATGGAGATCAAACATATTAAGGGGAAGGAAAACAAGATTGCAGATCCATTAAGCAGCAATGCTTGGAAAAGTGTGAGTAATGTTGGGAGTAACACCAAATTTGACATAGAAAGACTGATACAAGAAGTGGTGAGACAAGACCAAAACTATGAGAAACTTCAGTCCCAAATGTTTAAAAAAGAGATGAAGGGGTATACACAGAACCAAAGAGTATTAATTTGTTATAAAGGTATATTATACAGTCTTGAAGTAGACTCCTTAAAGAAATATATTCTGGATTAGTACCATAAAATACCCTATGCTGGGCATCTAGGATACCAGAAATTAATTTCAGCTTTAAGAAAGAACCTGATATGGCCTGGGATGAAGAAGGATGTGGCAAATTACTTGGTTAGATGTATAGAATGCCAACAAGTAAAGGTTGAACATCAACATCAAGCTGGGTTGCTGAATTCTTTACCCATCCCTGAATGGAAGTGGGAGACTTTTTCCATGGATTTTATTAGTAGTTTACCAAGGACCAGATACCAACATGACTCTATTATAGTTGTAGTGGATAATTTGACTAAAGCTTCTCACTTTATACCTGTATAGTCTACCTTTGGTACAACTCAAGTAGCAAATGTATTTATGAAGGAGATTGTAAAATTTCATGGTATTCCTAAGATGATCATTTCAGATAGAGATGCAAAGTTCACTGCAGCTTTCTCGAGGAGTTTATTTGGAGGCATGGGTACCAAATTAAATTTTATTACTGCCTACCATCCCCAAAATGATGGCCAAACAGAAAGAACAAACCATATTTTAGAGGACATGTTAAGGATGTATGTCATGGATAGGCCAAGAAAATGGGAAGACTATCTACATCTAGCTAAATTTGCCTATAACAATATCTACCAAGATCCAATAAAAATGAGCCCCTTTGAAGCACTTTATGGCAAAAAGTTCCATAACCCTCTAAGTTGGAGTCAACCTGAAGATAAAATAATACTTGGACCAGAAGCCTTGCAAGAAATGGAAAAAGTTCTGAAGAAAATTTAGCAAAACATCAAAACAACAGAAGATAGGTAGAAAAGTTATGGAGACAAAAAGAAAATTCACAGAGAATTCAGTGTGGGTGACCATGTGTATCTAAGGATTAAGCCTAAGAAGAGTACTTTGCATACTAGAAGATGTGAAAAACTAGCTCCATGTTACTGTGGACCTTTTGAAGTGCTGGAAAGGTTTGCACCAGTTACATATAAACTGGATTTTCCCATTCACATTAAGGTTCATGATGTATTTGATGTTTCATTATTAAAAAATATGTACATGATCCTACTTATGTTATTGATTGGAATGTGATACAGGTGGAACCAGAAGAGAAATTCCTTCTAGAGCCACTTCAAATCTTGGCATGAGAAGAAATTGAGCTCTAGAACAGGACTGTGGCCAGGGTGAAAGTGCAGTGGAGGCACTTTGCACCCGAAGAGGCTACTTGGGAGCGAGAGGAAGATATGATGGAAAAATATCCATCACTGTTTAAACGGTGATTTTGTTATGTTTTCTTTACAACACCAAGGACGATGTTTTGTTTTTAGAGGGGGAATATGTAATATCCTCAGTTTGCTATGATTTTGTTAGACATTTGAATAAGTCCAAAAGGGTACAATGGGACCCAATAGAAGCAATTATGTGGATTTATTTTATTAGTTTAAATTAATAACATAAAATTGAAAATTATGTGCAATGACTAGCTTGAGGTTTGAGATCTTGAAACCCAATCCATGAGGATGGACAATGTTGTAATACTTTCCCAGAATTCTAGGAATCCTTGGAAGGAATAAAGTAAGATACTAAAAATTAGATTTGGTGATAAATATCTAAATACCCCAATAAAGAGGGAATTATTGAGAAGAGGTGGAATAAAGCTGAAAGAGGAAAAGCTAGATTTGAAAGTACCTTTGTGGAGGAAACAGAGGGAAAGCCTAAGCAAACAGGAATAGAACATCCTGAATTAACTGGACACTGTTAAGGGAAACAGGTGGGGGAAATCAAGCTTAAATAAGTTGTTTCGCGGTAGAAAATGGGTTGTCTATCACTGGAGAAAATATCTCTACTCGGGGGTGAGCTGTGGAGAAAAAGCTCTAAGGTTGGGAGGCAACTAGTCAAACCTAAGTGGTATGCACATTTAAGTTGGAATGGATTTGGATTTAAATTTTAAGGTTGTGGTGAATTATTGAAACTTGTAAAATAGTGATGTTAATATGTCAATTTTGAGTTTAACTCTGTGTTTAGAAGTTTGAAAACTTATGAGTATAGTTATCTTTTGGCTGGTTTGTACATTTAACAGAAATCACTATAGAAGAAATGGTAAAATATATATGGTTGTACATACATGCTCTGTGAAGAACAACTCTCAGAATGTCTACAACCCAGTGATGGGTGTAGATCTGAGGTTAGGTACCTCACAGGGAACTGACAATTCTGCAAATTAGTTTTTTTATTATTCTATTTCTGTACCAGCTAGAGAAAGATAAAATAGATACTGTACCTGAAATGAAATTGTGCATACATTTGAAAAAGGAAATGAACAAATTGCATGAATAGAGACTATGTCTATATATAAATGTTGATTGTCTCAAACTAATTATATAGTTCAAAAAAAATAGTAAACGGTATATATATATATATTCGTATATAAAAACACTGTATTTTTATATCAAGAACTAATATAAAATGGAAAATCATGGTAGTTAACCAAAATTAATTATTATAGTATTACAAAGGATACAAACTACATCATACTATCTTATTCAGAAGTATTACTTGGAAAATTTGTTTTAATAGAAGTATGAGTATTCATTACTTACAATCTACAAATCAAACAGAGATGTAAAAATAGTATGTAACTGTACAATATACATAAGAGAAACAGAAAATTTGCAAACGAGTGAGACCCATACATGAACGGTTATAAATGTGTACTAGAATCAGGGCATTTTTGCATTTTGATAACAAAAGATCTCTGGATATAGGAGTACTAGAAATATAGCACAACCTGTACTGGAGTGCATAGACAGAAAAGTATTCTGATATATATGTACCTTGAACTATTTCTATAGATGAAACAAAAAGATAGTAAACATAGTCCAGCTATATTACAGTGATGAATATCAAACAAGAATTTAAGAAAGTACGTTGTTATATTTAAGTCTATAGTTAGTTACAATATACAATTCCAGGAACTAAGTTCCTTCTGGAAGAAAAATGGGAAATTCAAAATACGTGGGCATGATATGGATGCCAAATATTCCACGATGATTGAAGACCAACCTGGATAACAGTGAATGACCGATTAAACCAAACAGGAAATTGAAATCGAAAGATTTGATTGTGAATTTGAACTATAGGATGTTGTGGCATATTTCGCTTACCTATAGATAGCAAAGCCATACATTAGCTATATGAAATTATATGGTGTGGAGGAACAAAAACGTGAAATAAGAAATAGAATTACAATTACCTGATCGGAATAGTATCCATGTGATAACTGTAACCAAAGAAGATCAAGGAAATTTGAGTGAATATTAAATATCGAATCCTTGAACATAAGTGTCAAGATATTGCAGAATTGAAATTTCGTATACTATCAAAAGGATATGTATGAAGAAGACGTGACATATTTTACAATAAAAAAAATTGACTATGCTATAATTCCACCCAAGAAGGAGAGACCCAGGAGTCCATTTCGTATACAGGATGAAATTTATTGTTAATGAAAATAAAGTTGTAGAAACATTAATTAAGAACATAATTTAATTTTTAAATTCTTGTTCTTAACTACACGTAAGAGATGGAGATATTGTTCAATAACTGGAAAACCATACACCATGATAACTTACCTAAAAATTTGTACGTTCCAAGTACTGTAACCGAAGAAGTGGGACATGGGGCTAAAGTACTGGTATAACTCTAAGTTTAATTATCCTAGAACAAAAACGATGAAATAATATTCATTCCGAAAGGAATTTCAAAACAATATTGTAAATTTGGGAGCATTAATTTATAAATTGACCATAAATAGTTAGTGTCAGGGGAGAGACTTAATAATATCAATTAGCTAACTTTGTCTCTGGCATACTCATGAAAATACATACTGAATTTATTTATGATGAACCCAGGACAAATATATAGTGAAATACGGCCCAAAATCATTTGTCGCAAAGGAGAAAACGCGAATTATTCCAATAGTATAAGAGTCTTATGAAAATGTACTCACCCATTTCTCAGAAAATCGTCGAGACTCATTCACGATCTTGAGGACATGTCTTTGTATTTAAATATGAAACCAAAATTTAATAAAGAAACGCAAAAATATGAATAAAACGAATGCTACACAGAAAAACAGAAACAAATCAAGAAATATATTGAATGAGGAAAACAAATCAAATTCATAACCTGATAGGGAATGTTGAAGGGCACTCTATGTGTATCCAGGTGCCAAATATTTTTTACCTTTTATAGCTTCGACATGTTTCTCATAACAAAAATTAGTTTAAGAACACAGCCAGAACTCAGCCGACGTTCAAATGAGAAACCAGAAATGAAAAACCAAAATTATTATACAATGGAAACCCTAAAATATAAAACGTTGCACGCTATCCACCTGGTGGTGGATCCGAGGTCCTCCTACAGATCAATGCATTGGAATTCGGATGGAGGGAACCGCATGAAATGGTACTGGAAATTTAATGCTACCATATCTCGAGAGAAATTCTCGTTGGGATTTGGCATATTGAAAATCTAAATGGACCGGAAACATTAAAGAGTGGTTGTTCCAAATCACACGGAAAGATCATCAATGATAAAACCATGGATATCCAAGCTCCCAACTTGTCAGTAAGTACCAGGGCATTTAATATGGCAGAGTACTTAACCTATGAAATGGGGTCACTATAAGAATTACAACTATGCCTATAAAGTTATGGCTATGGTATATATATATATCAAATTCCATTAATACCATAAGTCTAGAGAACCAAAACATTAGTTCAACATTTACTGAACAGTCATGAAAAATATGAACATTGAAAGAATTAGGGTAATATCAATAATTAAATGAATTTGGTTGCGTTATGGGATGATGGAAAAAATAACATTGGTTTATATATATCATAAGATAAATGTGGAAAAATATCACTTAGTGGAATTGTGATAGTTAAATAATGAAGTTAGAAAGAGGAGAGACTTCATATAAATTGGTATGTAGATTTGGTATGGTTAAACAAAATAAATATAAAAACATAGCATGGGAAGTATGAAAGTAAATGTATTTTCAAAAGGATTAGTTATTTATAGTAATCCAAGATGTTACATTTCTATGTGGTGAAAAACCATTATAATTGGGAATAAAGAAATAATACACGTGTGTAGGACATATGTATTAATATATTTATGAGTATCATATAAATTGTTATAGTTATGTATATATATATGACTATGATGCTCATAAGTGGAATAATGGCATATATTATATATAGATTACTCTAGTAAACAAAGACATAGTTATCTAGTTGAGGTGGAAAATGTAATTGAGAAATTTACATGCAAAATACTATCATAGCTAGTAAATAAATTACTAGATACTTAAAATGAAAAAGTCAATACTAGTGACAACACTACATCGGAATGTCACGAATACTTAAAAAGACGAAGTTATTTAGTAATGAAATAGTGTCTTAACAATACTCAACAAGGAATGCTGATATATATATATAATCGAAATGAGAGGTGTTACACCGACAAAGGATTAGCATGACTCAGTTGGCTATCAATCATTGTATCCACAGAGGATGGGTATCGATAGACCACTATATCCATTTTGGTTTGGTAATTACCCTCTAAATACATTTATTATTAGCACTGAAGGATGAGAACCTTCACTTTTTGGAACCTCAAGGTAAGGTTTTGGTCATTGCCCTGTATGTACATTTATTATTAATCTTGAACTATTAGGACCCTTAAACCTAAAGGTAAGCATTTTAAACATTAGTTTTCATGACTTACACATGATGGTGATGGGAAACCTGGAGACACCGTACGCACATGAAATGGTGGACATTGTGGACCCTATGATATGACGTGCCACCGACCCTCCTACCCCCACATTTTTCCCTACCTTATATACTCCTCCTCTCCTTCATAGATCTCGTTGTTAGGGTACCCTACTCTCTCACTTCTGCTAAACACAATAAGCCATAGATTATTAGAGATTTCATTTGTAGCGCTTCCAAGGAATTATGTGTGTATTTAGCATTCATTAATGGGTAACTGCATACCATCTCCTAGATATGGAAGGGTCACTTCTGAGTTTATGGACCCACAGAAATTTTTAGTGAAATGTCTCGAGGATGGCAATGGTACTATGAGGGTTAAGATAGTCATCTTGAAAGGAGAACTAGAAGCATTTCTTTTGGATCGTCGTATAGGGGAGAAAACAATGTTGCTTCGGTTTCATTCTAAGGTGGTTAAAGAAATTATGGTGCCACAAGAAGACGCAGTGGCTGTGGATGGAGACCATTGAGCATTCCAGAGATCAATTAAGCTTATTAACATGATTTCTGTTATGCATTGGGACTCAAGCTGAATATTCGACAATCATGGTTACACCTTAACATAATCGACTTTGAGAACTGGAGAGTTTTGGTTGTATCTAATTACGCGGATAGGCGTGCCCTCTTGGAATTGGTAACTTTAATCCTTTTTCTAAGTAATCTTTTTGATCATATGGTCTAAATTGAAATATTCCAGTATATTCTCGTGGTCGCTAGTGCATCAATGAATGAATTTAAAAGTTATAACTTCCTTGCATGCTTAAATCACATGTTTAAACCATAATTAAATTATCTTTTTACAAAGTATGATTAAAAATTTATTGTTCCTGTATTTGTTAACCACGTATGATCATTAATGAGAAATGAATTGAAAAAATATAATGTGCATTTATTTTGAAACGTACACCTTTTCGCATTGTGAAACGTATGCCTAATCAACTATTTTCCAAGTGTCAACTATTTTCCAAGTATTTTAATGTAACAATTATCGCATTGTGAAACGTATGCGTAATCAACTATTTGCCAAGTTTTGTATGCTTAATAAACTATTTTCCAAGTGTTTTAAGGTAACAGTTACTCGGATGGATTACTAATTACATCTTATACCACTTCACATTATCAAACTTGTCAAGTGTTGTATGCTTAATCAACTATTTTCCAAGTGTTTTAAGGTAACCGTTACTAGGGTGGATTACTAATTCACTCTTATACCATTTAACATTATCAAATGTACCTATGGTCATCCATTTTCCAAGTGTATAATGATTACTTGTATAGCTCTCTATGTGTTATAGAGTTTAATTTTTAATTTTCTTTTATAAAATTTTCGGTTTAACATGAAGTGTTATGACCATAATGACATAAATAGCTTTATTTTCATAATTATATAAATTAAGATAGAAAAAATTATATTTATATAATCATAAAAACAATGATAATAGTAGTGATAATATTAAATTTTAATTTGTTTTTTATTTAATTTATAATATAACATTTTGGCTCTGCTCATGCCAAATGAATTGTCATCCATCATTGTAATGACCATATTTATAATTCCATATTTGTTCGGCATGTTCCATGTTAGTATAAATAATTTTTTTTATATAAAGATAAAAATAAAGTAATATTATACAAAATAAGCTAAAATAAGATAAATACATTTTTATTTTTTTGGACATAAAATAACATATACTAATTATTTGAAAGTGTACATTATTATAATTATGTTAACTATTGTTAATAATAATTATTATATTTAATAATTTTTTTTATTATTACATTATTATTACGATAATTATATTTAATTATATGAAATCTACTAAAAATATAATGAAAAATTTATATCTAAATGATTCACATAGTAGAAATACTCTATGTGAAGGCCAACAATTTTCTTTTGCATTTTTATTAATAGTGCTCTTTTGTATTTCTTAAAAATAATCATTAATAAAAAAATATTAAGTAATTTTATATAAATTTAATACTCTAAATTTGAAATATAATTGTATTATTAAATTGTACTTTACATAATGTAACTTACAATTTATTATGTAGGTTACAATTAAAATGTATTATGTAGGTTATAATTAAAATTATGGCATGCAATGGAGCACCACCATTCTTGTTGTGTGTGCTTCATCTTCTATATTCTTTACTTAATACACTTCTTTAAATTGAACCGGATCTCATTCAACTTGGTGTGCATGCGTCATCTTCCATATTCTTTAATTAATACACTTCTTTAAATTGAATCGAATCTCATTCAAATTACATAAAACGAATTCAATAAAAAAAGAAATGAAGTTTATTTAAAAAGAGATCGAAAAAATTGAGACATGCTGCAAGTTTCATTTCATATTTCAGAAACATGATCTGTTGTGCAGGTTTATTGTTTCTTCACAAGTTTCAATTTGATATCCATGTTAGTACAATTTTTTAGTTCATTGGTTTTTTCCAAAATTGCAGCGAAATTTATTAAGTTTCATAGATTGAATGGCATATAATAGATTGACTGGTAAACAGGTGCACAGAGCTTCTATTTGATAACTAGATTTAGTGCCATATATTCGGCCTTAAATATTTATTAAATTGTTCACAATGTGAATACAAAGTGGGAGGAATGTAAAACTAAGGCCCTATTTGTTTTGATAATCATGCTCAATGAGGAATTCTCAATTTGATTTCTTTTGATACTTCAAATGTTTATTATTTCATATTTTTATCATATTCCTCTATTTCGTTTATAGGTTTTGAATGTTCAATATGCATATACTCATTCGACTCAGTATCAATATTATATAACAACATCGTGTCACGGTTTTTCTTTATAAACCCAATTGTAGTTCTTCTCGCCATGCTGCGAGTGATTTGGGCATCAATAAAAATGAAAAATTATTCTCTAAAACCATACTCTATATCCTATGAAGGTGGAGAAATATTTTTTTTTGTCTCAGGTGAAGAGGCAAGGTTTTCTAAAACATTTTCCTGAAATACCTATTCAATTTTCTTAGTGTGCCACAAGATTTTCTCACGACCATTTTCTTAGGGTTTGGAAAAATTACTTTGACACAAAAATTTATCCCGTGAATCCCCCAGCTATTTTTTCTTCAATCATACTAATATGTGGATCAAAAGATAATGAAACATGCTACTTTCATGTTTCTTAAAACCACCTGATAAAACTTGGAAATTTTCATGAGGCTTTTGTGCAAATTAAATGGTAGATTCAAATCACGCCAATTAGGCTTTATAAGTTCAAAGGAATATCTTTTATATTGTTTTTAGTTTGAGGGAAATAATTTGTCCCATGGCATGTCTTTAGCTCAGAAATTATTTTAACATAACTAACCTTCCACAACCATCTATGTAGAATCTATGATGAAAGCCTCATTCATAAAAATTTCCATATAAACAATTCATGTGACTTTACCATTTTAATTTTGTTCAAATTTTTTCTCTACGTCAATATTGGGTGCTCTGAGATATTTGATAAACTCCCTTCAACCCACTTACTTGAATAGGGCTAGGTATTCGTCATATGCCTAAATGCTTTCACCTCTAATAGGTTTGGTTGGATCTTACAACTAGAGCCATAGAAAATGTGCGTGAATTATTTGTAGGGATATAATAAAGACTTGATCTAGGGTTTGAACAACTTAGCAAAAAGAAACTAACTAGGGTTTGGTAGAAAAACATCAACATAAAAAAATACTAGAAACCTCTCTGAAATAACCATGGTTTCAAATTAAAAATGAATGGAGGTATACAAAACTCTTGGAGTTTTTTGGAAATTAGGTGGCTTAAAATGATAAGAGGAAATGGGTATTATGAGTACGTGGTGGCAATACAACTATTTCATAATCATAATGAAATCAATTAGATATTTCATATCCACAACGTTGCATTGTATATGAAAATACTATCTATTGAAGTAATAATTTTAAATTTGTGTTTATAAATACAAAAAATAATAATAAATGTAATTATATAATATAATTAATATGTATAATTAGTTGAACAAACTTTTACTATTTCTTATAAAAACATCATTATATATATATTACCTTTTACTATTTGTTTCAATAAGATATATGATTCATCCTATTTCATATATATTATTAAATAATAAGATATATGAAATAGTTAATATGTATAATTAATATTAACTAATTAATATGTATAATTAGTTGAACAACCTTTTACTATTTCTTAATCCAAAAGGTCATTTTATATATATTACCTTTTACTATTTGTTTCAATACGATATATGATTCATCCTATTTCATATATCTTTTATTATTTGTGACATTTTCACTTGTGATGTTATAATTATTTGTATTCATGAAATATTAATTAAAATAAATTATAAAAGCATGTGATTTTTTTAATTTATATTAATTAGTAGTGATGCTTGCAAAAAAAATCATAGTCATAATTATTTGTGATATTGTAATGGTTATATGTTTTTAATATTATTTTGTTTCGTGATAATATTTTATTGTTGATAGATGGTTTATCCTATCATATTGGATAAACCATCTATCAACAATAAAATAATTTAATTAATATAGGCAATTTAATTAATATGTATAATTAGTTTATTTCTATTAATATAGGCAATTTAATTAATATGTATAATTGGTTGATTTCTATTGTTGTGTGATGATCTTTGGTAGTTGTATTTTATATTTTTCGTATACAATTTTATATACAAATTGTGTTTAATTGTATATGCAAATTTTGGGAGTTTTATTTTATATTTTTACCTCAAAAATAAGGTTAGTAAAATATCCATCTTAGTGTTATTAATAACCAACCAAGATCTATGTTAACCTTGGATCTATCAAGAACCTTAATGAACTTTTTGACCCCAATATATTTATTACATAGAAGTCAAAATCATCCAATCACATAAATATTTTTTTTATTTGTTGGCTTCAGATTGAATGTACTTCACTGGTATTTGTGACCACCTAATCATTATTGTTTCTCTCAGCTCTTATAACACCTACATATCTCCCCCAAAATACATATTACCAAGATGAAATTATATTTGTAAATATATATTTGATATTATGATGAAATTATCATTTAAATTATTAAATAATATGTAACCACTGCCTTAATTAATTATTGACTAATTGTTAGGCTTTCATTTAAAAAAAAAAAAAAGTTAAGTATTATTTACTTTGAACACATATGACATTTTGAATAGAAATTGATTTTTGGTGTTTAATAAAAAAAAAATACTTGTGAATTGGTTTCATAAGTAAAGACTGGTGGTAAAAAAAAAGATAAATTCAAGATCTGAAGTTAGTTGAACAAAAAAGTAGTTCCATAGAGACCCAAAAACAATCTGGATAAATAGGGGACCCCAGGGGAGTTTTGAGGGTTAGGTGAGAAGAAATACTAAGGAACGTGGGTTGTCCTGAGGAGTGGTCCCTGGAGGGAAACTTGAAGAGGAGGAACTGTTCCACTGGAATTGGAGAATTGGGCCGGATTGTCCCGAATTTCTCTTCCAGAATTTTCTGAGTTCAACGAAGACTTAGACTTGGAGCACGGGGGGAGTTAGAGGATGTAATCGCCTCACTCACGTAAGGGAGGAAATCACATACCAGTCAGATTGTGCACAGATGAGTGGAATGTTGTTAAATCTTTCATATAGAAGAAAGAATTGCTTTTCTGTTAGATTTGTGGAAACAGTAGAATACATGGATTTTATGTTAAATTTGTGATACCAGTTGAATACATTGATTTTCTGTCAATTTGTAATGTTAATAGTACACAATGCTTTACTATTAAAATGCATAAGGACAACAGAATATATTGTTTCCTGTTGATTTGTAACAGAAGCAAGCTAGGAAATACAACAAATGATTGATTGGTTGTGTTCGTGTCTAATAATTTTATTCTAGAAAAGTACAATGTAGATAGAAGGAAAAAACTTGTGGAAGAATTTTTTAGACATATGTATGCAATGGTATTCTTTATCTACCTGTACTAGTAACATTGAAAGAAATGATATTAAAAGGGTTCAATCGGGATTTAAGGGAGGACCGTTAACTCAGAACCTCTGAAACCAAAAATCCTGGGTTGGTCATCCTCCAACCTATGATACTTCGCAGAAATTGGTGGTCCAGGCACCCTGTAGAATTCTTTTAAAAAAAAAGGGAGAAAAACAGAATATCAAGAACTGATTAATCTGTGAAACTACAGTTAGGCGATAAGCAGTCGATTAATTTGAGCCTTCAGTTTCCAAATTAGGAATGGGATAATTCTTTTGGACTAAAGCAATAAAACCAGTATACAAGTTCAATTCCTCGGCAACACAAACCCTGGAAGACTTAAAGAGCCATCCGTATCAGACAGAGGAATATGTAGTTATGAAACACAACTTAAGCATTTAACATAGGTAAACCATACATAGCAGGATCTAATTGAAACGCAAAAAGCATACTTTCTATTGAGTGAAGGAGAACGGAAATGGAAATTACAGAGACGAACCACTGAGAATTAACATGGACAAGCATGCTTCAAATACATATTTATATATATTAAAATTGAAAAGAAAACCTGACAGGAGCAAAAGTTTCCATTTGTATACTCAGCAAAAAAAAAATATAAGAGTGAAAGGTGCGCGGGTGTAAAACAACTCTGGCCCTCTGTCCAACAATAAATATGTACAAATTTAAATGGGTAAATTCCATAAGTGAAATCCCTTCGTGAGGGTGCTGAATGCACAATACATAGTAATCGGCTTGGAGTCGTAAACCCTCATATCACCACAGTATAGTAAATAGCAATAGTTCTGAGAAAACAAGGCAGCAAAACCATTATTCTGTGCAGCAAAACCATTATGCCACTAAACAAAAGGAGACCCAGATGTAGGCAAGTCAAAGGTTCGAACCCTGCTAATGTCGAGGGTACCTATGGTATAGACATGAAGGTCAAAATCCTGAATCTGGAGTCGTGAAAATTGACATAAAGAACCCGAGATTGTAACTGATGTGGAGAGGAGGCAGAACGATACCCGAAAAACAAGTTGAAGGAAACTTAGTGTGAGCGGGAACATAACAAAACTCAAACTCTATCCTCTCCATTATATATATGTTAACAACTAACCATGGTGTCAGAAAGAGAAATTCCTGTGAAAGCATCGAGACCCAACGAGAGCCCGAGAGGGATTGGCCACCTTCGCTAGCAAGCCAAACAGATTTTCCACGAAACATAAATGAACACTCAGACTATCGAAAAAGGGTGATATGCGGCAGTATAAGAAAAACAATTGAAACAAAACTAATGATTTTCTAACCCCAAAGGGGAAGAACGAGAACCTGTCATGTAGGGCAACCAACAAAACAGAAACAAAATAACAAGGGGTTGTTTGGTTTACCAGTTCCGGAAGAAGAGTCTCCGTCGAGGCACCATGCTACCGCCGTGCTATCAAGGGACTAGGAAAGACCAAATAATAAAACCCTGTAACTAAACACAAAACCCTGTAACTCACAGAGCTGCTCTCCAGATCATTTTGACAGGATAAAAATGCAAAGAGAATACCCTTACGGCCGGGGTCATTAGCCAACCCTAATGAGCGAGCACCTTCGGATTAAACATATGATCAATGGTGGTAATATCGCCAGGTGGTGAGCTGTGAAGCCAGGGTGGATGCCAGCAGAGAAAAGGGGATGGCTACATAGATCCAACAGAACCGCGGTACACCAAAATCAATTGCACATTGAATAAGCCTTCAACTCCGAGATCACAAAGGACGTGGGAAGCTGTGTGACATAAATGGAAATGTTAATGAATTGCTTCCGTGGCAAAAATCCAGCCTGGGACCATATCAACTTGGTGTATGTAGCGACGAAACCCGAGGTATAATGCATGTGTCATGATCCTTAGCCAGACCATAGTGTCAGGCCGCGTACCTTCGCAAATAATATGGAAAGAATTTCTGTGTAATATAAAAGAGTTCAATCGAAACTATTATAAACGTAATCTATCTTACAACCATGGTAATGATGGTATAATGTAACGATATTAATTAGGATGGAAATAATTGGTATAATTTCCTTATGAATTAATAGGCAGTAAGTAAGAATTAAATTTTTTTTTATGTGGTCAAAAACTGTAGAACGATGTATGTTACAAGTGGTATCAGAACAACGTTACAATGTTGGGACCCTATTGGGTCAACTAATGTTAAATTGTGTGTTACTAATGCACAGAGAGAGAGAGAGTTAGATGGAAAGAATAACATGACAAACAAGAAGAACACCTTTGTAGACGCCACCTCAAAATGTTGGGGAGACCCAACCTCAACAGGAGAGAAACTCCAAAATGTGGGTTCAGTTGGAAATGTAACAGCATCAACAGAATAACAGGCTGATTGAAGAACAGCAGCACCAAACCCGCATCGTGTTAACCACAGTGCAACAGCTACAGGAAGAAATGGAGAGAGTACAAAATGATAATGCAAGGATGATGCAGGAGCAGGAAAGAATTTTAAAGAGCCTCTCAGATAAGCACAACCGAAGAATTGAGAAGCCTAGTGCTGATGGAGAATTTCAGGAAGGAAACGAACAACAAACAGGAGATCAGGATGCAAGTCGAAAAGAAAAGAGTACGTCACAGAGAAGTAATCAAAATAAAAATTTTAATGAGGCTGAATCAGATAACGAAACTGAGCAAAAGGCAAATAAACGGCAGAAGATAGAGCTACAGGGAAAATTTAGGAAGATAAAACCACCCACATTTGATGGAGAGAAAGAGGAGGTAGTGGAGGCGTGGCTGATTGATATGAACAAGTATTTTCAGGTATATGATTATGACAGTAGTCTTAAGGCATGGTTAGATATTTACCAGTTAAGAGAGAAAGCCACTTTATGGTGGGAAGAAGTCAAGAACGTGCACGGAATAGAGGATCAAGATGTGACGTGGGATAAGTTTCAACAGTATTTCAAAGATAATTACCTAACAGAATGCTTTTATGATGAAAAGGCTCGAGAATTCCATGATTTGAAACTCGGAAAATTGACCATGGACAAGTTCATCACTAAGTTCACTTCATTACTACGTTACGTACCTTACTTAAGAGATGAGAAAGCTAAAGTAAAAATATTCCTGAGCAGATTACGCATCCACATGAAGGAACGTATAAAATTTTTAAATCCAAAAACAATGGACGAGGCCATTAGGAAGGCTATAATGTGCTATCAGCAAGCTAAAGCCAAGATAGACCAAGGAAAAGGGTTGCAGTCAAGGAAAGAAAACAAGGGTAGTGCTGGTTTTAGAAGACGCAAAACCAGTAATTTTAAAAACACAGCAAGGAATTTAGTTAGTAGGCGGTTCCATAAGAACCATCAGAGGATAAGGTGGCTTGTGGAAGATAAAACCGTTGAGGCTTCTAGTAAACCTGAGCAACCTCAAAATCAGAACCCACCTTTACAGTGCTGGGGTTGTTGAGAAGCGCACTACTATCGAGATTGCCCACAACAGGGTAGGAACGAAGCAGTAACCAATCTACAGGAAGCCTCTACTATGGGAGATGTTTCTCGAAGCATACCCAGAAATGGAAATTACAAAGATTAACCACTGAGAATTAACACGTACAAGCATGCTTCAAATACATATTTATATATATTAAAATTGAAAATAAAACCTGACAAGAGCAAAAGTTGCCATTTGTATACTCAGCAAAAAAAACATATAAGAGTGAAAGGTGCGCGGGTGTAAAACAAATCCGGCCCTCTGTCCAACAGTAAATATGTACAAATTTAAATGGGTAAATTCCATAAGTGAAAACCCTTCGTGAGTGTGCTGAATGCACAATACACAGTAACCGGCTTGGAGCCGTAAACCCTCATATCACCATCGTATAGTAAATAGCAATAGTTCTGAGAAAACATGGCCACGGGCTCATATCCTGTGCAGCAAAACCATTCTGCCACTAAAAAAAAGTAGACCTAGATGTAGGCAAGTCAAAGGTTTGAACCCCACTAATGTCGAGGGTACCTGTAGTGTAGACGCGAAGGTTAGAATCCTGAATCTGGAGTCGTGAAAATTGCCATAAGGAACCCGAGCTTGTAACTGATTTGGAGAGCAGGCAGAACGATACCTGACAAACAATTTCAAGGAAGCTTAGTGTGAGCGGGAATAGAACAAAACTTAAACTCTGTCCTCTCCATTATATATATGTTAACAGCTAACCATGGCATTGGAAAGAGAAATACCTGTGAAAGCATGGAGACCCGATGAGAGCTCGAGAGGGATTGGCCACCATCGCCAGCAAGCCAAACAGATTTGCAATGAAACATAAATGAACACTCAGACTATCGAAAAAGGGTGATATGTGGTAGTATAAGAAAAAAAATTGAAACAAAACTAATTGTTTTCTAACCCCAAAGATGAAGAACGAGAACCTGTCATGTAGGGAAACCAACAAAACAGAAACAAAATAACAAGGGGTTGTTTGGTTTACCAGTGTCGAAAGAAGAGTCTCCGTCGAGGCACCATGCTGCTGCCGTGCTGTCAAGGGACTAGGAAAGACCAAATACTAAAACCCTTTAACCAAACACAAAACCCTATAACTCGCAGAGCCACTCTCCAGAGCATTTCGACAAGATGACAATGCAAAGATAATACCGTTACGATCGGGGTCATTAGCCAACCCTAACGAGCAAGCACAATCGGATTAAACATATGATCAATGGTGGTAATATCACCGGGTGGTGAGCTATGAAGCCAGGGTGGATGCCAGCAGAGAAAAGGGGACGACTACATAGATCCAACAGAACCGTGGTACACCAAAATTAATTGCAAATTGAATAAGCCTTCATCTCCGAGATCACAAAGGACGTGGGAAGCTGTGTCACATAAATGGAAATGTTAATTAATTGTTGTCATGGCAAAAATATAGCCCGGGACCATATCAACTTGGTGTATGTAGCGACGAAACCCGAGGTATAATGTGTGTGTCATGATCCTTAGCCAGACCATAGTGTCAGGCTGCGTACCTTCGCAAATAGTATGGAAAGAATTTTTGTGTAATATAAAAGAGTTCAATCGAAATTATTACAAACGTAATCTATCTTACAACCATGGTAATGATGGTATAATGTAACGATATTAATTAGGATGGATATAATTGGTATAATTTCCTTATGAATTGATAGGCAGTAAGTAAGAATTAAATTTTTTTTATGTGGTCAAAAACTGTAGAACGATGTATGTTACAAGTGGTATCAAAGCAACGTTACAACGCTGGGACCCTATTGGGTCAACTAACATTAAATTTTGTGTTACTAATGTACAGAGAGAGAGAGTTTTAGATGGAAAGAATAACAGGACAAACGAGAAGAACACCTTTGCAGCCACCACCTCAAAATTTTGGGGAGACCCAACCTCAACAGGAGAGAAACCCCAAAATGTGGGTTCAGTTGGAAATGGAACAGCATCAACAGACTAACAGGCTGATTGAAGAACAACAGCACCAAACTGGAATCTTGTTAACCACAGTGCAACAACTACAGGAAGAAATGGAGAGAGTACGAAATGATGATGCAAGGATGATGCAGGAGCAGGAAAGAATTTTAAAGAGCCTCTCAGATAAGCAAAACCGAAGAATTGAGAAGCTTAGTACTGATGGAGAATTTCAGGAAGGAAATGAACAACAAACAGGAGATCAGGATGCAGGTCAAAAAGAAAAGAGTACAACACAGAGAAGTAATCAAAATAAAAAATTTAATGAGGCTGAATCTGATAACGAAACTGAGTAGAAGGAAAATAAAAGGTAGAAGATAGAGCTGTAGGGTGAATTTAGGAAGATAAAACCACCCACATTTGATGGAGAGAAAGAGGAGGTAGTAGAGGTGTGGCTAATTAATATGAACAAGTATTTTCAGGTATATGATTATGACAGTTGTCTTAAGGCACGGTCAGCTATTTATGAGTTAAGAGAGAAAGCCACTTTATGGTGGGAAGAAGTGAAGAGCATGCACGGAATAGAGGATCAAGATGTGACGTGGGATAATTTTCAACAATATTTCAAAGAGAAGTACCTAACAGAGTGCTTTTATGATGAAAAGGCTCGGGAATTCCATGATTTGAAACTCGTACAATTGACCATGGATGAGTTCATCACTAAGTTCACTTCATTAGTACGTTACGTACCTTACTTAAGAGATGAGAAAGCTAAAGTACAAATATTCCTGAGAAGCTTACCCATCCATATGAAGGAACATATAAAATTTGTAAATCCTAAAACAATGGACGAGGCCATTAGGAAGGCTAGAATGTGCTATCAGCAAGCTAAATCCAAGACAGACCAAGGAAAAGGGTGGCAGTGAAGGAAAGAAAACAAGGGTAGTTCTGGCTTTAAAAGAGGAAAAACTAGTAATTTTAAAAACACAACAAGGAATTCAGTTAGTAGGTAGTTCGGTAAGAACCATCAGAGGATAAGGTGGCCTGTGGAAGATAAAACCATTGAGGCTTCTAGTAAACCTGAGCAACCTCAAAATCAGAAGCCACCTTTATAGTGCTAGGGTTGTGGAGCAGCGCACTACTATTGAGACTGCCCACAGCGGGGTAGGAATGAAGCAGTAACCAATCTACATGAAGCCTCTACTGTGGGAGATGTTGCTTGAAGCATACCTAGAATTAATGCAGTGTTGGAAGATCGACAAGTTGATTTCCAACCCACCATGATAGAGCTAGAAGGTAAATTGTTATCCCAAACCATTTACGTTTTGGTAGATCCAGGAGTAAGTTTAAGTTATATAAGTCCTAAACTAGTAGATATCTGTAAATTGCAAAGTCAAAAATTTAGAAAGACATGGTTAGTCCAGTTGGCTACTGGAGCCAAAAGAAAAATTAGCGCCAAGATACCAAATTGTGCATTGCAAATTGAAGGACAACAACTAACATTGGACTTGAATATTTTACCCTTGGGATCTTGTGATGTGCTGCTTGGTATGGATTGGCTGGAGAAGAATTGGACTCTAGTAGATTGCAAAGAGAAGATTATCTACTACAGAGATCAGAATGGAAACTGCCAAGAGATTCAGGGAATAAAGAAACATGTATAGCTGCGCCCAATTACAGCTTCCCAAATGGGAAAATGTATAAGAAAGGGATGTCAACTGTATGCTATACAACTAGGTTTATCTGATTATAAAGAAAAATCTACCATGCTGGAAAATATACCTGTAGTTTAGGAATTCAAGGATATATTTCCAAAAGAGATACCAGGATTGCCACCTAGAAGAGATATAGACTATACAATAGAATTGTTGCCAGGTGCATAACCGATTTCACGAGCACCCTATCATATGAGTGTGCCAGAATTGACTGAGTTTCAAATGCAGCTTCAGGAATTACTAGACAAGGGATATATACGACCCAGCGTATCTCCTTGGGGAGCACTTGTACTGTTCGTTAAAAATAAAGATGGGACCATGTGCATGTGCATGGATTACTGGCAGTTAAACAAGTTGAATGTTAAGAACCGATATCCCTTACCACGTATTGACAATATGTTTGATCAGGTAAGGGGAGCTACTCTATTCTCAAAAATTGATTTGAGGGCAGGTTATCATCAAATCAAAATCAAAGATGAATATATAGATAAAACTGCCTTTCGCACAAGGTTTGGTCACTATGAATTTGTGGTATTGCCTTTTGGACTGATTAACGCACCAGCCACTTTCATGAAACTGATGCATAGTATCTTCCACCCTTATTTAGATAACTTTGTGTTAATTTTCATTGATGACATACTCGTTTACGCCAAGAATGCGGAAGAACACAAGGAACATTTGCGAATGGTGCTGGAAATGTTAAGGAAGCATCAGTTATATGCGAAATTCAGTAAATGTGATTTCTTCAAGAAAGAAATACAATATCTTGGACATGTGATATCTAAAAAGGGTATAGCAATAGACCCGGAGAAAATTGAAACTAATATGGAATGGAAGGTGCCACAAAATGTGTTAGATATATGATCATTTATGGTGCTCACTGGCTATTACCGACGATTTATTAAAGGATTTTCAAAAATAGCTTTCCCTATTACCTCTCTGCAAAGGAGGGAAACATTTTTAAATGGTCACAAGAATGTCAGGAAAGTTTTGAAAAACTAAAGAAATTATTAACAAAAACACCCATGTTAAGTGTGGCTAATCCGAATAAGGAATTCGAGGTTTGCACGAACGCATGCAAGGAGGGTGTTGGGGAAATTTTATCCCAAGAAGGAAAAGTAATTGCATATGAATCTCGTAAGTTAAAATATCACGAGCTACGCTATTCAACCTATGGTTTAGAGTTGACTGCAGTCGTGCACGCTCTCCGGGTATGGAGACATTACTTACTTGGGAAAAGATTTGTATTGAAGACAGACCATAGCAGTCTAACCAGCTATTTCAAACAAGTTGATTTAAACTCCTGACAAGCAAGGTGGAATGCTTTGTTGAGCAAGTTTGACATTGATCTGCAACATGTAAAAGGAAAGGAGAACAAGGTTGCGGATGCATTGAGCAGAAAACGGCATAACATCTATGAATTATATGTTAACCAGGTTGTAAGTAGATTTCTAGAGCAAATTAGAAGGGAAGCAGGAAAATATCCTGAATATGAAGTTTTGTGGCAGCAAGCCCATCAAACTAAAGGACAGGGAAAATTGGGAGAATATGAAATCAATCAAGATGGATTGCTGACCTTCAAGAAAAGAATAGTCATCCCAAATAGAATAGATTTGAAGACTCTAATACTGGATGAATATCATAGAAGCAATTATGTGGGACACCCTGGATACCAAAAGATGTTAACAACAATAAGGAAGGATTATTGTTGGTCAGGCATGAGGAAGGACATAGAAAATTATCTAAACAAGTGTTTAGAGTGCCAGTAGGTGAAAGTAGAACATCGACATCTGGCTGGATTAATGTAGCCTATACCAATTCCAGAATGGAAATGGGAGGTGATTTCATTAGATTTCATCACTGGATTACCAAAATCAAAATGAGGTAATGATTCATTAATGGTAGTTGTGGACCGGTTGAGTAAATCAGCACATTTCATACTTGTCCAATCCACTTACAAGACAATTATATCACATAGGGATGTAAAACTCACATCAGCCTTTTTGGAAGGCACTGTTTACGGGATTAGGAACTCAAGTTAATTTTAGTACTACGTATCATCCACAAATGGATGGACAAACTGAACAAGTAAATCAAGTATTGGAGGACATGCTGAGAAGGTATTTCATGCATCAACCGACTAAGTGGGATGAATATCTACACTTAGTGGAATTTTCATATAATAATGGTTATCAAGAATCATTAAAAATAAGTCCATTTGAAGCCTTATACGGGCGGTAGTGTAGAACTCCCCTCAATTGGAGTGGTCCCGAGACCAAACTCATGTTAGGACTAGACATGCTAGCGGAAATGGAATTAGAGGTGAAGAAAATTAGGCAGAATTTAAAAGCAGCCCAAGACAGGAAAAAAGTATACGCAGATAAGAGGAGATCATATCGTGAATATGAAGTTGGAGATCACATATATGTGAGAATTAAACCTAATAAAAGTACATTAAGATGGGCAACTTATGCAAAGCTAGCCCCCAGGTTTTGTGGTCCTTTCCAAATAATGGAAAGAGTGGGACTGGTGGCTTATCAGTTGGCTCTTCCCAGCCACATTCGAGTACATAATGTTTTCCATGTATCATTATTAAAGTGATATATTCATGACCCGAGACATATAATTCATTGGCAGAACATTCATGTAGCAAGTAAGCACAATAGTTAAGATATTATATGTTAAAGACTTATGTAAAATAATACAAAGTCTAATGTGTGTAGGTGGAACCGGACGAAGAATTCTTGGTTGAGCCTCATGGTATAATCGACCGGAGGGAAATCATGTTCCAGAAACGAGCCATCGCCCAAGTTAAAGTGCAATGGAAGCACTTTGGCTCGGAAGAGGCCACCTAGGAGGACGAAAGCTTTGTGCGGGAAGCATACCCTGAGCTTTTTGCCGATATGCAATAAGAACACCAAGGACGGTGTTCTCTTTCAGAGGGGGAAAACTGTAACCACTGCCTTAGTTAATTATTGACTAATTTTTAGGCTTTCATTTAAAAAAAAAAATTAAGTATTATTTACTTTAAACAAATAGGACATTTTGAATAGAAATTTATTTTTGGTGTTTAATAAATAAAAATTACTTGTGAATTGGTTTCATAAGTAAAGACTGGTGGTAAAAAAAAAAAGATAAATTCAAGATCTGAAGTTAATTGAACAGAAAAGTAGTTCCATAGAGACCCAAAAACACTATGGAAACAATAGAATACATGGATTTTCTGTTAAATTTGTGGAAACAGAAGAACAAATGGCTTTTCTGTTAAATTTGTGATACCAGTTGAATACATTTCTTTTCTGTCAATTTTTAATGTTAATAGTACATAATGCTTTACTGTTAAAATTCACAAGGATAACAGAATATATTGTTTCCTGTTGATTTGTAACAGAAGCAAGCTAGGAAATACAACACATGATTGATTGGTTGTGTTCATGTCTAATGATTTTATTCTAGAAAAGTACAATGTAGATAGAAGGAAAAAACTTGTGGAAGAATTTTTAAGTAGACATATGTATGCAATGGTATTCTTTATCTACCTGTACTAGTAACATTGTAACAAAAGATATTAAAAGGGTTCAGTCGGGATTTAAGGGAGGACCATTAACTCAGAACCTCTGAAACAAGAAATCCTAGGTTGGTCGTCCTCCAACCTATGATACTTCATGGAGATTGGTGGTCCGGACACCCTGTAGAATTCTTTAAAAAAAAAAGGAAAAAAAAACACAATATCAAGAACCGATTAATCTATGAAACTACAGTTAAGCGATAAGCAGTCAATCAATTTGAGCCTTCAGTTTCCAAATTAGGAATGGGATAATTCTTTTGGACTAAAGCAATAAAACCAGTATACAAGTTCAATTCGTCGGCAACACAAACCCTGGAAGACTTAAAGAGCCATTAGTATCAGACAGAGGAATATGTAGTTATGAAACACAACTTAAGCATTTAACATAGGTAAACCATACATAGCAGGATTTAATTGAAATGCAAAAAGCATACCTTCTACTGAGTGAAGGAGAACGGAAATGGAAATTACAGAGACGAACCACTAAGAATTAACACGGACAAGCATGCTTCAAATACATATTTATAGATATTAAAATTGAAAATAAAACTTGACAGGAGCAAAAGTTTCCATTTGTATACTCAGCAAAAAAAACATATAAGAGTGAAAGGTGCAAGAGTGTAAAACAACATCGGCCCTCTGTTGAGGAGTAAATCTGTACAAATTTAAATGGGTAAATTCCATAAGTGAAAACCCTTCGTGAGGGTGTTGAATGAAAAATACACAGTAACCGTCTTGGAGCCATAAAACCTCATATCACCACAGTACAGTAAATGGAAATAGTTCTGAGAAAACAAGGCCACGGGCCCATATCCTGTGCAGCAAAACCATTATGCCACAAAACAAAAGGAGACCCAGACATAGGTAAGTCAAAGGTTCGAACCCCACTAATGTCGAGGGTACCTGTAGTTTAGATGCGAAGGTTAGAATCCTGAATCTGGAGTCGTGACAATTTCCATAAAGAACCCGAGTTTGTAACTGATGTGGAGAGGAGGCAGAACCATACCTAACAAACAAGTTGAAGGAAACTTAGTGTGAGCGAGAACAGAACAAAACTCGAACTCTGTCCTCTCCATTATATATATGTTAACAGCTAACCATGGCGTCAGAAAGAGAAATACCTATGAAAGCATGGAGACCCGACGAGAGCCTCAGAGGGATTGGCCACCTTCGCCAGCAAGCCAAAAAGATTTGCAACGAAACATAAATGAACACTTAGACTATCGAAAAAGGGTGATATGCGACAATATAAGAAAAACAATTGAAACAAAAATAATCCTTTTCTAACCCCAAAGGGGAAGAACGAGAACCTGTCATGCAGGGCAACCAACAAAATAGAAACAAAATAACAAGGGGTTGTTTGGTTTACCAGTGCCGGAAGAAGACTCTCCGTCAAGGTACCATGTTGCCTCCGTGCTATCAAGGGACTAGGAAAGACCAAATACTAAAACCCTATAACCAAACACGAAACCCTGTAACTTGCAGAGGCACTCTCCAGAGCATTTCGACAGGATAACAATGCAAAGAGAATACTATTACGGTCGGGGTCATTAGTCAACCCTAACGAGCGAGCACCATTGGATTAAACATATGATCAACGGTGGTAAGATCACTGGGTGGTGAGCTGTCAAGCCAAGGTGGATGCCAGTAGAGAAAAGGTGACAACTACAGAGGTCCAACAGAACCGTGGTACACCAAAATCAATTGCACATTGAATAATCCTTCAACTCCGAAATCACAAAGGACGTGGGAAGCTGTGTCACATAAATGGAAATGTTAATGAATTTTTTCCGAGGAAAAAATCCAGCCCGAGACCATATAAACTTGGTATATGTAGGGACGAAACCCAAGGTATAATGCGTGTGTCATGATCCTTAGCCAGACCATAGTGTCAGGCCGTGTACCTTCACAAATAATATGGCAAGAATTTCTGTGTAATATAAAAGAGTTCAATCAAAATTATTACAAATGTAATCTATCTTACAACCATGGTAATGATGGTATAATGTAATGATATTAATTAGGATGGAAATAATTGGTATAATTTCCTTATGAATTGATAGGAAGTAAGTAAGAATTAAATTTTTTTTATGTGCTCAAAAATTGTAGAACGATGTATGTTACAAGTGGTATGAGAGCGGTGTTACAACGTTGGGACCCTATTGGGTTAACTAACGTTAAATTGTGTGTTACTAATGGACAGATAGAGAGAGAGTTAGATGGAAAGAATAACAGGACAAACGAGAAGAATAACTTTGCAGCCGCCACCTCAAAATTTTGGGGAGACCCAACCTCAACAGGAGAGAAACCCCAAAATGTGGGTTCAGTTGGAAATGGAGCATCATCAATAGACTAATAGGCTGATTGAAGAACAACAACACCAAACCCGCATCTTGTTAACCACAGTGCAACAGCTACAGGAAGAAATGGAGAGAGTACGAAATGATAATGCAAGGATGATGCAAGAGCAGGAAAGAATTTTAAAGAGCCTCTCAGATAAGGGAAACCAAAGAATTGAGAAGCCTGGTACTGATGGATAATTTCAGGAAGGAAATGAACAAAAAACGGGAGATCAGGATGCAGGTCGAAAAGAAAAGAGTACGTCACAGAGAAGTAATCAAAATAAAAAATTTAATGAGGCTGAATTTGATAACGAAACTGAGAAGAAGGAAAATAAAAGGTAGAAGATAGAGCTGTAGGGAGAATTTAGGAAGATAAAACCACCCACATTTGATGGAGAGAAAGAGGAGGTAGCGGAGGCGTGGCTGATTAATATGAACAAGTATTTTCAGGTATATGATTATGACAGTAGTCTTAAGGCACGATTAGCTATTTACTAGTTAAGAGAGAAAGCCACTTTATGGTGGAAAGAAGTGAAGAACGTGCGCGGAATAGAGGATCAAGATGTGACGTGGGATAAGTTGCAACAGTATTTAAAAGATAAGTACGTAACATAATTATTTTATGATGAAAAGGCTCAGGAATTCCATGATTTGAAACTCAAATAATTGACCATGGATGAGTTCATCACTAAGTTCACTTCATTACTACGTTACGTACCTTACTTAAGAGATGAAAAAGCTAAAGTACAAAGATTCTTGAGCAGCTTACCCATCCATATGAAGGAACGTATAGAATTTTTAAATCCCAAAAAAATGGACGAGGCCATTAGGAAGGCTAGAATGTGCTATCAGCAAGCTAAAGCCAAGAAAGACCAAGGAAAAGGGTGGCAATCAAGGAAAGAAAACAAGGGTAGTGCTGGTTTTAAAAGAGGCAAAACTAGTAATTTTAAAAACACAGCAACAAATTCAGTTAGTAGGCAGTTCTTTAAGAAACATCAGAGGATAAGGTGGCCTATGGAAGATAAAACCATTGTGGCTTCTAGTAAACCTGAGAAACCTCAAAATCAGAAGCCACCTTTACAGTGCTGGGGTTGTGGAGCAGCGCACTACTATCGAGAATTCCCACAGCGGGGTAGGAACGACGCAGTAACGAATCTACAGGAAGCCTCTACTGTGGGAGATGTTTCTCAAATGATACCCAGAATTAATGCAGCATTGGAAGATCGACAAGCCGATTTCCAACCTACCATGATAGAGCTAGAAGGTAAATTGTTATCCTAAACTGTTTCCGTTCTGGTAGATCCGATAGCAAGTTTAAGTTATATAAGTCCTAAACTAGTAGAGATTTGTAAATTTCAATGTCAAAAATTTAGAAAGACATGGTTAGTCCAGTTGGCTACTGGATCCAAAAGAAAAATTAGCGTAGACATACCAAATTGTGCATTGCAAATTGAAGGACAACAACTAACATTGGACTTGAATATTTTACCATTGGGATCTTATGATGTGCTACTTGGTATGGATTGACTGGAGAAGCATTGGACTCTAGTAGATTGCAAAGAGAAGATTATCTACTACAAATATCAGAATGGAAACTACCAAGAGATTCAGGGAATGAACAAACCTATACAGCTGCGCCCAATTACAACTTCCCAAATGAGAAAATGTATAAGAAAGGTATGTCAACTGTATGCTATACAAGTAGGTTTATCTGATTCTAAAGAAAAATATGCCATGCTGGAAAATATACCTGTAGTATAGGAATTCAAGGATATATTTCCAGAAGAGATACCAGGATTGCCACCTAGAAGAGATATAGACTTTACAATAGAATTGCTTCCAGGAGCATCACCGATTTCACGAGCACCCTATCGTATGAGTGTGCCAGAATTGACTGAGTTGAAAATGCAGCTTCAGGAATTACTAGACAAGGGATATATACCACCCAACATATCTCCTTGGGGAGCACCTGTACTGTTCGTTAAAAAGAAAGATGGGACCATGCGCATGTGCATGGATTACCGACAGTTAAACAAGCTGACTGTTAAGAACCGATATCCCTTACCACGTATTGACAATCTGTTTGATCAAGTAAGGGGAGCTACTGTATTATCAAAAATTGATTTGAGGTCAAGTTATCATCAAATCAGAATCAAAGATGAAGATATAGATAAAACTGTCTTTCACACAAGGTATGGTCACTATGAATTTGTGGTATTACCTTTTGGACTGACTAACGCACTAGCCACTTTCATGAGACTGATGCATAGTATCTTCCACCCTTATTTGGATAATTTTTTGTTAATTCTCATTGATGACATACTTGTTTACTCCAAGAATGCAGAAGAACACAAGGAACATTGTAGAATGGTGCTGGAAATGTTAAGGAAGCATCAGTTATATGCAAAATTCAGTAAATGCAATTTCTTCAAGAAAGAAATACGATATCTTGGACATGTGATATCTGAAAAGGGCATAGCAGCAGACTTGGAGAAAATCAGAACTATTATGGAATGGAAGGTGCCACAAAATGTGGCAGATATACGATCATTTATGGGGCTCGCTGGCTATTACTGGCGATTTCTTAAAGGATTTTCAAAAATAGCTTTCCCTATTACCTCTCTACAAAGGAAGGGAAATTTTTTTAAATGGTCACAAGAATGTCAGGATAGTTTTGAAAAAATGAAGCAATTATTAACAACAGTACCTGTGTTAAGTGTGGCTAATCTGAATAAGGAATTCGAGGTTTGCACAGACGCATGCAAGGAGGGTGTTGGGGAAATTTTATTCCAAGAAGGAAAAGTAATTGCATACAAATCTCGTATGTTAAAAGATCACGAGCTACACTATCCATCCTATGGTTTAGAGTTGACTGCAGTCGTGCACGCTCTCTGGGTATGGAGACATTACTTACTTGGGAAAATATTTGTATTGAAGACAGACCATAGCAGTCTAACTAGCTATTTCAAACAATCTGATTTAAACTCCCGACAAGCAAGGTGGAAATATTTGTTGAGCGAGTTTCCTTGAGGTTGGCCTCCAGGGGGTAACTGACTACCTTGAGGTTTCCCCTCAGGCGGTAACTGACTACCTTGAGGTCACCCCCCAGGCAGTAACTGACTACCTTGAGGTTGAGGATTTGGAATATTACCATACATTATAAAAATTTGCTTTACATTCAACGTTTCAGTTTTAGTTCCATTTGTTCCAGATTGATAACACTTGTTCATTTAGTTGAGGAGTTTCTCCTGAGAAAGTACCAGAGAGTGACTGGTACCCCAAAGGAATAGAAGGAACACCATATAAAAATGTTTCTGAAGATTGGGAAAACATAGATGACTCACTTGACATATTTGATGAAGGATAATAACCTCTTGGTGGAGGATGAAAAGTAATTCGGGGTGGTGAATAACTAAGACCCGGGTTTTCTAAAAAAATATGTTAATGATAAATAGCAAGTGTTAGTTCTAAAAGGACTGTAGAATATTGATTCATGCTCCCTAATATTCAAAGTTTGTTGGGTTTCAGGAAGAGTTATATCTTCGTCTGGACCTTCAATTTCTTCAATAGATATGAGGTTAGAAGGAAGATTTTTAGAAATGCGATGTCTTACACTAGGTGAACCAATATCACTAGAAGTCAGAGTAAAAAAACCTGAATATGGTTCCAATACAGCAGGTTCAGTGTCAGGCTTAAAAATTTCAGGTTCTTCGGCTAATTCACTGCAAGGAGAAATACTACCAGTAACTTTGGAAACTGAAATTGGCTCTTGAATATGCTCTGTTGTTTGTAATTGATAATCAGGATGAATAACTATAAATGACTCTCATGTTTCTATCGATCTAATTCTACTGTCACTAGATGATACTAGAGCTCACAGCCCTTCAAGTTGGCTTGTTGTTTACTCAGGGGGCTTCCCCTGGAGTCTACGCAATTGTCTTGGTAATTCAGCCATGATTAAAAATTATTAATCACGCGCAATCAAAGAAAATTTCAATGAAAACTCCTAGAGTCACTAAGGAAACAAATATAGATGAATCACATGCCTAAAAAATCTAGGAGATCAATCCACACACAAACAATAACTTCCCACACTAAAAACACTAGTTGGTGATGAAATCCAACATCGTAGTATTTTAATGTAGAAAGGGCGGTTGGAATATTTACCCTGACAACCTGCTTAATGAAACAGACCGGTGCAAGTTTCTCCACTTAAACCATCTCGAGTGAAGATAACCCTCCGGAGATTCCAAGTGAGTCTAGTCGACGTCTGCTCCAGGTACAAAAGATAACCCTCCGGAGATTCCAAGTGAGTCTAGTTGACGTCTGCTCCAGGTACAGTGGGATCTTTCCTCCACCATCACCTTAGGAAAAAACCTTAAAGATTATGGTCACTATGGTTACCAACAAGAACTAATATACCTGGGGGAACAGTCTACAATCCGACATATGTGCAAGGGCAGAGTAACAAATCTCAATCCCCTTGAAGTCTCCTTGACATAATCCAAGGTATACCAACAAGTGACCCTAGGCTCCTCGAAAATGGTCTATCCGAGTTTTACTATTGTTAATACGCGCATAACTTCTATCGTTCGCAATGAGATAGAATTGATTATCCCACTGGTTCAGATATGACCTCATGCTTGACTCCTTTAAGAGGAGCTTCCCAGAGCATAGAAGAAACTATTGGATTTTTTTCCTACTGCAAGATCAACTAATTTTTTGTTTTAATTGCCTTGGAGAGTTAATTAATCCCTACTCCAAGACAGTAGCCTAAGCTATATTGGTGAAAAGAGCCCTAGAAATATAAAAATTACTAGATTGATTTTAATTTAAGCGTTGTTTTTAATGGGTTGTTTCTTAGGACAATAGGTGCGAAAGTGAAACTGATGATATGTAGTGACCCGACTCAAAACACAATAAAAATTCATCTATTATGAAAAAAAAATCATTTTCTTTCAATGAATTCTATCTAAAGGAAGAGTTGAGAAATGCAATCTTTTAAAAACAAATATTTCCTTCAAACAAAATAAATGAAAAGAAATCTAATTTCAACGAGAACTCAAAATGATCTATTCTCAATAAGAAATCCCTTTTATTCAAGATCAAAAGTACAAACTAATTTTTTCTTCAAAAGAACACTTATAGAAATAACATTCAAAGCTAAAATCACTAATTTTGAGATCTAAAAATTATAAAGACTAAATCTGAATTAAAACTTAAAATATTTTGAGGAAGTCTTGCTTAGCTCGTTATCTAACTAAGAAATTCTTTGCTTGGATCAGCAAGAACTCAAAACATCCAATTTTGGTTTTTTAAGTGAAATTCCAAACTTATCAACAAAATTTTTTCAAAGATTTTCAAATGAGAAAAATGGGATCTAAATCTCATAAAAAAAATTCTGCTATAATGTCAGACTCAGCAAGAAAGCAAGGAAATACTAGTGATCTAAAGGTATACCAAGGTTTCTAATCTTTAAGCGGGATAAAGAAAAACCAAAAATCACTATAACATGCAGATCTTTCAGAAAATCATTCAAAACTAAAAATGATGACATAAACTCTTAACCAAGGCTTCCTGACAGAAGATACTAGTCTGGGTACTCACTGAGAATCTAACAAACTAATCCAGAAAAGAGAATTTTAAGATTTTCCAAAAATTTTCACAGGGTCCACAAGATTCAGTGCAAACCAGTGTGGTCCCACACTGTGGGTACAATAAAAATGTAGAGCTGCCCACACCATCTATAAAAGAAAAGAGCGGACAAAAGAAAACTAGAGAAAAAAAAAAATTCTCAATAATTTCTCAGGGATTCTTCAGGGTAAACTACCCAAGCCATTATAAATCAATCAAAATCAGAAAAAATAAATTCACTAGTCAAAAGTAAAAGGAATCAAAGTTCAAAAATTTCCCCAGTGGAGTTGCCATTTTGTTGGATGGATAAGTCGGTTTTGCAGACAAGACAGACCTCCCAAGTGTCCTACTGACAGCTAGCAACAAATCGACAAATAAAACTATCTTTCTCTATATATATTGCGATTCATAATTAAATGTTATAAAGGCTTAACGATCTTACCTTTGATCCAACACTTGTTTGTAGTAGTAGTCCTTCAGTCACCCGAAAGAGTTGCCTTCGAAGATCTGCAATCACAAAAAAACAAACATCAAATAGCACCTGCATAGCATATATTCATAAATCATATCTATTATGGTGATCAAGGAATCCATAAAATAAACCAATCAATTGACATCTTATGGTTAAAAACGGACTTATTTTTATTAACTTAAATAAGAAGAGCCTTATAACCGTGTCCACCTTGATTTCATACAGGCCTTCCTGGGGTCCCGAATAGGCGTTTCCTTTACTCTAACCAGCCTTGCACTCTTCCAACCAGGATACATACAGGTATGTAATCTTTCCCACATGAAATCTCATCTAAAAGGGTCTAAGTTTCAACAACACTTCACCTCCAATAATACTAAAGCTTGAACTCCCTTTGAGGCTGCCCTATGCCTCTTTTCATAGTGAAAGAGAGGAGGTTATAGTTCCAAACAAGAAGGGATAGGATCCTCCTTCAAAGGGATTAGCTCCTTACATGAAGGGGTTAGCTCCTTAATGGATGGCATGCATGAATGTGAAAAGAGCGATCTTTCCACCGTAGGAATGTTTCTAGAAGCTTCCAAAAATGACTCAAACTGAGCTTCTAGATTTTACTTGCACCTTTTTATCTTTTACAGGGGTCCACACCCTTAATGAATAACTAGTGTGTTTGGCTCCGCAAGGTTTATAGCCAAAAGGTGTGGCACTGTAGGAAATACTAAGAGAAAGTGCGTTACAAGAGTTTTTAAGACTTTTATGAGCTTTTCTCTTAATTTCAAGGCTTGATTTTAGTAACTTTGATATTGTAGACTTCTAAGGGAGTACTAAAATGCCATGGTGACAAATTTCAGTGTCACAGTCAATTATGTTTTTAACTCTGTGTTTAGAAGTTTGAAGATTTATGAGTATAGTTATCTTTTGGCTGGTTTGTACATTTAACAGAAATCACTATAGAAGCAATAATAAAATCTGTATGGTTGTACAAACATGCTCTGTGAAGAGAAAATCTCAGAATGTATACAACCCAGTGATGGGTCTAGATCTACTGTTAGGTACCTCACAGGAACTGGAAATTCTACAAATTAGTTGTTTTATTATTCTATTTTTGCACCATCTAGAAAAAAATAAAATAGATATTGTACCCTAGATGAACTTGTGTATACATTTGAAAAAGGAAATGAAAAAACTGCATGAATAGAGACTATGTCTATATATAAATGTTGACTATCTCAAACTAATTATACAGTTCAACAAAGATAGTAAACTCTCTCTCTCTCTCTCTCTCTCTCTCTCTCTCTCTCTCTCTCTATATATATATATATATATATATATATATATATATATTGGTATTCTATGCTATATATATTGGTATACAACAACACTGTATTTTTATATCAAGAACTGATATAAGATGGAAAAGGCTGGTAGTTAACTAGAATTAATTATTATAGTATTACTTGGAATTGTTGTTTTAATAGAAGTATGAGTATTCACTACTTACAACCTGGCAATCTAACGTCGATGTAAAAATAGTATGTAACTGTACAATATACATAAGAGAAACATAAAATTTGCAAACGAGTCAGACAAATACATGAACGGTTATAAATGTGTACTAGAATAAGGGCATTTGTGCATTTTAATAACAAAATATCTTTGGTTGTAGTAGTAGTAGAAATATAGCACAACCTGGACTAGAGTGCATAGACAGAAAATTATTTTGATATATATGTACCTTGAACTGTTTCTATAGACGAAATAAAAATATAGTAAACACAGTCCAGCTATATTAGAGTGATGAATATCAAACAAAAATTTCTGAAAGTACGTTGTTATATTTAACGCTACACTTAGTTACAGTATATAATTACAGGAACTATGTTCCTTATGGAAGAAAAATGGGAAATTCAAAATATGTGGGCATGATATGGATGTCGAATCTTCCACAATGATTGAATACAAACCTGGATAATAGTGAATGACCGATTAAACCAAACAAGAAGTTGAAATCGAAAGAGTTGATTGTGAATTCGAAATACAGGATGGTGTGGCGTATTTTTTTTACCTATAGATAACAAAGCCAGACATTAGCTATACGAAAGTATATGGTGTGGAGGAACAAAAACATGAAATAAGAAATAGAATTACAATTACCTGAAGGGAATAGTATCCATGTGATAACTGTAACCAAATAAGAACAAGGAAATTTGAGTGAATATTAAATATCAAATCCTTGAACATAAGTGTCAAGATATTCCAGAATTGAAATTTCGTATACTATCAAAAGGATATGTAGGAAGACGACATGGAATATTTTACAATAACATATTGGTAACGAAAATAAAGCTATAGACATTAATGGAGAACATAATTTAATTTTTAAATTGTTGTTCTTAACTACACGTAAAAGACAAAGATATTTCTCAATGACTCGAAAATCATACACCATGATAAATTACTTAAAAAGATGTATGTCCTGAGTACTATAATTGAAGAAGTGGGACGCGGGGTTAGAGTACCGGTATAACTATAATTTTAATTATCCTAGAACAAAAACGATGAAATAATATTCATTCCTAAAGGAATTTCAAAACAATATTGTAAATTTGGGAACATTAATTTATAAATTGACCATAACCAGTCAGTGCCAGGGGAGAGATGATATAATATCAATTAGCTAACTTTTTCTCTGACATATTCATGAAAATACATACTGAATTTATTTATGATGAATGCAGGAAAAATCTCTATTGAACTCCAGCCCAAACTCATTCGTTGTAAAGGAGAAAACGTGAATTACTCCAATATTATAAGAGTCTTATGAAAACGTACTCACCCATTTCTTCGAAAATCATCGAGACTCATTGGCGAGCTTGAGGACATGTCCCTATATTTAAATATGAAACCAAAATTTAATAAAGGAACCCAGAAAAAATGAAGAAAACGAATGCTGTAAAGAAAAACATAAATAAATCAAGAAAGATATTGAATGAGGAAAACAAATCGAATTCATAACCTGTTAGGGATGGTTTAAGGGAGCTCCGTGTGTAGCCAGGTGCCGAATCTCTTTACCTTGTAGAGCTTCGACATGTCCCTCATAACGTAAATTAGTCTAAGAACATCGATGGAACTCGGCCGATGTTGAAATGAGAAATTAGAAATGAAAAACCAAAATTCTTATAAAGTGAAAACCATAAACTCTAAAATTCTCCACGCTGTCCACATAGTGATGGATCCGAGGTCCGCCCATAGATCAATGCGTTGGAATTTGGATGGAGGGAACCGCGTGAAATTGTACCGGAAATTTAATGCTACCATATCTCGAGAGAAATTTTCATTTGGATTTGACATATTGAAAATCGAAATGGTTGGGAAACATTAAAGAGTGGTTGTTCCAAATTGCACGGAAAGATCATCGACGATAAAAATATGGATATCAAAGCTCCCAGCTTGTCAATAAGTACTGAGGAATCCAATATGGAAAAGTACTTAACGTATCAAATGAGGTCATAAATTTATGGATATAAGAGTTACAACTATGGCTATGATATATATATATATAGATATATTAAATTCCATTAATACCATAAGTCTAGATAACAAACACATTAGTTCAACATTTACCGAATAGTCATGAACAATATGAACGTTGAAAGAATTAGGGTAATATAAATAATTAAATGAATTCGGTTGTGTTATGGGATGATGGCAAAAATAACATCTGTTTATATATATCATAAGATGAATGTGGAAAAATATCATTTAGTGGAATTGTGATAGTTAAATGATGAAGTTAGAAAGAGCAGAGACTTCATATAAATTGGTATGTAGATTAGGTATAGTTAGACAAAATAAATATAAAAACATAGCATGGGAAGTATGAAAGTAAATGTATTTTCAAAAGGATTAGTTATGTATAGTAATCCAAGATGTTACATTTATATGTGGTTAAAAATTGTTATAATTAGGAATAAAGAAATAATATACATGTGTAGGACATATGTATTAATATCTTTATGAGTATCATATCAATGGTTACAATTATGTATATATATATGACTATGATGTTCATAAGTAGAATAATGGCATATATATATTATATATAGATTACTCTAGTAAATAAAGACAGAGTTATCTAGTTGAGGAGGAAAATGTAATTGAAAAATTTATAAGCAGAATACTGTCACAACTAGTAAATAAATTACTAGGTACTTAAAATGACAAAGTCAGTACTAGTGACAACACTACGTCAGAATGCGACGAATACTTAAAAATATGAAGTTATTAGTAATGAAATAGTCTCTTAACAATACTCATCAGAGAATAATACCATATATAATTTTTTTTTTTCGAAATGAGAGGTGTTACAAATGGTATCACAGCCCAAGCTAAAACACTTGGCAAAAATGTGTGCTCACACCAAAAAAATTACGTTGCTGTAAATTTTTATAAAATTTAAATTTCTCTAATGTTTAATTTCATGTACAGTGAAACAGTGCTGAAGTATACAGCTGCGAACCATGAGTGAAGAGTTTTATGTGGATCTGGGTGGTGGAGAAAATGCACCAGATCCAAATGCTCCATTGATGGCTATGTTGCATCAAATGCAAAGAGAAATGACACAACTGAAAATCCACAATGAAAGGCTATATTTAGGCAGTGAAGAGCAAGACAGATTAATAAGAGGAATGACCTCCCATAATAGTCAAGAAGGTGAAGATTCGAGAAGGAAGAGAAAGGGAAGGGTAAATAACTCAGAATATTATGAGGAAGAGGATGCCTCTAGACAACAGTCTAGGAGGAATAAGGAACTGCAGGGTTAATTCCAGAAAATAAAACCTCCCTCCTACGATGGAGAGGAGGAAGATTATAAAGCATGGCTTTTGAACATGATAAAGTACTTTCCATTTTACAAATATGAAAGTAACTTGAGAGCCAGGCTGGCTATCTATCAGTTACAAGGTAAGGCTACCTTGTGGTGGGAATAAACTAACATGGTTCATGTCATCGATGAGAAAGTTGTTACTTGGGAGGATATCCAAGTCAAATTCAAAAATAGATACCTAAATGAACGTTATTATGACGATAAGGAAAAATAGTTTCATGAACTTAGCTTGGGACATATTACTATTGATGAATTTGTAACCAAATTCACTAATTTGCTATGCTATGTACCTTATATAAGGGAAGAGAAGGTAAAGTTACAACATTTCCTAAAATTTCTACCTACCATATACAAGGAAAAGATAGAGTTTGATAACCCCAGGACCATGGATGAGGTGGTGTGTAAGGCAAGATTGTGTTACCAACAATTCAAAGGAAAAAATAAACAAGAAAATAATTAGAAATCAAAGAGAAGGGTGACTCCAACGGAAATAAAACAAGACAAGCATGTCTGAAGAAATTTGGGAGAAATCACCAAAGAAAGAAGTTCACGAAGATTGGAGAAAATCAAACTTCTCAATCACAAACTAGGTCCAAACAAATGAATGGAAATAATAAAAGAGAGGGGACGGTTAAAATGAGGGAACCTTTAAAGTGTTGGGGTTGTGGAGAACCTCATTTATTGAGAGACTATCCACACAGAAACATTCAGACTATACAAGTACTAAGAGAAGCAACGACTGTTAATGACCTGGTGAGAAACATCCCCAAAATCAGTGCTGCTCTAGAAGATCATCAAGGAGAACACGAATCGACTATGGCAGAAGTAGAATTTATGATTTTTTACCAACCTATTTTTGTTTTAATAGATTCAGGTGCATCTTTAAGTTATATCAGTCCTAAAATAGTAGAAAAATGTAACTTAAAATTAGAAAAATTTCAGCAATCATGGTTATTCTAGTTGGCAACTGGTAGAAAAACGAAAGTGACTCATAAGTTACCCCAAACAACCATAAATCTGAATGGATACCAAACTGAACTAAATCTAAATATTCTACCTTTAGGGTCATATGATGTACTGGTAGGAATGGACTAGTTATAGAAATAGAAATCCATGTTAAATTGCTTAGACAAGACGATACATTGTATAAATAAGGAGGGGAAACCGGTTATAGTAAAAGGAAAAACCAAGCCCATATCTGTGAGACAAATATCAGCACTTCAATTAAAGTTAATTTCTAGAAAGGGTTTAAAATTGTATTATGTCCATGTAGAAGAATTGGGACAACAAGAAGAAGAAAATTCATTGGAAACATTACCTGTTATCAGAGAATTCAAATATGTGTTTCCAAATGACATTCCTCATCTGCCCCTTAAGAGAGAAATTGATTTCTCAATTGACTTAGTGGTGGTAGCAACACTAGTTTCTAGAGCCTGATACAGAATGAGTACTCCAGAATTGATGGACTTGAAAATGAAGCTACAAGAGTTGTTGGACAGAGGTTACATTAGACCAAGTCTATCCCCATGGGGAGCACCGGCATTGTTTTTGAAAAAGAAAGATGGTACCTTTATAATGTGTATATACTATCATAAATTAAACAAGTTGACAATCAAGAACATATATCCTTTACCTAAGATAGATGACCTCTTTGATCAAGTTAGAGGAGAAACAGTCTTTTCAAAAATTGATCTAAGTACAAGCTACAATCAATTAAGAATTAATGATGAAGATATAAGTAAAACTGCTTTTAGAACCAGGTATGGACACTATGAGTTTATGGTCCTACCGTTTGGGTTGAATAATGCACCTGCTACTTTTATGTGCTTAATGAATAGTGTCTTAAATAAATACTTGGACAAATTTGTACTAGTTTTTATTGATAACATTTTGATTTACTCTAAGAATGAAGCTGAGCATTAGGAACACCTTAGAATTGTTTTACAGACTCTGAGAGAAAACAAGTTGTATGATAAGTTTAGCAAATGTGAATTTTTCAAAGATAAAATTCAATATCTGGGTCATATAATTTCAGAAAAAAGGTTAGTAGTTGACCCAGAAAATATAAAGGCAATAAGAGACTTGCTGGTACCTACTAATGTTTCTTCTGTAAGATCCTTGATGGGAATTGCAGGATAATATAGGAGGTTTATGGAGATATTTTCAGCCTTATCTTACCCTATTACATCCCTACAAAGGAAAGGAGTTAAGTTTGAATGTACTGAAAAATGTCAAAACAAATTTTATCAGCTAAAACTGAAACTTACAACATCACCTATTCTAAATATTGCTAATCCAGATCAGGAATTTGCAGTGTGCATAGATGCTTGCAGAGAAGGATTCAGAGGAGTGCTACTACAAGAAAATTCTGTTATAGCCTATGAATCAAGAAAACTCAAGAAACATGAATATAATTATAGTGTTTATGATTTAGAACTGGATGCTATAATACACACTCTAAAGATGTGGAGACATTACCTTTTAGGGAAAAAGTTTGTGTTGATGACAAATCACCTCAACCTAAAGTATTTCTTCACCCTAATAGATTTGAATGCTAGGAAAGTTAGGTGGTTGTCCTTCCTTAGTGAGTTTGACATGGAGATCAAACATATTAAGGGGAAGGAAAACAATATTGCAGATCCATTAAGCAGCAATGCTTGGAAAAGTGTGAGTAATGTTGGGAGTAACACCAAATTTGACATAGAAAGACTGATACAAGAAGTGGTGAGACAAGACCAAAACTATGAGAAAATTTAGTCCCACATGTTTAAAAAAGAGATGAAGGGGTATACACAGAACCAAAGAGTATTAATTTGTTATAAAGGCAGATTATACATTCCTGAAGTAGACTCCTTAAAGAAAGATATTCTGGATGAGTACCATAAAATACCCTATGCTGGGCATCTAGGATACCAGAAATTAATTTCAGCTTTAAGAAAGAACCTGATATGGCCTGGGATGAAGAAGGATGTGGAAAATTACTTGGTTAGATGTATAGAATGTAGAAAAGTAAAGGTTGAACATCAGCATCCAGCTGGCTTGCTGAATCCTTTATCCATTCTTGAATGGAAGTGGGAGACTCTTTCCATGGATTTATTACTAGATTACCAAGAGCCAAATATCAACATGACTCAATTGTGGTTGTAGTGGATAGTTTGACTAAAGCTGCTCATTTTATACCTGTACAGTCAACCTTTTGTATAGCCCAAGTAGCAAATGTATTTATGAAGGAGATTGTAAAATTGCATGGTGTTACTAAAATGATCATCTCAGATAGAGATGCAAAGTTCACTGCAGCTTTCTCGAGGAGTTTATTTGGAGGCATGGGTACAAAATTAAATTTTATTACTGCCTACCATCCCCAAACTGATGGCCAAACAGAAAGAACAAACCATATTTTAGAGTACATGTTAAGGATGTATGTCATGGATAGGCCAAGAAAATGGGAAGACTATCTACATCTAGCTAAATTTTCCTATAACAATATCTACCAAGATCCAATAAAAATGAGCCCCTTTGAATCACTTTATGGCAAAAAGTTCCATAACCCTCTAAGTTGGAGTCAACCTGAAGATAAACTAATACTTGGACCAGAAGCCTTGCAAGAAATGGAAAAAGTTATGAAGAAAATTTAGCAAAACATCAAAACAACAGAAGATAGGTAGAAAAGTTATGGAGACAAAAAGACAATTCACAGAGAATTCAGTGTGGGTGACAATGTGTATCTAAGGATTAAGCCTAAGAAGAGTACTTTGCATACTAGAAGCTGTGAAAAACTAGCTCCATGTTACTGTGGACCTTTTGAAGTGCTGGAAAGGGTTGCACCAGTTACATATAAACTGGATTTTCCCATTCACATTAAGGTTCATGATGTATTTGATGTTTCATTATTAAAAAATATGTACATGATCCTACTTATGTTATTGATTGGAATGTGATACAGGTAGAACCAGAAGAGAAATTCCTTCCAGAGCCACTTCAAATCTTGGCATGAGAAGAAATTGAGCTCTAGAACAGGACTGTGGCCAGGGTGAAAGTGCAGTGGAGGCACTTTGCACCCGAAGAGGCTACTTGGGAGCGAGAGGAAGATATGATGGAAAAATATCCATCACTGTTTAAACGGTGATTTTGTTATATTTTCTTTACAACACCAAGGACGATGTTTTGTTTTTAGAGGGGGAATATGTAATATCCTCAATTTGCTATGATTTTGTTATACATTTGAATAAGTCCAAAAGGGTACAATGGGACCCAATAGAAAACAATTATGTGGATTTGTTTTATTAGTTTAAATTAATAACATAAAATGGAAAATTATGTGCAATGACTAGCTTGAGGTTTGAGATCTTGAAACCCAATCCATGAGGATGGACAATGCTGTAATACTTTCCCAGAATTCTAGGAATCCTTGGAAGGAATAAAGTAAGATACTAAAAATTAGATTTGGTGATAAATATCCAAATACCCCAATAAAGAGGAAATTATTGATAAGAGGTGGAATAAAGCTGAAAGAGGAAAAGCTAGATTTGAAAGTACCTTTGTGGAGGAAACAGAGGGAAAGCCTAAGCAAATAGGAATAGAACATCATGAATTAACTGGACACTGTTAAGGGAAACAGGTGGGGGAAATCAAGCTTAAATAATTTGTTTCGCGGTAGAAAATGGGTTGTCTATCACTGGAGAAAATATCTCTACTCGGGGGTGAGTTGTGGAGAAAAAGCTCTAAGGTTGGGAGGCAACTAGTCAAACCTAAGTGGTATGCACATTTAAGTTGGAATGGATTTGGATTTAAATTTTAAGGCTGTGGTGAATTATTGAAACTTGTAAAATAGTCATGTTAATATGTCAATTTTGAGTTTAACTCTGTGTTTAGAAGTTTGAAAACTTATGAGTATAGTTATCTTTTGGCTGGTTTGTACATTTAACAGAAATCACTATAGAAGAAATGGTAAAATATATATGATTGTACATACATGCTCTGTGAAGAACAACTCTCAGAATGTCTACAACCCAGTGGTGGGTTTAGATCTGAGGTTAGGTACCTCACAGGGAACTGACAATTCTGCAAATTAGTTGTTTTATTATTCTATTTCTGTACCAGCTAGAGAAAGATAAAATAGATACTGTACCTGAAATGAACTTGTGCATACATTTGAAAAAGGAAATGAACAAATTGCATGAATAGAGACTATTTCTATATATAAATGTTGATTGTCTCAAACTAATTATATAGTTCAAAAAAAATAGTAAATGGTATATATATATATATATATATATATATATATATATATATATTCGTATATAAAAACACTGTATTTTTATATCGAGAACTAATATAAAATGGAAAATCATGGTAGTTAACCAAAATTAATTATTATAGTATTACAAAGGATACAAACTACATCATACTATCTTATTCAGAAGTATTACTTGGAAAATTTGTTTTAATAGAAGTATGAGTATTCATTACTTACAATCTAAAAATCAAACAGAGATGTAAAAATAGTATGTAACTGTACAATATACATAAGAGAAACATAAAATTTGCAAATGAGTGAGACCCATACATGAACAGTTATAAATGTGTACTAGAATCAGTGCATTTTTGCATTTTGATAACAAAATATCTCTGGATATAGCAGTACTAGAAATATAGCACAACCTGTACTAGAGTGCATAGACAGAAAAGTATTTCGATATATATGTACCTTGAACTATTTCTATAGATGAAAAAAAAATATAGTAAACATAGTCCAGCTATATTACAGTGATGAATATCAAACAAGAATTTTAGAAAGTACGTTGTTATATTTAAGGCTACAGTTAGTTACAATATACAATTCCAGGAACTAAGTTCCTTCTGGAAGAAAAATGGGAAATTCAAAATACGTGGGCATGATATGGATGCCAAATATTCCACGATGATTGAAGACCAACCTGGATAACAGTGAATGACCGATTAAACCAAACAGGAAACTGAAATCGAAAGAGTTGATTGTGAATTTGAACTATAGGATGTTGTGGCATATTTCGCTTACCTATAGATAGCAAAGCCATACATTAGCTATACGAAAGTATATGGTGTGGAGGAACAAAAACGTGAAATAAGAAATAGAATTACAATTACCTGATCGGAATAGTATCCATGTGATAACTGTAACCAAAGAAGATCAAGGAAATTTGAGTGAATATTAAATATCGAATCCTTGAACATAAGTGTCAAGATATTGCAGAATTGAAATTTTGTATACTATCAAAAGGATATGTATGAAGAAGACGTGACATATTTTACAATAAAAAAAATTGACTATGCTATAATTCCACCTGAGAAAGAGAGACCCAGGAGTCCATTTCGTATACAGGATGAAATTTATTGGTAATGAAAATAAAGTTGTAGAAACATTAATTAAGAACATAATTTAATTTTTAAATTCTTGTTCTTAACTACACGTAAGAGATGGAGATATTGTTCAATAACTGGAAAACCATACACCATGATAACTTACCTAAAAATTTTTACGTTCCAAGTACTGTAATCGAAGAAGTGGGACACGGGGCTAAAGTACTGGTATAACTCTAAGTTTAATTATCGTAGAACAAAAACGATGAAATAATATTCATTCCGAAAGGAATTTCAAAACAATATTGTAAATTTGGGAGTATTAATTTATAAATTGACCATAAATAGTTAGTGTCAGGGGAGAGACTTAATAATATCAATTAGCTAACTTTTTCTTTGGCATACTCATGAAAATACATACTGAATTTATTTATGATGAACCCAGGACAAATATATAGTGAAATACGGCCCAAAATCATTTGTTGCAAAGGAGAAAACGTGAATTATTCCAATAGTATAAGAGTCTTATGAAAATGTACTCACCCATTTCTCAGAAAATCGTCGAGACTCATTCACGATCTTGAGGACATGTCTTTGTATTTAAATATGAAACCAAAATTTAATAAAGAAATGCAAAAATATGAATAAAACGAATGCTACACAGAAAAACAGAAACAAATCAAGAAGGATATTGAATGAGGAAAACAAATCAAATTCATAACCTGATAGGGAATGTTGAAGGGCACTCTGTGTGTATCCAGGTGCGAAATATTTTTTACCTTGTATAGCTTCGACATGTTTCTCATAACAAAAATTAGTTTAAGAACACAGTCGGAACTCGGCCGACGTTCAAATGAGAAACCAGAAATGAAAAACCAAAATTATTATACAATGGAAACCCTAAAATCTAAAACGCTGCACGCTATCCACGTGGTGGTGGATCCGAGGTCCTCCTACAGATCAATGCATTGGAATTCGGATGGAGGGAACCGCATGAAATGGTACTGGAAATTTAATGCTACCATATCTCGAGAGAAATTCTCGTTGGGATTTGGCATATTGAAAATGTAAATGGACCGGAAACATTAAAGAGTGGTTGTTCCAAATCGCACGAAAAGATCATCAATGATAAAACCATGGATATCCAAGCTCCCAACTTGTCAGTAAGTACCAGGGCATTTAATATGGCATTGTACTTAACCTATGAAATGGGGTCACTATAAGAATTACAACTATGCCTATAAAGTTATGGCTATGGTATATATATATATATCAAATTCCATTAATACCATAAGTCTAGAGAACCAAAACATTAGTTCAACATTTACTGAACAGTCATGAAAAATATGAACATTGAAAGAATTAGGGTAATATCAGTAATTAAATGAATTTGGTTGCGTTATGGGATGATAACAAAAAGAACATTGGTTTATATATATCATAAGATAAATGTGGAAAAATATCACTTAGTGGAATTGTGATAGTCAAATAATGAAGTTAGAGAGAGGAGAGACTTCATATAAATTGGTATGTAGATTTGGTATGGTTAAACAAAATAAATATAAAAACAGCATGGGAAGTATGAAAGTAAATGTATTTTCAAAAGAATTAGTTATTTATAGTAATCCAAGATGTTATATTTCTATGTGGTGAAAAACCATTATAATTGGGAATAAAGAAATAATACACGTGTGTAGGACATATGTATTAATATATTTATGAGTATCATATAAATTGTTACAGTTATGTATATATATATGACTATGATGCTCATAAGTAGAATAATGGCATATATTATATATAGATTACTCTATTAAACAAAGACATAGTTATCTAGTTGAGGAGGAAAATGTAATTGAGAAATTTACATGCAAAATACTGTCATAGCTAGTAAATAAATTACTAGATACTTAAAATGAAAAAGTCAATACTAGTGACAACACTACATCGGAATGTCACGAATACTTAAAAAGACGAAGTTATTTAGTAATGAAATAGTGTCTTAACAATACTCAACAAGGAATGTTGATATATATATATATATAATCATATGAGAGGTGTTACACCGACAAAGGATTAGCATGACTCAGTTGGCTATCAATCATTGTATCCATAGAGGATGGGTATCGATAGACCACTATATCCATTTTGGTTTGGTAACTACCCTCTAAATAAATTTATTATTAGCATTGAAGGATGAGAACCTTCACTTTTTCGAACCTCAAGGTAAGGTTTTGGTCATTGCCCTGTATGTACATTTATTATTAGTCTTGAAGTATTAGGACCCTTAAACCTAAAGGTAAGCATTTTAAACATTAGTTTTCATGACGTACACATGATGGTGATGGGAAACCTGGAGACACCGTACGCACATGAAATGGTGGACATTGTGGACCCTATGATATGACATGCCACTGACCCTCCTACCCCCACATTTTTCCCTACCTTATATACTCCTCCTCTCCTTCACAGATCTCGTTGTTAGGGTACCCTACTCTCTCACTTCTGCTAAACACAATAAGCCATAGATTATTAGAGATTTCATTTGTAGCGCTTCCAAGGAATTATGTGTGTATTTAGCATTCATTAATGGGTAACTGCATACCATCTCCTAGATATGGAAGGGTCACTTCTGAGTTTATGGACCCACAAGAATTTTTAGTGAAATGTCTCGAGGATGGCAATTGTACTATGAGGTTTAAGATGGTCATCTCGAAATGAGAACTGGAAGCATTTCTTTTGGATCGTCGTATAGGGGAGAAAACAATGTTGCTTCGGTTTCATTCTAAGGTGGTTAAAGAAATTATGGTGCCACAAGAAGACGCAGTGGCTGTGGATGGAGACCATTGAGCATTCCAGAGATCAATTAAGCTTATTAACATGATTTCTGTTATGCATTGGGACTCAAGCTGAATATTCGACAATCATGGTTACACCTTAACATAATCGACTTTGAGAACTGGAGATTTTTGGTTGTATCTAATTACGCGGATAGGCATACCCTCTTGGAATTGGTAACTTTAATCCTTTTTCTAATTAATCTTTTTGATCAGATGGTCTAAATTGAAATATGCCAGTATATTCTCGTGGTCGCTAGTGCATCAATGAATGAATTTAAAAGTTATAACTTCCTTGCATGCTTAAGTCACATGTTTAAACCATAATTAAATTATTTTTTTACAAAGTATGATTAAAAATTTATTGTTCCTATATTTGTTAACCACGTATGATCATTAATGAGAAATGAATTGAAAAAATATAATGTGCATTTATTTTGAAACGTACACCTTTTCGCATTGTGAAACGTATGCCTAATCAACTATTTTCCAAGTGTCAACTATTTGCCAAGTATTTTAATGTAACAATTATCACATTGTGAAACATATGCGTAATAAACTATTTGCCAAGTTTTGTATGCTTAATCAACTATTTTCCAAGTGTTTTAAGGTAACAGTTACTAGGATGGATTACTAATTACATCTTATACCACTTCACATTATCAAACTTGTCAAGTGTTGTATGCTTAATCAACTATTTGCCAAGTGTTTTAAGGTAACCGTTACTAGGGTGGATTACTAATTCACTCTTATACCATTTAACATTATCAAATGTACCTGTGGTCATCCATTTTCCAAGTGTATAATGATTACTTGTATAGCTCTCTATGTGTTATAGAGTTTAATTTTTAATTTTCTTTTATAAAATTTTCGGTTTAACATGAAGTGTTATGAGCATAATGACATAAATAGCTTTATTTTCATAATTATATAAAGTAAGATAGAAAAAAATATATTTATATAATCATAAAAACAATGATAATAGTAGTGATAATATGAAATTTTAATTTGTTTTTTATTTAATTTATAATATAACATTTTGGCTCTGCTCATGCCAAATGAATTTTCATCCATCATTGTAATTACCATATTTATAATTCCATAGTTGTTCAGCATGTTCCATATTAGTATAAATATTTTTTTTTATATAAAGATAAAAATAAAGTAATATTATACAAAATAAGCTAAAATAAGATAAATACATTTTTATTTTTTTGGACATAAAATAACATATACTAATTATTTGAAAGTGTAAATTATTATAATTATGTTAACTATTATTAATAATAATTATTATATTTAATAACTATTTTTATTATTACATTATTATTACGATAATTATATTTAATTATATGAAATCTACTAAAAATATAATGAAAAATTTATATCTAAATGATTCACATAGTAGAAATACTCTATGTGAAGGCCAACAATTTTCTTTTGCATTTTTATTAATAGTGCTCTTTTGTATTTCTTAAAAATAATCATTAATAAAAAAATATTAAGTAATTTTATATAAATTTAATACTCTAAATTTGAAATATAATTGTATTATTAAATTGTACTTTACATAATGTAACTTACAATTTATTATGTAGGTTACAATTAAAATGTATTATGTAGGTTATAATTAAAATTATGGCATGCAATGGAGCACCACCATTCTTGTTGTGTGTGCTTCATCTTCTATATTCTTTACTTAATACACTTCTTTAAATTGAACCGGATCTCATTCAACTTGGTGTGCATGCGTCATCTTCCATATTCTTTAATTAATACACTTCTTTAAATTGAATCGAATCTCATTCAAATTACATAAAACGAATTCAATAAAAAAAGAAATGAAGTTTATTTAAAAAGAGATCGAACAAATTGAGACATGCTGCAAGTTTCATTTCATATTTCAGAAACATGATCTGTTGTGCAGGTTTATTGTTTCTTCACAAGTTTCAATTTGATATCCATGTTAGTACAATTTTTTAGTTCATTGGTTTTTTCCAAAATTGCAGCGAAATTTATTAAGTTTCATAGATTGAATGGCATATAATAGATTGACTGGTAAACAGGTGCACAGAGCTTCTATTTGATAACTAGATTTAGTGCCATATATTCAGCCTTAAATATTTATTAAATTGTTCACAATGTGAATACAAAGTGGGAGGAATGTAAAACTAAGGCCCTATTTGTTTTGATAATCATGCTCAATGAGGAATTCTCAATTTGATTTCTTTTGATACTTAAAATGTTTATTATTTCATATTTTTATCATATTCCTCTATTTCGTTTATAGGTTTTGAATGTTCAATATGCATATACTCATTCAACTCAGTATCAATATTATCTAACAACATCGTGTCACGGTTTTTCTTTATAAACCCAATTGTAGTTCTTCTCGCCATGCTGCGAGTGATTTGGGCATCAATAAAAATGAAAAATTTTCTCTAAAACCATACTCTATATCCTATGAAGCTGGAGAAATATTGTTTTTTGTCTCAGGTGAAGAGGCAAGGTTTTCTAAAACATTTTCCTGAAATACCTATTCAATTTTCTTAGTGTGCCACAAGATTTTCTCACGACCATTTTCTTAGGGTTTGGAAAAATTACTTTGACACAAAAATTTATCCCATGAATCCCCCAACTATTTTTTCTTCAATCATACTAATATATGGATCAAAAGATAATGAAACATGCTACTTTCATGTTTCTTAAAACCACCTGATAAAACTTGGAAATTTTCATGAGGCTTTTGTGAAAATTAAATGGTAGATTCAAATCATGCCAATTAGGCTTTATAAGTTCAAAGGAATACCTTTTATATTCTTTTTATTTTGAGGGAAATAATTTGTCCCATGGCATGTCTTTAGCTCAGAAATTATTTTAACATAACTAACCTTCCACAACCATCTATGTAGAATCTATGATGAAAGCCTCGTTCATAAAAATCTCCATATAAACAATTCATGTGACTTTACCATTTTAATTTTGTTCAAATTTTTTCTCTACGTCAACATTGGGTGCTCTGAGATATTTGATAAACTCCCTTCAACCCACTTACTTGAATAGGGCTAGGTATTCGTCATATGCCTAAATGTTTTCACCTCTAATACGTTTGGTTGGATCTTACAACTAGAGCCATATAAAATGTGTGTGAATTATTTGTAGGGAGATAATAGAGACTTGATCTAGGGTTTAAACAACTTAGCAAAAAGAAACTAACTAGGGTTTGGTAGAAAAACATCAACATAAAAACATACTAGGAACCTCTCTGAAATAACCATGGTTTCAAATTAAAAATGAATGGAGGTATACAAAACTCTTGGAGTGTTTTGGAAATTAGGTGGCTTAAAATGATAAGAGGAAATGGGTATTATGAGTACGTGGTGGCAATACAAATATTTCATAATCATAATGAAATCAATTAGATATTTCATATCCACAATGTTGCATTGTATATGAAAATACTATCTATTGAAGTAATAATTTTAAATTTGTGTTTATAAATACAAAAAATAATAATAAATATAATTATATAATATAATTAATATGTATAATTAGTTGAACAAACTTTTATTATTTCTTAATAAAAACGTCATTTTATATATATTACCTTTTACTATTTGTTTCAATAAGATATATGATTCATCCTATTTCATATATATTATTAAATAATAAGATATATGAAATAGTTAATATGTATAATTAATATTAACTAATTAATATGTATAATTAGTTGAACAACCTTTTACTATTTCTTAATCAAAAAGGTCATTTTATATATATTACCTTTTACTATTTGTTTCAATAAGATATATGATTCATCCTATTTCATATATCTTTTATTATTTGTGACATTTTCACTTGTGATGTTATAATTATTTGTATTCATGAAATATTAATTAAAAGAAATTATAAAAGCATGTGATTTTTTAAATTTATATTAATTAATAGTGATGCTTGCAAAAAAAAATCATAGTCATAATTATTTGTGATATTGTAATGGTTATATATTTTTAATATTATTTTGTTTCATGATAATATTTTATTGTTGATAGATGGTTTATCCTATTATATTGGATAAACCATCTATCAACAATAAAATAATTTAATTAATATAGGCAATTTAATTAATATGTATAATTAGTTTATTTCTATTAATATAGGCAATTTAATTAATTTGTATAATTGGTTGATTTCTATTTTTGTGTGATGATATTTGGTAGTTGTATTTTATATTTTTCCTATACAATTTTATATACAAATTGTGTTTAATTGTATATGCAAATTTTGGGAGTTTTATTTTATATTTTTACCTCAAAAATAAGGTTAGTAAAATATCCATATTAGTGTTATTAATAACCAACCAAGATATATCTTAACCTTGGATCTATCAAGAACCTTAATGAACTTTTTGACCCCAATATATTTATTACATAGAAGTCAAAATCATCCAATCACATAAATATTTTTTTTATTTGTTGGCTTCAGATTGAATGTACTTCACTGGTATTTGTGACCACCTAATCATTATTGTTTCTCTCAGCTCTTATAACACCTACATATCTCCCCCAAAATACATATTACCAAGATGAAATTATATTTGTAAATATATATTTGATATTCTGATGAAATTATCATTTAAATTATTAAATAATATGTAACCACTGCCTTAATTAATTATTGACTAATTGTTAGGCTTTCATTTAAAAAAAAAGAAGTTAAGTATTATTTACTTTGAACACACATGACATTTTGAATAGAAATTGATTTTTGGTGTTTAATAAAAAAAAATTGCTTGTGAATTGGTTTCATAAGTAAAGACTGGTGGTAAAAAAAAAGATAAATTCAAGAGCTGAAGTTAGTTGAAGAGAAAAGTAGTTCCATAGAGACCCAAAAACACTCTGGATAAAGAGGGGACCCGAGGGGAGTTTTGAGGGTTCGGTGAGAAGAAATACTAAGGAACGTGGGTTGTCCTGAGGAGTGGTCCCTGGAGGGAAACTTGAAGAGGAGGAACTGTTCCACTGGAATTGGAGAATTGGATCGGATTGTCCCGAATTTCTCTTCCAGAATTTTCTGAGTTCAACGAAGACTTAGACTTGGAGCACGGGGAGAGTTAGAGGATGTAATCGCCTCACTCACGTAAGGGAGGAAATCACATACCAGTCAGATTGTGCACAGATGAGTGGAATGTTGTTAAATCTTTCATATAGAAGAAAGAATTGCTTTTCTGTTAGATTTGTGGAAACAGTAGAATACATGGATTTTATGTTAAATTTGTGATACCAGTTGAATACATTGATTTTCTGTCAATTTGTAATGTTAATAGTACACAATGCTTTACTATTAAAATGCATAAGGACATCAAAATATATTGTTTCCTATTGATTTGTAACAGAAGCAAGTTAGGAAATACAACACATGATTGATTGGTTGTGTTTGTGTCTAATAATTTTATTCTAGAAAAGTACAATGTAGATAGAATGAAAAAACTTGTGGAAGAATTTTTAATTAGACATATGTATGCAATGGTATTCTTTATCTACCTGTACTAGTAACATTGAAAGAAAAGATATTAAAAGGGTTCAGTCGGGATTTAAGGGAGGACCGTTAACTCAGAACCTCTGAAACCAGAAATCCTGGGTTGGTCATCCTCCAACCTATGATACTTCGCAGAAATTGGTGGTCCGAGCACCCTGCAGAATTCTTTTAAAAAAAAAGGGAAAAAAACAGAATATCAAGAGCCGATTAATCTGTGAAACTATAGTTAGACGATAAGCAGTCGATTAATTTGAGCCTTCAGTTTCCAAATTATGAATGGGATAATTCTTTTGGACTAAAACAATAAAACCAGTATACAAGTTCAATTCCTCGGCAACACAAACCCTGGAAGACTTAAAGAGCCATCAGTATCAGACAGAGGAATATGTAGTTATGAAACACAACTTAAGCATTTAACATAGGTAAACCATACATAGCAGGATCTAATTGAAATGCAAAAACCATACTTTCTACTCAGTGAAGGAGAACGGAAATGGAAATTACAGAGACGAACCACTGAGAATTAACATGGACAAGCATGCTTCAAATACATATTTATATATATATTAAAATTGAAAAGAAAACCTGACAGAGCAAAATTTTCCATTTGTATACTCAGCAAAAAAAACATATAAGAGTGAAAGGTGCGCGGGTGTAAAACAACTCCGGCCCTCTGTCCAACAATAAATATGTACAAATTTAAATGGGTAAATTCCATAAGTGAAATCCCTTCGTGAGGGTGTTGAATGCACAATACATAGTAACCGGCTTGGAGTCGTAAACCCTCATATCACCACAGTATAGTAAATAGCAATAGTTCTGAGAAAACAAGGCAACGAGCCCATATTCTGTACAGCAAAACCATTATGCCACTAAACAAAAGGAGACCCAGATGTAGGTAAGTCAAAGGTTCAAACCCTGCTAATGTCGAGGGTACCTGTAGTATAGACGCGAAGGTCAAAATCCTGAATCTGGAGTCGTGAAAATTGACATAAAGAACCTGAGATTGTAACTGATGTGGAGAGGAGGCAGAACGATACCTGACAAACAAGTTGAAGGAAACTTAGTGTGAGCGGGAACATAACAAAACTCAAACTCTATCCTCTCCATTATATATATGTTAACAACTAACCATGGTTTCAGAAAGAGAAATTCCTGTGAAAGCATCGAGACCCAACGAGAGCCCGAGAGGGATTGGCCACCTTCGCTAGCAAGCCAAACAGATTTTCCAGGAAACATAAATGAACACTCAGACTATCGAAAAAGGGTGATATGCGGCAGTATAAGAAAAACAATTGAAACAAAACTAATGATTTTCTAACCCCAAAGGGGAAGAACGAGAACCTGTCATGCAGGGCAACCAAAAAAACATAAACAAAATAACAAGGGGTTGTTTGGTTTACCAGTGCCGGAAGAAGAGTCTCCGTCGAGGCACCATGCTACCGCCATGCTATCAAGGGACTAGGAAAGACCAAATACTAAAACCCTGTAACTAAACAAAAAACCCTGTAACTCACAGAGCTGCTCTCCAGATCATTTTGACAGGATAAAAATGCAAAGAGAATACCCTTACGACCGGGGTCATTAGCCAACCCTAACGTGTGAGCACCGTCGGATTAAACATATGATCAATGGTGGTAAGATCGCCAGGTGGTGAGCTGTGAAGCCAGGGTGGATGCCAGCAGAGAAAAGGGGATGGCTACATAGATCCAACAGAACCGCGGTACACCAAATTCAATTTCACATTGAATAAGCCTTCAACTCCGAGATCACAAAGAACGTGGGAAGTTGTGTCACATAAATGGAAATGTTAATGAATTGTTTTCGTGGCAAAATCCAGCCTGGGACCATATCAACTTGGTGTATGTAGCGACGAAACCCGAGGTATAATGCGTGTGTCATGATCCTTAGCCAGACCATAGTGTCAGGCCGCGTACCTTCGCAAATAATATGGAAAGAATTTCTGTGTAATATAAAAGAGTTCAATCGAAACTATTACAAACGTAATCTATCTTACAACCATGGTAATGATGGTATAATGTAACGATATTAATTAGGATGGAAATAATTGGTATAATTTCCTTATGAATTAATAGGCAATAAGTAAGAATTAATTTTTTTTTTATGTGGTCAAAAACTGTAGAACGATGTATGTTATAAGTGGTATCAGAGCGACGTTACAATGTTGGGACCCTATTGGGTCAACTAATGTTAAATTGTGTGTTACTAATGCACAGAGAGAGAGAGAGTTATATGGAAAGAATAACACGACAAACAAGAAGAACACCTTTGCATACGCCACCTCAAAATGTTGGGGAGACCCAACCTCAACAGGAGAGAAACTCCAAAATGTGGGTTCAGTTGGAAATGTAACAACATCAACAGAATAACAGGCTGATTGAAGAACAACAGCACCAAACCCGCATCGTGTTAACCACAGTGCAACAGCTACAGGAAGAAATGGAGAGAGTACAAAATGATAATGCAAGGATGATGCAGGAGCAGGAAAGAATTTTAAAGAGCCTCTCAGATAAGAAAAATCGAAGAATTGAGAAGCCTAGTGCTGATGGAGAATTTCAGGAAGGAAACGAACAGCAAACAGGAGATCAGGATGCAAGTCGAAAAGAAAAGAGTACATCACAGAGAAGTAATCAAAATAAAAATTTTAATGAGGCTGAATCAGATAACGAAACTGAGCAAAAGGAAAATAAACGGGAGAAGATAGAGCTACAGGGAAAATTTAGGAAGATAAACCACCCACATTTGATGGAGAGAAAGAGGAGGTAGTGGAGGCGTGGCTGATTGATATGAACAAGTATTTTAAGGTATATGATTATGACAGTAGTCTTAAGGCACGGTTAGATATTTACCAGTTAAGAGAGAAAGCCACTTTATGGTGGGAAGAAGTGAAGAACGTGCGCGGAATAGAGGATAAGTTTCAACAGTATTTCAAAGATAAATACCTAACAGAATGCTTTTATGATGAAAAGGCTCAAGAATTCCATGATTTGAAACTCGGAAAATTGACCATGGACGAGTTCATCACTAAGTTCACTTCATTACTACGTTACGTAACTTACTTAAGAGATGAGAAAGCTAAAGTAAAAATATTCCTGAGCAGATTACGCATCCATATGAAGGAACGTATAAATTTTTTAAATCCAAAAACAATGGACGAGGCCATTAGGAAGGCTATAATATGCTATCAGCAAGCTAAAGCCAAGACAGACCAAGGAAAAGGGTTGCATTCAAGGAAAGAAAACAAGGGTAGTGCTGGTTTTAGAAGACGCAAAACCAGTAATTTTAAAAACACAGCAAGGAATTCAGTTAGTAGGCGGTTCCATAAGAACCATTAGAGGATAAGGTGGCCTGTGGAAGATAAAACTGTTGAGGCTTCTAGTAAACCTGAGCAACCTCAAAATCAAAACCCACCTTTACAGTGATGGGGTTGTTGAGTAGCGCACTACTATCGAGACTGCCCACAACAAGGTAGGAACGAAGCAGTAACCAATCTACAGGAAGCCTCTACTATGGGAGATGTTTCTCGAAGCATACCCAGAATTAATGCAGCGTTGGAAGATCGACAAGCTAATTTCCAACCTACCATGATAGAGCTAGAAGGTAAATTGTTATCCCAAACCGTTTCCGTTTTGGTAGATCCGGGAGCAAGTTTAAGTTATGTAAGTCCTAAACTAGTAAAGATCTGTAAATTGCAAAGTCAAAAATTTAGAAAGACATGGTTAGTCCAGTTGGCTACTGGAGCCAAAAGAAAAATTAGCGCCAAGATACCAAATTGTGCATTGCAAATTGAAGGAAAGCAACTAATAGTGGACTTGAATATTTTACCCTTGGGATCTTATGATGTGCTGCTTGGTATGGATTGGCTAGAGAATCATTTGAATCTAGTAGATTTCAAAGAGAAGATTTTCTACTACAGAGATCAGAATGGAAACTTCCAAGAGATTCAGGGAATAAAGAAACCTGTACAGCTGCGCCCAATTACAGCTTCCCAAATGGGAAAATTAATAAGAAAGGGATTTAAACTGTACGCTATACAAGTACGTTTATCTGATTCTAAAGAAAAAACTACCATGTTGGAAAATATACCTGTAGTACAGGAATTCAAGGATATATTTCCAGAAGAGATACAAGGATTTCCACCTAGAAGAGATATAGACTTTACAATAGAATTGTTGCCAGGAGCATCACCGATTTCACGAGCACCCTATCGTATGAGTGTGCCAGAATTAACTGAGTTGAAAATGCAGCTTCAGGAATTACTAGACCAGGGATATATATGACCCAACGTATCTCCTTGGGGAGCACCTATACTGTTCGTTAAAAGGAAAGATGGGACCATGCGCATGTGCATGGATTACCAACAGTTAAACAAGATGACTGTTAAGAACCGATATCCCTTACCACATATTGACGATCTATTTGATCAGGTAAGGGGAGCTACTCTATTCTCAAAAATTGATTTGAGGTCAGGTTATCATCAAATCAGAACCAAAGATGAAGATATACATAAAACTGCCTTTCGCACAAGGTATGGTCACTATGAATTTGTGGTATTACCTTTTGGACTCACTAACACACCAGCCACTTTCATGAGACTGATGCATAGTATATTCCACCCTTATTTGGATAACTTTGTGTTAATTTTCATTGATGACATACTTGTTTACTCCAAGAATGCGAAAGAACACAAGGAACATTTATGAATGGTGCTGGAAATGTTAAGGAAGCATTAGTTATATGTGCAATTCAGTAAATGCGATTTCTTCAAGAAAGAAATACAATATCGTGGACATGTGATATCTGAAAAGGGTATAGCAGTAGACCCGGAGAAAATCAAAACTATTATGGAATGGAAGGTGCCACAAAATGTGGCAGATATACGATCATTTGTGGGGCTCACTGGCTATTACCGGCGATTTATTAAAGGATTTTCAAAAATAGCTTTCCCTATTACCTCTCTGCAAAGGACGGGAAATTTTTTTAACTGGTTACAAGAATGTCAGGATAGTTTTGAAAAACTGAAGCAATTATTAACAACAAAACCTGTGTTAAGTGTGGCTGATCCGAATAAGGAATTCGAGGTTTGCACGGATGCATGCAAGGAGGGTGTTGGGGAAATTTTATCCCAAGAAGGAAAAGTAACTCCATACGAATATTGTAAGTTAAAAGATCACGAGCTACGGTATTGAGCCTATGGTTTAGAGTTGAGTGCAATCGTGCACAGTCTCCGGGTATGGAGACATTACATTCTTGGGAAAAGATTTGTATTGAAGACAGACCATAGCAGTCTAACCAGCTATTTCAAACAAGCTGATTTAAACTCCCAACAAGCAAGGTGGAATTCTTTCTTGAGAGAGTTTGACATTGATCTGCAGCATGTAAAAGGAAAGGAGAACAAGGTTGTAGATGCATTGAGCAGAAAACTGCATAACATCTATGAATTATATGTTAACCAAGTTGAAAGTAGATTTCTAGAGAAAATTAGAAGGGAAGCAGGAAAAGATCCTGAATATGAATTTTTGTGGCAGCAAGCCCAACAAACTAAAGAACAGGGAAAATTGGGAGAATATGAAATCAATCAAGATGGATTGTTGACCTTCAAGAAAAGAATAGTCATCCCAAATAGAAGAGAGTTGAAAACTCTAATACTGGATGAATATCATATAAGCAATTATGCGGGACACCCTGGATACCAAAAGATGTTAACAACAATAATAAAGGATTACTGTTGGCCAGGCATGAGGAAGGACATAGAAAATTATCTAAACAAGTGTTTAGAGTGCCAGCAGGTGAAAGTAGAACATCGACATCTAGCTGGATTAATGCAGTCTATACCAATTGCAGAATGGAAATGGGAGGTGATTTCATTATATTTCATCACCGGATTACCAAAATCAAAATGAGGTAATGATTCTATAATGGTTGTTGTGGACTAGTTGAGTAAATCGACACATTTCATACCTGTCCAATCCACTTACAAGACAATTATTTTAGATAGGGATGTAAAATTCACATTAGCCTTTTTGGAAGGCACTGTTTACGGGTTTAGGAACTCAAGTTAATTTTAGTACTGCGTATCATCCACAAAAGGATGGAAAAACTGAACAAGTAAATCAAGTACTGGAGGACATGCTGAGAATGTATTTCATGCAGAAACCGACTAAGTGGGAGGAATATCTACACTTAGTGGAATTTTCATATAATAACGGTTATCAGGAATCATTAAAAATGAGTCCATTTGAAGCCTTATATGGGCGCCAGTGCAAAACTCCCATTAATTGGAGTGGTCCCGAGACCCAACTCATGTTAGGACCAGACATGCTAGCAAAAATGGAATTAGAGGTGAAGAAAATTAGGCAGAATTTAAAAGCAGCCCAAGACAGGCAAAAGGTATACGCAGATACGAGGAGATTATATCGTGGATATGAAGTTGGAGATCATGTATATGTGAGAATTAAACCCAAGAAAATTATGTTAAGATGGGCAACTTGTGCAAAGCTAGCCCCCAGGTTTTGTGGTCCTTTCAAAATACTAGAAAGAGTGGGACTGGTGGCTTATTGATTGGCTCTTCCTAGCCACATCCGAGTACATAATTTTTTCCATGTATCATTATTAAAGCGATATATTCATCACCTGAGACATATAATTCATTGGTAGAACATTTAGGTAGCAAGTAAGCACAATGGTTACGATATTATATGTTAAATACTTATGTAAACTAATACAAAGTCTAATGTGTGCAGGTGGAACCAGACGAATAATTCCTAGTTGAGCCTCACGGTATAATCGACCAGAGGGAAATCATGCTCCAGAAATGAGCCATCGCCCAAGTTAAAGTGCAATGGATGCACTTTGGCCCGGAAGAGGCCACCTAGGAGGACGAAAGCTTTGTGCGGGAAGCATACCCTGATCTTTTTTCCGATATGTAATAAGAACACCGAGGACGGTGTTCTCTTTCAGAGGGGGAAAACTGTAACCACTGCCCTAATTAATTATTGACTAATTGTTAGGCTGTCATTTAAAAAAAAATGTTCAGTATTATTCACTTTGAACAAACATGACATTTTGAATAGAAATTGATTTTTGGTGTTTAATAAAAAAAATTTACTTGTGAATTGCTTTCATAAGTAAAGATTGGTGGTAAAAAAAAAGATAAATTCAAGATCTGAAGTTAGTTGAACAGAAAAGTTGTTCCATAGAGACCCAAAAACAATCTTGATAAATAGGGGATTCCAGGGGAGTTCTGGGGGTTCGGTGAGAAGAAATAATTAAGGAACGTGGGTTATCCCGAGGAGTGGTCCCTGAAGGGAAACTCGCAGAGGAGGAACTGTTCCACTGGAATTGGAGAATTGGAATGGATTGTCCCGAATTTCACTTCCAGAGTTTTCTAAGTTCAACGAAGACTTAGACTTGGAGCACAGGGGGAGTTAGAGGAAGTAATCGCCTCACTAATGGAAGGGAGGCAATCACATACCAGTCATATTGTGCACAGATGAGTGGAATGTTGTTAAATAATTCATATAGAAGAAAGAATTTCTTTTCTGTTAGATTTGTGGAAATAGTAGAATACATGGCTTTTCTGTTAAATTTGTGATACCAGTTGAATACATTTCTTTTCTGTCAATTTTTAATGTTAATAGTACACAATGCTTTACTGTTAAAATTCATAAGGATAGAATAATATATTGTTTCCTGTTGATTTGTAACAGAAGCAAGCTAGGAAATACAACACATGATTGATTGGTTGTGTTCGTGTCTAATAATTTTATTCTAGAAAAGTGCAATGTAGATAGAAGGAAAAAACTTGTAGAAGAATTGTTAAGTAGACATATGTATGCAATGGTATTCTTTATCTACCTGTACTAGTAACATTGTAAGAAAAGATATTAAAAGGGTTTAGTCGGGATTTAAGGGAGGACCATTAAATCAGAACCTCTGAAACCAGAAATATTGGGTTGGTCGTCCTCCAACGTATGATACTTCGCGGACATTGGTGGTATAGGAACCCTGTAGAATTCTTATAAAAAAAAGGGAAAAAAAAAACAGAATATCAAGAACCGATTAATCTGTGAAACTACAGTTAGGCGATAAGCAGTCGATTAATTTGAGCCTTTAGTTTCCAAATTAGGAATGGGATAATTCTTTTGGACTAAAGCAATAAAACTAGTATACAAGTTAAATTCATCGGAAACACAAACCCTGGAAGACTTAAAGAGCCATCAGTATCGGAAAGAGGAATACGTAGTTATGAAACACAACTTAAGAATTTAACATAGGTAAACCATACATATCAGGATTTAATTGAAACACAAAAAGCATACTTTCTACTGAGTGAAGGAGAACGGAAATGGAAATTACAAAGATTAACCACTGAGAATTAACATGTACAAGCATGCTTCAAATACATATTTATATATATTAAAATTTAAAATAAAACCTGACAAGAGCAAAAGTTGCCATTTGTATACTCAGCAAAAAAAACATATAAGAGTGAAAGGTGCGCGGGTGTAAAACAACTCTGGCCCTCTGTCCAACAGTAAATAGGTACAAATTTAAATGGGTAAATTCCATAAGTGAAAACCCTTCGTGAGGGTGTTGAATGCACAATACACAGTAACCGGCTTGGAGCCGTAAACCCTCATATCACCACCGTATAGTAAATAGCAATAGTTCTGAGAAAACATGGCCACGGGCCCATATCCTGTGCAGAAAAACCATTCTGCCACTAAAAAAAAGTAGACCCAGACGTAGGCAAGTCAAAGGTTCGAACCCCGCTAATGTCGAGGGTACCTGTAGTGTAGACGCGAAGGTCAGAATCCTGAATTTGGAGTCGTGAAAATTGCCATAAGGAACCCGAGCTTGTAACTGATGTGGAGAGGAGGCAGAATGATACCTGACAAACAATTTGAAGGAAACTTAGTGTGAGCGGGAACAGAACAAAACTTAAACTCTGTCCTCTCCATTATATATATGTTAACAGCTAACCATGGCATTGGAAAGAGAAATACCTGTGAAATCATGGAGACCCGGCGAGAGCTCGAGAGGGATTGGCCACCTTTGCCAACAAGCTAAACAGATTTGCCACGAAACATAAATGAACACTCAGACTATCGAAAAAGGGTGATATGTGGTAGTATAAGAAAAAAAATTGAAACAAAACTAATTGTTTTCTAACCCCAAAGATGAAGAATGAGAACCTGTCATGTAGGGAAACCAACAAAATAGAAACAAAATAACAAGGGGTTGTTTTGTTTACCAGTGTCAAAAGAAGAGTCTCCGTCGAGGCACCATGTTGTGGCCGTGCTGTCAAGGGACTAGGAAAGACCAAATACTAAAACCCTTTAACCAAACACGGAACCCTATAACTCGCAGAGCCACTCTCTAGAGAATTTCGACAAGATAACAATGCAAAGAGAATACCGTTACGGTCGGGGTCATTAGCCAACCTTAACGAGCAAGCACAATCGGATTAAAAATATGATCAATGGTGGTAATATCGCCGGGTGGTGAGCTATGAAGCCAGGGTGGATGCCAGCAAATAAAAGGGGACGACTACATAGATCCAACAGAACCGTGGTACACCAAAATTAATTGCACATCGAATAAGCCTTCATCTCCGAGATCACAAAGGACGTGGGAAGCTGTGTCACATAAATGGAAATGTTAATTAATTGTTGTCGTGGCAAAAATCCAGCCCGAGACCATATCAACTTGGTGTATGTAGCGACGAAACCCGAGCTATAATGTGTGTGTCATGATCCTTAGCCAGACCATAGTGTCAGGCTGCGTACCTTCGCAAATAATATGGAAAGAATTTTTGTGTAATATAAAAGAGTTCAATCGAAATTATTACAAACGTAATCTATCTTACAACCATGGTAATGATGGTATAATGTAACGATATTAATTAGGATGGAAATAATTGGTATAATTTCCTTATGAATTGATAGGCAGCAAGTAAGAATTAAATTTTTTTTATGTGGTCAAAAACTATAAAACGATGTATGTTACAAGTGGTATCAGAGCAACGTTACAACGCTGGGACCCTATTGGGTCAACTAACATTAAATTTTGTGTTACTAATGTACAGAGAGAGAGAGTTTTAGATGGAAAGAATAACAGGAAAAACGAGAAGAACACCTTTGCAGCCGCCACCTCAAAATTTTGGGGAGACCCAACCTCAACAAGAGAGAAACCCCAAAATGTGGGTTCAGTTGGAAATGGAACAACATCAACAGACTAACAGGCTGATTGAAGAATAGCAGCACCAAACCGGAATGTTGTTAAACACAGTGCAACAACTACAGGAAGAAATGGAGAGAGTACGAAATGATGATGCAAGGATTATGCAGGAGAAGGAAAGAATTTTAAAGAGCCTCTCAGATAAGAAAAACAGAAGAATTGAGAAGCCTAGTACTGATGGAGAATTTCAGGAAGGAAATGAACAACAAACAGGAGATCAGGATGCAGGTCAAAAAGAAAAGAGTACAACACAGAGAAGTAATCAAAATAAAAATTTTAATGAGGCTAAATCTGATAACGAAACTGAGTAGAAGGAAAATAAAAGGTAGAAGATAGAGTTGTAGGGTGAATTTAGGAAGATAAAACCACCCACATTTGATGGAGAGAAAGAGGAGGTAGCAGAGGTGTGGCTGATTAATATGAACAAGTATTTTCAGGTATATGATTATGACAGTAGTCTTAAGGCACGGTCAGCTAGTTATGAGTTAAGAGAGAAAGCCACTTTATGGTGGGAACAAGTGAAGAACATCCGTGGAATAGAGGATCAAGATGTGACATGGGATAAGTTTCAACAATATTTCAAAGAGAAGTACCTAACATAATGCTTTTATGATGAAAAGGCTCGGGAATTCCATGATTTGAAACTCGTACAATTGACCATGGACGAGTTCATCACTAAGTTCACTTCATTAGTACGTTACGTACCTTACTTAAGAGATGAGAAAGCTAAAGTACAAATATTCCTGAGAAGCTTACCCATCCATATGAAGGAACATATAAAATTTGTATATCCCAAAACAATGGACGAGGCCATTAGGAAGGCTAGCATGTGTTATCAGCAAGCTAAATCCAAGACAGACCAAGGAAAAGGGTGGCAGTCAAGGAAAGAAAACAAGGGTAGTTCTGGTTTTAAAAGAGGCAAAACTAGTAATTTTAAAAACACAGCAAGGAATTCAGTTAGTAGGTAGTTCGGTAAGAACCATCAGAGGATAAGGTGGCCTGTGGAAGATAAAACCATTGAGGCTTCTAGTAAACCTGAGCAACCTCAAAATCAGAAGCCACCTTTACAGTGCTGGGGTTGTGGAACATCGCACTACTATCGAGACTGCCCACAGCGGGGTAGGAACGAAGCAGTAACCAATCTACATGAAACCTCTACTGTGGGAGATGTTGCTTGAAGCATACCCAGAATTAATGCAGCGTTGGAAGATCGACAAGTTGATTTCCAACCCACCATGATAGAGCTAGAAGGTAAATTGTTATCCCAAACCATTTACATTTTGGTAGATCCGGGAGTAAGTTTAAGTTATATAAGTCCTAAACTAGTACATATCTGTAAATTTCAAAGTCAAAAATTTAGAAAGACATGGTTAGTCCAGTTGGCTACTGGAGCCAAAAGAAAAATTAGCACCAAGATACCAAATTGTGCATTGCAAATTAAAGGACAACAACTAACATTGGACTTGAATATTTTACCCTTGGGATCTTGTGATGTGCTGCTTGGTATGGATTGGCTGGAGAAGAATTGGACTCTAGTAGATGGAAAAGAGAATATTATCTACTACAGAGATCAGAATGGAAACCGCCAATAGATTCAGGGAATAAAGAAACATGTATAGTTGCGCCCAATTACAGTTTCCCAAATGGGAAAATGTATAAGAAAGGGATGTCAACTGTATGCTATACAACTAGGTTTATCTGATTCTAAAGAAAAATCTACCATGCTGGAAAATATACCTGTAGTTCAGGAATTCAAGGATATATTTCCAAAAGAGATACCAGGATTGCCACCTAGAAGAGATATAGACTATACAATAGAATTGTTGCCAGGAGCATAACCGATTTCATGAGCACCCTATCATATGAGTGTGCCAGAATTGACTGAGTTTCAAATGCAGCTTCAGGAATTACTAGACAAGGGACATATACGACCCAGCGTATCTCCTTGGGGAGCACCTGTACTGTTCGTTAAAAATAAAGATGGGACCATGTGCATGTGCATGGATTACTGGCAGTTAAACAAGTTGACTGTTAAGAACCGATATCCCTTACCACGTATTGACAATCTGTTTGATCAGGTAAGGGGAGCTACTCTATTCTCAAAAATTGATTTGAGGTCAGGTTATCATCAATTCAGAATCAAAGATGAATATATAGATAAAACTGCCTTTCGCGCAAGGTATGGTCACTATGAATTTGTGATATTACCTTTTGGACTGATTAACGCACCAGCCACTTTCATGAGACTGATGCATAGTATCTTCCACCCTTATTTAGATAACTTTGTGTTAATTTTCATTGATGACATACTCGTTTACACCAATAATGCGGAAGAACACAAGGAACATTTGCGAATGGTGCTGGAAATGTTAAGGAAGCATCAGTTATATGCGAAATTCAGTAAATGCGATTTCTTCAAGAAAGAAATACAATATCTTGGACATGTGATATCTAAAAAGGGTATAGCAGTAGACCCGGAGAAAATCAAAACTATTATGGAATGGAAGGTGCCACAAAATGTGGCAGATATACGATCATTTATGGTGCTCACTAGCTATTACCGACGATTTATTAAAGGATTTTCAAAAATAGCTTTCCCTATTACCTCTCTGCAAAGGAAGGGAAACATTTTTAAATGGTCACAAGAATGTCAGGATAGTTTTGAAAAACTAAAGAAATTATTAACAACAACACCCGTGTTAAGTGTGGCTAATCTGAATAAGGAATTCGAGGTTTGCACGGACGCATGCAAGGAGGGTTTTGGGGCAATTTTATCCCAAGAAGGAAAAGTAATTGCATACGAATCTTGTAAGTTAAAATTTCACGAGCTACGCTATTCAACCTATGGTTTAGAGTTGACTGCAGTCGTGCACGCTCTCCGGGTATGGAGACATTAATTACTTGGGAAAATATTTGTATTGAAGACAGACGATAGCAGTCTAACCAGCTATTTCAAACAAGTTGATTTAAACTCCTGACAAGCAAGGTGGAATGCTTTGTTGAGCAAGTTTGACATTGATCTGCAACATGTAAAAGGAAAGGAGAACAAGGTTGCGGATGCGTTGAGCAGAAAACGGCATAACATCTATGAATTATATGTTAACCAGGTTGTAAGTAGATTTCTAGAGCAAATTAGAAGGGAAGCAGGAAAAGATCCTGAATATGAAGTTTTGTGGTAGCAAGCCCAGCAAACTAAAGGACAGGGAAAATTGGGAGAATATGAAATCAATCAAGATGGATTGCTGACCTTCAAGAAAAGAATAGTCATCCCAAATAGAATAGATTTTAAGACTCTAATACTGGATGAATATCATAGAAGCAATTATGTGGGACACCCAGGATACCAAAAGATGTTAACAACAATAAGGTAGGATTACTGTTGGCCAGGCATGAGGAAGGACATAGAAAATTATCTAAACAAGTGTTTAGAGTGCCAGCAGGTGAAAGTAGAACATCGGCATCTGGCTGGATTAATGTAGTCTATACCAATTCCAGAATGGAAATGGGAGGTGATTTCATTAGATTTCATCACTGGATTACCAAAATCAAAATGACGTAATGATTCTATAATGGTAGTTGTGGACCGGTTGAGTAAATCAACACATTTTATACCTCTCCAATCCACTTACAAGACAATTATATCAGATAGCGATGTAAAACTCACATCAGCCTTTTTGGAAGGCACTGTTTACGGCATTAGGAACTCAAGTTAATTTTAGTACTATGTATCATCCACAAATGGATGGACAAACTGAACAAGTAAATCAAGTACTGGAGGACATGCTGAGAAGGTATTTCATGCAGCAACCGACTAAGTGGGAGGAATATCTACACTTAGTGGAATTTTCATATAATAATGGTTATCAAGAATCATTAAAAATGAGTCCATTTGAAGCCTTATACGGGTGGTAGTGTAGAACTCCCATCAATTGGAGTGGTCCCAAGACCAAACTCATGTTAGGACTAGACATGCTAGCGGAAATGGAATTAGAGGTGAAGAAAATTAGGCAGAATTTAAAAGCAGCCCAAGGCAGGAAAAAAGTATACGCAGATAAGAGGAGATCATATCATGAATATGAAGTTGGAGATCACGTATATGTGAGAATTAAACCTAAGAAAAGTACATTAAGATGGGCAACTTATGCAAAGCTAGCCCCCAGTTTTTGTGGTCCTTTCCAAATAATGGAAAGAGTGGGACCGGTGGCTTATCAGTTGGCTCTTCCCAGCCACATCCGAGTACATAATGTTTTCCATGTATCGTTATTAAAGTGATATATTCATGACCCAAGACATATAATTCATTGGCAGAACATTCATGTAGCAAGTAAGCACAATAGTTAAGATATTATATGTTAAAGACTTATGTAAAATAATACAAAGTCTAATGTGTGTAGGTGGAACCGGACGAAGAATTCTTGGTTGAGCCTCATGGTATAATCGACCGGAGGGAAATCATGCTCCAGAAGCGAGCCATCGCCCAAGTTAAAGTGCAATGGAAGCACTTTGGCTCGGAAGAGGCCACCTGGGAGGACGAAAGCTTTGTGTGGGAAGCATACCCTGAGCTTTTTTCCGATATGCAATAAGAACACCAAGGACGATGTTCTCTTTCAGAGGGGGAAAACTATAACCACTGCCTTAGTTAATTATTGACTAATTTTTAGGCTTTCATTTAAAAAAAAAATTAAGTATTATTTACTTTGAACAAATAGGACATTTTGAATAGAAATTTATTTTTGGTGTTTAATAAAAAAAAATTACTTGTGAATTGGTTTCATAAGTAAAGACTGGTGGTAAAAAAAAAAGATAAATTCAAGATCTGAAGTTAGTTGAACAGAAAAGTAGTTCCATAGAGACCCAAAAACACTATGGAAACAATAGAATACATGGCTTTTCTGTTAAATTTGTGGAAACAGAAGAACACATGGCTTTTCTGTTAAATTTGTGATACTAGTTGAATACATTTCTTTTCTGTCAATTTTTAATGTTAATAGTACATAATGCTTTACTGTTAAAATTCATAAGGATAACAGAATATATTGTTTCCTATCGATTTGTAACAGAAGCAAGCTAGGAAATACAACACATGATTGATTGGTTGTGTTCGTGTCTAATGATTTTATTCTAGAAAAGTACAATGTAGATATAAGGAAAAAACTTGTGGAAGAATTTTTAAGTAGACATATGTATGCAATGGTATTCTTTATCTACCTGTACTAGTAACATTGTAAAAAAAGATATTAAAAGGGTTCAGTCGGGATTTAAGGGAGGACCATTAACTCAGAACCTCTGAAACCAGAAATCCTGGGTTGGTCATCCTCCAACCTATGATACTTCGTGGAGATTGGTGGTCCGGACGCCCTGTAGAATTATTAAAAAAAAAAGGGAAAAAAAAAAGAATATCAAGAACCGATTAATCTATGAAACTACAGTTAGGCGATAAGCAGTCAATCAATTTGAGCCTTCAGTTTCCAAATTAGGAATGGGATAATTCTTTTGGACTAAAGCAATAAAACTAGTATACAAGTTCAATTCCTCGGCAACACAAACCCTGGAAGACTTAAAGAGCCATTAGTATCAGACAGAGGAATATGTAGTTATGAAACACAACTTAAGCATTTAACATAGGTAAACCATACATAGCAGGATTTAATTGAAACACAAAAAACATACTTTCTACTGAGTGAAGGAGAACGGAAATGGAAATTACAGAGACGAACCTTGAGAATTAACACGGACAAGCATGCTTCAAATACATATTTATATATATATTAAAATTGAAAATAAAACTTGAGAGGAGCAAAAGTTTGCATTTGTATACTTAGCAAAAAAAACATATAAGAGTGAAAGGTGCAAGAGTGTAAAACAACTTCGGCCCTCTGTCGAACAGTAAATCTGTACAAATTTAAATGGGTAAATTCCATAAGTGAAAACCCTTCGTGAGGGTGCTGAATGCACAATACACAGTAACCGTCTTGGAGCCATAAACCCTCATATCACCACAGTACAGTAAATAGCAATAGTTCTGAGAAAACAAGGCCACGGGCCCATATCCTATGCAGCAAAACCATTATGCCACAAAACAAAAGGAGACCCAGACATAGGCAAGTCAAAGGTTCGAACCCCACTAATGTCGAGGGTACTTGTAGTATAGATGTGAAGGTTAGAATCATGAATCTGGAGTCGTGAAAATTGCCATAAAGAACCCGAGTTTGTAACTGATGTGGAGAGGAGGCAAAACGATACCTGACAAACAAGTTGAAGGAAACTTAGTGTGAGCGAGAACAGAACAAAACCCGAACTCTGTCCTTTCAATTATATATATGTTAATAGCTAACCATGGCATCGGAAAGAGAAATACCTATGAAAGCATGGAGACCCGACGAGAGCCCGAGAGGGATTGGCCACCTTCGCCAGCAAGCAAAAAATATTTGCCACGAAACATAAATGAACACTTAGAATATCGAAAAAGGGTGATATGCGGCAATATAAGAAAAACAATTGAAACAAAAATAACCATTTTCTAACCCCAAAGGGGAAGAACGAGAACCTGTCATGTAGGGCAACCAACAAAATAGAAACAAAATAACAAGGGGTTGTTTGGTTTACCAGTGTCGGAAGAAGACTCTCCGTCGAGGTACCATGTTGCCTCCGTGCTGTCAAGGGACTAGGAAAGACCAAATACTAAAACCCTATAACCAAACACGAAACCCTGTAACTTGTAGAGCCACTCTCCAGAGCATTTCAACAGGATAACAATGCAAAGAGAATACTGTTACGACCGGGGTCATTAGTCAACCCTAACAAGCGAGCATCGTTGGATTAAACATATGATCAACGGTGGTAAGATCACCGGGTGGTGAGCTGTCAAGCCAAGGTGGATGCCAGTAGAGAAAAGGGGACGACTACATAGATCCAACAGAACCGTGGTACACCAAAATCAATTGCACATTTAATAAGCCTTCAACTCTGAAATCACGAAGGACGTGGGAAGCTGTGTCACATAAATGGAAATGTTAATGAATTGTTGCCGAGGAAAAAATCCAGCCCGAGACCATATCAACTTGGTATATGTAGGGACGAAACCCAAGGTATAATGCATGTGTCATGATCCTTAGCCAGACCATAGTGTCAGGCCGCGTACCTTCACAAATAATATGGCAATAATTTCTGTGTAATATAAAAGAGTTCAATCGAAATTATTACAAATGCAATCTATCTTACAACCATGGTAATGATGGTATAATGTAATGATATTAATTAGGATGGAAATAATTGGTATAATGTCCTTATGAATTGATAGGAAGTAAGTAAGAATTAAATTTTTTTTATGTGGTCAAAAACTGTAGAACGATGTATGTTACAAGTGGTATGAGAGCGGTGTTACAACGCTGGGACCCTATTGGGTCAACTAATGTTAAATTGTGTGTTACTAATGGACAGATAGAGAGAGAGTTAGATGGAAATAATAACAGGACAAACGAGAAGAATAACTTTGCAGCCGCCACCTCAAAATGTTGGGGAGACCCAACCTCAACAGGAGAGAAACCCCAAAATGTGGGTTCAGTTGGAAATGGAACATCATCAATAGACTAACAGGCTTATTGAAGAACAACAACACCAAACCCGCATCTTGTTAACCACAGTGCAAGAGCTATAGGAAGAAATGGAGAGAGTGCGAAATGATAATGCAAGGATGATGCAGGAGCAGGAAAGAATTTTAAAGAGCCTCTCAGATAAGGGAAACTAAAGAATTGAGAAGCCTGGTACTGATGGATAATTTCAGGAAGGAAATGAACAAAAAATGGGATATCAGGATGCAGGTCGAAAAGAAAAGAGTACGTCACAGAGAAGTAATCAAAATAAAATTTTTAATGAGGTTGAATTTGATAACGAAACTGAGAAGAAGGAAAATAAAAGGTAGAAGATAGAGCTGCAGGGCGAATTTAGGAAGATAAAACCACCCACATTTGATGGAGAGAAAGAGGAGGTAGCGGAGGCGTGGCTGATTAATATGAACAAGTATTTTCAGGTATATGATTATGACAGTAGTCTTAAGGCACGATTAGCTATTTACTAGTTAAGAGAGAAAGCCACTTTATGGTGGGAAGAAGTGAAGAACGTGCGTGGAATAGAGGATCAAGATGTGACGTGGGATAAGTTGCAACAGTATTTCAAAGATAAGTACGTAACATAATGCTTTTATGATAAAAAGGCTCTGGAATTCCATGATTTGAAACTCAGATAATTTACCATGGATGAGTTCATCACTAAGTTCACTTCATTACTACGTTACGTACCTTACTTAAGAGATGAAAAAGCTAAAGTACAAATATTCTTGAGCAGCTTACCCATCCATATGAAGGAACTTATAGAATTTGTAAATCCCAAAACAATGGACGAGGCCATTAGGAAGGCTAGAATGTGCTATCAGCAAGCTAAAGCCAAGAAAGACCAAGGAAAAGGGTGGCAGTCAAGGAAAGAAAACAAGGGTAGTGCTGGTTTTAAAAGAGGCAAAACTAGTAATTTTAAAAACACAGCAACAAATTCAGTTAGTAGGCAGTTCTGTAAGAAACATCGAAGGATAAGGTGGCCTATGGAAGATAAAACCGTTGAGGCTTCTAGTAAACCCGAGAAACCTCAAAATCAGAAGCCACCTTTACAGTGCTGGGGTTGTGGAGTAGCGCACTACTATCGAGACTGCCCACAGCAGGGTAGGAACGAAGCAGTAATGAATGTACAGGAAGCCTCTATTGTGGGAGATGTTTCTCAAAGCATACCCAGAATTAATGCAGCATTGGAAGATCGACAAGCCGATTTCCAACCTACCATGATAGAGCTAGAAGGTAAATTGTTATCCCAAAGTGTTTCCGTTCTGGTAGATCCGATAGCAAGTTTAAGTTATATAAGTCCTAAACTAGTAGAGATCTTTAAATTTCAATGTCAAAAATTTAGAAAGACATGGTTAGTCCAGTTGGCTACTGGATCCAAAATAAAAATTAGCTCAGATATACCAAATTGTGCATTGCAAATTGAAGGACAGCAACTAACAGTGGACTTGAATATTTTACCATTGGGATCTTATGATGTGCTGCTTGGTATGGATTGACTGGAGAAGCATTGGACTCTAGTAGATTGCAAAGAGAAGATTATATACTACAAATATCATAATGGAAACTTCCAAGAGATTCAGGGAATAAACAAACCTATACAGCTGCGCCCAATTACAACTTCCCAAATGAGAAAATGTATAAGAAAGGGATGTCAACTGTACGCTATACAAGTAGCTTTATCTGATTCTAAAGAAAAATCTGCCATGCTGGAAAATATACCTGTAGTATAGGAATTCAAGGATATATTTCCAGAAGAGATACTAGGATTTCCACCTGGAAGAGATATAGACTTTACAATAGAATTGCTTCCAGGAGCATCACCGATTTCACGAGCACCCTATCGTATGAGTGTGCCAGAATTGACTGAGTTGAAAATGCAGCTTCAGGAATTACTAGACAAGGGATATATACCACCCAGCATATCTCCTTGGGGAGCACCTGTACTGTTCGTTAAAAAGAAAGATGGGACCATGCGCATGTGCATGGATTACCGGCAGTTAAACAAGCTGACTGTTAAGAACCGATATCCGTTACCACGTATTGACAATCTGTTTGATCAAGTAAGGGGAGCTACTGTATTACCAAAAATTGATTTGAGGTCAAGTTATCATCAAATCAGAATCAAAGATGAATATATAGATAAAACTGTCTTTCGCACAAGGTATGGTCACTATGAATTTGTGGTATTACCTTTTGGACTAACTAACGCACTAGCCACTTTCATGAGACTGATGCATAGTATCTTCCACCCTTATTTGGATAATTTTTTGTTAATTTTCATTGATGACATACTTCTTTACTCCAAGAATGCAGAAGAACACAAGGAACATTGTAGAATGGTGCTGGAAATGTTAAGGAAGCATCAGTTATATGCAAAATTCAGTAAATGCAATTTCTTCAAGAAAGAAATACAATATCTTGGACATGTGATATCTAAAAAGGGCATAGCACTAGACTCGGAGAAAATCAGAACTATTATGGAATGGAAGGTGCCACAAAATGTGGCAGATATACAATCATTTATGGGGCTCGCTGGCTATTACTGGAGATTTATTAAAGGATTTTCAAAAATAGCTTTCCCTATTACGTCTCTACAAAGGAAGGGAAAATTTTTTAAATGGTCACAAGAATGTCAAGATAGTTTTGAAAAACTGAAGCAATTATTAACAACAGTACCCGTGTTAAGTGTGGCTAATCCGAATAAGGAATTCGAGGTTTGCACAGACGCATGCAAGGAGGGTGTTGGGGAAATTTTATTCCAAGAAGTAAAAGTAATTGCATACAAATCTCGTATGTTAAAAGATCACGAGCTACACTATCCAGCCTATGGTTTAGAGTTGACTGCAGTTGTGCACGCTCTCTGGGTATGGAGACATTACTTACTTGGGAAAATATTTTTATTGAAGACAGACCATAGCAGTCTAACTAGCTATTTCAAACAAGCTGATTTAAACTCCCAACAAGAAAGGTGGAATGCTTTGTTGAGCGAGTTTGACATTGATCTGCAGCATGTAAAAGGAAAGGAGAACAAGGTTGCGGATGCATTGAGCAGAAAAATGCATAACATCTATGAATTATATGTTAACCAAGTTGAAAGTAGATTTCTAGAGCAAATTAGAAGGGAAGCAAGAAAAGATCTTGAATATGAATTTTTGTGGCAGCAAGCCCAGCAAACTAAAGAACAAGGAAAATTGGAAGAATATGAAATCAATCAAGATGGATTGTTGACCTTCAAGAAAAGAATAGTCATCCCAAATAGAATAGAGTTGAAGACTCTGATACTGGATGAATATCCTCTCCATTATATATATGTTAACAGCTAACCATGGCGTCGGAAAGAGAAATACCTGTGAAAGCATGGAGACCCGACGAGAGCCCGAGAGGGATTGGCCACCTTCGCCAACAAGCCAAACAGATTTTCCACGAAACATAAATGAACACTCAGATTATCGAAAAAGGGTGATATGCGGCAGTATAAGAAAAAATATTGAAACAAAACTAATCATTTTCTAACCCCAAAGGGGAAGAACGAGAGCCTGTCATGCAGGGCAACCAACAAAACAAAAACAAAATAACAAGGGGTTGTTTGGTTTACCAGTGCCGGAAGAAGAGTCTCCATCTAGGAACCATGCTGCCGCCGTGCTGTCAAGGGACTAAGAATGACCGAATACTAAAACCCTGTAACCAAACACAAAACCCTGTAACTCGCAGACCCACTCTCTAGAGCATTTCGACAGCATAACAATGCAAGGAGAATACCGATATGGCCAGGGTCATTAGCCAACCCTAACGAGCGAGCACCGTCGGATTAAACATACGATCAACGTTGGTAAGATCATCGAGTGGTGAGCTATGAAGCCAGGGTGGATGCCAGCAAAGAAAAGGGGATGGCTACATAGATCCAACAGAACCGTGGTACACCAAAATCAATTGCACATTGAATAAGCCTTCAAATCCGATATCACAAAGGACGTGGGAAGATGTGTCACATAAATGGAAATGTTAATGAATTGTTTCCATGGCGAAAATCCAGCCCGGGACCATATCAACTTGGTGTATGTAGCGATGAAACCCGAGGTATAATGCGCATGTCATGATCCTTACCCAGACCATAGTGTCAGGCCGCGTACCTTTGCAAATAATATGGCAAGAATTTATGTGTAATATAAAAGAGTTCAATCGAAATTATTACAAACGTAATCTGTCTTAGAACCATTGTAATGATGGTATAATGTAACGATATTAATTAGGATGGAAATAATTGGTATAATGTCCTTATGAATTGATAGGCAGTAAGTAAGAATTAAATTTTTTTTATGTGGTCAAAAACTGTAGAACGATGTATGTTACATAATAAATTATATAAAAATTTATAGAGTTAATATTGATGCATGCGTGATATTCATTAGCCAATCATGTAATAATTTTTTTTTATATTACTAGATATTAAAGAAATTTTCCTTTCATTACCCTTCTCTAAAGAATTTCTTTTTACTATTTATTTATAAATATTTATTATTTATTATTATTGTTAATATTGATACTCTTAATATAATATATTTAATTCAACTAATATAGTTATTATTAATATATAATACTATCAATATATTGATACATTTATATAATACAATTAATACAATTTATATTATTATTGCAACCTATATCAATAAAATTTCAAATGTTTATTATTTCATTTTTTTATATTTATATTTTTTTTATAATTTAATTAAATTAGATTAATATATATTTATTACAATTATTAAATTATCTTGTTAAATAATACATTATATAAAAATTTATAGAATTAAAATGATGTATAAATGAGATTCATCAATATACAAAAAGGGTCATTCATGTAGTACACATAACAAATAATGGATATTGCTAAGTTTTCTTATTATTAATTTTATTTTTTTTCAATATAGATACTTCATTAAAGAGTAGAATTGATAAATTTAGGTTTATTTAGGTTCTGTGACATTGGAATTTAACTTTATGTTTTTTTTTTTTATATATTCATTGATATTAGACTTTAAAAATTGGTATTTTTATATCATTTGGTCGATGTAGCATTATGTTATTTTATTATATAAAAATTTATAAAATTAATATTAATGCATGAGTGAGATTCACAGACCAATCATATAATACAAATAATATATATTACTATATATAAAATATTTTTTCTTTTCATTACATTTCACTAAAGAATTTTTTATTATTATTATTTTTATAAATATTTATTATTTATTATTATTGTTAATATTGATACTCTTAATTTAATATAATTAATTCAATTAATAAATTTATTATTAATATATAATACTAACACTATATTGATATATTAATATAATTCGATTAATACAATTTATATTATCATTGCAAACTATGTAAATAAAATTTCAAATGTTTATTATTTCATATTTTTACATTTATATTCTTTTTTATCATTTAATTAAGTTAGATCAAATTAATATATATTTATTATAATTATGAAATTAATTTTTCAATTATTAAATAATACATTATATAAAAATTTCTAGAATTAATATTGATATATGAGTGAGATTCATCTATATACAAAAAGGTCGTTCATATAATACACATAATGGATATTACTATATATTTCTAAATTTTCTTATTACTAACTTTAATTCTTTCAATAATTAAGCCTTTTATTAATATTAGTAAAGATTCATAAACATAAATGTTTAAAATTAACATATAAAGTATTAATATTAATATAATTATTATTACTATTATAAATATTTTCATGATTAATATTAATTACTAAAATTAATATTGATTGATATTGCTATTAATTATTTAACAATATACATTGATATTAAAATCAATAATAAATATAAAATTTTCAAATTAAATAAGAAATTATTAATATTAAAATTAAATATCAATATCTTTTTAAATATTAATATTAATAATAAATATATATGTTAATGTTAAACGTAGACATTTAGCATTTAAATATTTCATTAAAGAATAGGATTGATAACTTTAGGTTTATTTAAGTTCTATGACATTAGAATTTAACTTTATGTTTTTTTACTTTCATTCATATTAGAATTAAAAAAAATTGTATTTTTATATCATTTGGTCCATGTAGCATTATGTTATTTTATAAAGCTAGATTTATAAGATAAAGCTTTTTAATATTAAAATAATTTCTTTTAACTTAATATTTATATTGAAAATCAAACATTTACATCAATATTAAACATAGACATTAATAGAGATATAACAATAGATTTATTAAGATTAATAATATTGGCTTATAAATGTTAGGTTTATAATATTTTGAGTTCTTTTTAACTATTGTAATAATATTCTGATGGCTCATATGTTTTTATACATTATGTATCGATATATTTTACTATATTTGTAGATGGAAAATTCCTTATGTATGTTAATTTGAATTCTATTCACCATTAATTGAAAATTGTTTTTTTGATATCATGAGTGTTTTCTTTTATGTTAGGTGATTTCCTTATTTTATCATGGATCCAGCTATTTGGAGTTGTATTCCATTTGAAATCATTGAAATTGTCTTCTTCTGGCTCCCCTTATCGTTTCTCATAAATATTAGCACAATTTGTACGTAATGGAAGAATGTTTTGCAAAGCCCTTCTTTCTTATTGGTTTGAAATAATGTGTGTACAAATGAATTTGAATTTATGGTTCATTTCCTCAATAATGAAGACAATTATTTTGCTATTGAATAACTTAATCAGAATGGGCGCATATCTCATTTTCATTTGTAATTCATAGATTCAAGATACAAAGTAGAATCTACTCTTGGACCAATGGTAGTTTTATCCTTACCTACAGAATTATCCCATTCATGAAACTATTTTGTGATGAATCCATTTACAAAGGCCTTAAAAAGAATTGGGCGAATATGAATTTGAGACTTGGGATTATTTTCGTTATTGGAAAATGTAAGAAGTAAGAAATATGACTGGGTTTTTTCTAAAACATATCTATGATAGAATGCAGGCTAAATTTTATGTTTAGAGTAGACTTGATACGGTTTGGCAAAGAGATGATCTTCCATTTGGTGGCACTTCACCCCCTCAGAATGGAGTGTTTTATAAAAGTAAATTGTTTTGGCTCTATTTGGACACAGAGTATGAAGATTATCCTCAATATGGGTATACAATCTACTGGTTTTATGTAATAAAAAATGAATGGGGTTTTTCATTTGTTCCAATCATTGACATATAGTGTATGCCATTGGAAATATGCAAGAATCAGTTGATATGTATTATCAATGATGGCTCCACTTCTGTATGGTAAATTAAAGAAATATATAATTTCCAATTTGGTCACCCGTGTGTTGAACGAAGAATTGACTACTTTGAGGATGATTGGGGCTTTAGATGGAAGTTGTTGGAAGAAATTTCTACAGATATAAATAGAAAATGTCCTAGTTATCTTCCATTTCGAATAGTCCAATGTGTGGTTCTTATACACAACTGCAGTGAAGTTCCTTTCCTATTATATGACATGATGTTTGGCCTTTTTTTTCCAACATATATTGATAATTTAACGAATGAACAGATGTATGGGTTTTGGTCTCCAACACTGTAGGAGTGAAACGATTTGATCGAGGCTGGAAATGTTTTTGAAATTGCTCCCCGTATGGATTTTATTGATGAGATTCCACCATTAGATATGGACATGGAGTCTTAGGCTATTATTCATGTTAGTATTTCTTATATATATTTTCATTTTATATTCTCTGTCGTTGTGGAAAATATTTCCAATTTTTTTTACTTTACATACTTTTGGGTATGTATGTTAAGACTTTAAAATTACAATTCTATGGATATTTATATGGCTCCATTCTGAGGGGTGTCTTCTATATGTGTATGTATCGGATGTTGGATATTGAATTCCATTGCAATTTTCTTGAAAATATTTATTTTTTTCTCGCCTTTAGTTCTCTTAATTGCATTTGAATGTGTTTGGATGCTACCCATTTTTCTTTTTTTATCTAATTATAATTACTGTGACTTTTTTTATACATGGTATTTGCATTAGTCTTTTCTCATTGGTTCTCAAACAATTTTATATCTTTAGTTACATTTTAGTATTTACATTTATATTTTGATGGTATATAGTTACAAATATTTAGATATATTTCCAATTCATATAATTCTTATAGTATATTGATCCAGTTATATGGGTTTCCCATTACAGTTATAATATGAGACATGAAATTTTAGCCTTTCTTGTTTTGGCCATTTGAAAAAATCCATTTTTTATTTTTAGCCATCTGGAAAAATCATTTTATGCTTTCATAACTTTATATGGTTGGAAAAATACCATATATGATTTTAATGTTTTTATGTAGTTGGAAAAAAACGTGTTCCTTTTTCATTCTTCCGTGTTTATTTATATTGGATATATTATATGTTCCATGTTTATGGTTGCATAATAAATATGCTATTATTCATTGTAGACATGTCATCTGAAGGCACAAGCAAGTGTACAAGAAAAAGGAATCAGTCACCAGTATCGCGTGATAGGTCCAATGAAAGTCATCGTTTACGATACCAACAAAATAAGGACACAATAAATGAGCATATGAGAGATACATATTATAGAAGAACGAGTGAAAAAACTCTTCAAAATGATTTTATGATCCCTCTTAAGTATCATACTATGGATGATATCATGGAAAGAAATATTGTCCTTGATAGTTCATTGCTAGAATACGCTCATCGTGAGCATAATTTTGTTTTTCAATGCTCTCCTAAAATTTTTGATAATTTTGGGGAAATATCTCGCAGTAGGGAAGAAAATCATATTGATAATGTGGATGCAAATTTTCACCCTAACCCTTTTGTCTCCGCAATTGCATCTTGTGAGCAAGGCCAAAGGTTGCAAAATATCCATGGTGGAGGAAATGATGACATTGTATTTGATGACTTGGATGATAGTTTGATTATCCATTTGTTTGATAATTTGCAGCCAGCTGGTCAAAACATCATATCTTCCAATCTTCCTTCTCAAAATAATTTTGTCCCATGAACAAAATCAGTCATCAATGATAGAATTTCGCGTGGAACAATGGAGTTAACCCAATGATATTTTTACAGCTGCTGCAATAGTGGTTGTTTTATTACATTCCTCTATTTACAATTTTTTTTAACTAAAATTATAAGGTATTTTACTCTCTTGGAATAGGATACACCTCATTTTAATAGAGGTCTAGAAATTCTCTTCCCATGTTTTCCATCCACTAATCTGAGAATTGAAGATGAAACATGTCATAACCTTCCACTTCATTCTCCTCGACAATCAAATCGACAAACTAATGTAAATATTCAATGTATTTGATTTGATTTTTCATTTCTTGATTTTTTAGTAGGCTGGACATGAATTTTATTGCATAATTTATTTTCTTCAAGCAAGACACAACTCATTTCAATAAAGGCATACAAATTAACTTCGTAGATGTTCCGTCTACTAATGTTATAAGTGAAGAGGAGCCATCTCGTGGCATTCATCCAGATCATCAACCAAATGTAAATGTTGAATGAATCTGATATTTTCCTCCTTTTTTCATTTATTGTTAGTTGTACAATTATAAATCTTTATTGGTTGGAATTTTAGTTTTATAATTTTATAAATTTTTTTTTTATAATTTGTTTTTAATCTTTTTTTTTTTTTAAATAGGAAACAACTCATTTGAATAGAGGCATAAAAAATAACTCCCCAAATTTTCTATCCACTGATGTTAGAAGTGAAGAGAAACCATCTCTTACCCTTCATCCACATCGCCAAACAAATATAAATATTGAATGAATTTGATTTTTTTTTCATTTTTTAATTTCTAATTATTTGGACATTCAATTTTAAATTTTTTTATGCTAAAGAAACCTTATCATCCTCTCAGGTTCCAAAAATTCAGACCATAAATTTGGAAGACCATGTCATAGATCTGTTCCATGTGTTTCAAATTTGGGAAGGGAATCTCATGGTGCTAAAAATCAAGTACATTTTAGAAAAATTATACCCTTCCACATCATTCTCCACATGGTCCAACCAATACAAATCATATTCATTTTGATGAAAACATGATTGCAATGCATAAAATATTTCAAGAAAATATAGATAGCTTGTTAGTTGTCTAAATGTGCCACATCTACCAAGAATTATATCCGGGAATCTAGGTTTTGGGAGATTCTGAAGGACCTGTTTGTGGATGATGTAAGAATGAAAGAGGTTCAAATCATTTTTCTGGATATAATAACATGGATCTTGGTGAGAAAAATCATATTTTAAGAGTTCTTAATCAAGTTGAAGAAATGTTAATAACATGTGTAAATCCTATTTTGCAAGTGACACATGCTCGAGGTGGGAAATATAAGTATAGTGAACACACAATTAGCTTTCCCCAAGAAATTTCTATAATTTCACAAAGAATTCTCTGACATGTTGAAGATCTTGAATTTGTAATTGTGAGGAGACATTCTGCTTAGTATAAATATTATGAATTTTATGTCAAAAGATCTCGAGTTATGGCTGCATTGCTTTTCAAATTTTAACATGATCAATATTATCAAGATGTTGTAATTGAGTATGATTCAGTGAATTCTCCGACCAAAAGATCAACAAATGTCTCCTACAAGATTAAATTTGTTGATTGTGATATTGAAGAATATGAGATCAATGCAGCTAATAATGAAGGGTTTCCTCTTAAGCATTTGCCCTCTCATCCTTCTTCTTTTGTTGCTGGCCTACCCATTGAATGGAGAGAAGTGGAAGAAATTAGACAATTTCTTGATAATGTTGATTCTTCACATCTTCAAGAAATGGATTGGCCCAATATTGGAACATATCTGGTGAATGAATATAATACTGAGGGGTTTTTAGATATGGAATTCCCCACATTGTTCCCCACTAGTGATGTTGATTGGTTGTAACCATGCATTTTTATTGTTGAACTTCATGAGTATGCATTGCATCTTCTTAGATACTATTATTAGAGGTTTGTAAGCCATACTTGCTTTTGATATTACCTATTGAACATGATAATGTGGCATAAGAGTTAATAAACCGCTTCATTTTTTGTGAAGAAAAATTGACATGATAACTCACCGAAAACAATTGAAAACTTGCGTCACCATCTTTCTGATTTACCAGATATTAAGTTGGCTGAGCATCTTATGCATTTTGGTTCTTCTCTAAGAGGTACAAGGGCATACTGGACTAAATTTCGGGTTGAATTGACTGTCACGGTTACTCATTTGGGATGTCCACCTTTATTTTTTACTTTGAGTACAGCTAACACAAAGTGGCTAGAGCTGCATAGCCTCATTCCTGTACCCTCAAATTCTCGTTCCTTAAATGAGAATCTTATGAAAATTGAGAATGTTATCCCGTACCCTCATATTTTTGCCACATTTATGCACCATATATTCAATATATTTCGAGAGGAATTTATCCAAAAATATCTTAAAGCAAAAGACTTCTAGTACAGGTCTGTTTTGTTAAATTTATTTTCAATTCATTGTCCATTTCTTATTATGGTTCTATTTATATTTTTTGTAGTAACTCTATATTCATTTTCTTCGGATATGAGTGGAAACATAGAGGTTCAACACATATCCATGGTTTCCTAAGGTTGCAATGATCTCCTAATATGGAAAGACTAGATTGGTCAAATGATTGTGATTTACAACTTGTAAAGAGATTATTTGACAATTATGTAACTGCATGGAATCCACATGAATTTGATAGTAAAAATATAATCGTTTGAAGAAGTCTCAATGATAACCCTTTCCTATTAAATACTGATCAGATTTTCTCTTAAAATCCTCATAATGATTATGAAGAATTGTTTAACTGTGTCCAAAGGAACACAAAGTGTAGTGTAGATTCTTGTTTGCACAAAAAGGGCACTATTATTGCTTGTCAGTACAATGCTCCATGGGATCTTTGTGATGAATCAAGATTGCTCATAGATGATCAAAGAAGAAAAAAATATGACCCAGCAAGAAATGATGATAGGCTCAATGTACATAACATTGACCTTCTAACAATGTGGCGTGCAAATATTGATTGCTAACTAGTGCTTTCTCGGCATCATGTCCTGAAATATATTCCTAAGTATGCATCAAAAGTAGAAAAATTCTAAAATTTACCATGATATGTTAACTATAATTTCAAATTCTATTTCCTCTAAGGATCATGCTTTAGGTGGTTATAGAAGGTTTCTTGCAGAAACTATTGTTGACTGTGACATTGGAGGACAAGAAACATGCCATATGTTTCTTAAGCTACCTCTTGTTGTCTGTAGTCGAATTTTTTTTCATTAAATGTTGGAATAAAGGTTTTTAGTAAAATATCAAGGGATGGCATGCAATGTTCATTTGAAAATACTTTTTTTCAACATTATCAAAAGAGGCCTTTTCTCCTTGAACATCTATCTTTTATAGAAACAACAAGATCTTGGACATTTGATAGCAAGCGTAAAAAAGATCCCTGGAAGCCTAGAGATGTTAATGTTATTGTTCGGGTTTGGCCACGGTTTTATTCTATTCCTAATGATGGTTCAAAAGAATTTGAAATATTTTGTTAGATAGAATTTCTCTTGTACAATCCAGTTCGTGACATTTCTATGGAGATTGGGCTTTCAACTGAAATTATTGTTGAAAATTGGAGGAATTTCCGATACCGAGCATGGCATGTTGATCAAAATCCGTCAATTTTTGAAAATATTAAAGATGGAGAAGATGGTGATTTTCTTAACCAGGAAATGAATCTCGAAGATGATTTTCAAGAATGGCAGATTTTCTCTCGCTTGGTTCCACCAAGTAATGTGAATGTATCTGATCTTCACACCCTCAGTTGAAGGGATTTTGATATATCCTTAGACTGAAAAAGCACAACTATTTTTGATGATGTGGCTAAAGAAGCTATTAACTTTATAAGGAATGGACTATGAAGGGGTGATATTTTTTACCTTTCAAATAGAACATTTGCCTCCTCAGATTCATTGGCAGAAAAAAAATGACTTTCTTTTTAAAAAATTTTAATCCATTTCACTGAATATGATATTCGTGAAGCTCTTCTTATGATTGTTCAGGGCACTGCAGGCACCGACATGTCTTTTCTTATCGATTGTATTTTTGAAGCTCTTTCTAATTTGTCAATTAATGGAAAAAGTCCTTTTCTTGTTCTTTCCCTAACGAGAATAATTTCTTTTAATATACATGAAAAAATAATACACTCTGCTGTAAAAATTCCGATTAAATATTTGAAACCACTACTGGGTCAAGCACTAGCAGTATTCCAAGAATAAATGAGGCATATTCGATATATATTGATTGATGAAATGAGATTTTTAGGATCAAGGTTATTCATGCAAATAGATTCTCGATTACGAGAAGCATTTCCATAGAAAAATAATTGTCCTTTTGGTGGCACATCCATCATCCTTCTGGGTGAACTTGTCCAGCTGCCTCTTGTGAGAGATAAGCCTTTGTATGCAGGTAATGTGGTAGGGAAAGTATTGTGGAAAAAATTCAACATTGTTGTCACTCTTGACACAATAGTTTGCCAACAAGGGAATAATGAGAAACAATCTTGTTTTCGTAGAGTCTTCAATAACATAAGAAATGAAGAACCTGTTCTTGATGATTGGAGGTTTCTTATGTCACAGGCTGATATGAGGTTTCATCCTAGAGAAAGGGATTTATTTAATGTAGAAATTCACATGTTTCCAATAAATAATTTGGTGTCCTTCCATAATACGAATATGTTGAAATCATTAAATTCTCCAATTGCGCAATGTACTGCTGTGAATTCAAGGCATTCAGAAATCAGTGGTGCCGATGATGATCAACTGGACTGTGAAGTTTTATTTTGTCATGGCCAACGTGTTATGTTGACATGTAATTTGTGGGTTGAAGCTGGTTTGGTGAATGGTGCACTTGGGTATGTGAAGGAAATATTTTATATGCCTACCTCTAAGCCACCTGAGTTTCCAATGTTCACAACTATTTTTTTTGATAAGTATGTTGGTGTTCCGTTTGATGCAAGAAATCCAAAAATTATACCTAGCACACTAGTGATAAGAGGAAACCGAAAACAAATTCCTTTAAAGATGACATGGGCTCTTACAATTCACAAGTCACATGGTTTGAATTTAGAACAAGCATCAATTGATATCAAGAATAAAGAGTAGCAAGGCCTAACCTTCACAACCATATCAAGAGTGAAATCAATACATGGTTTATGCATTGCAGCACCTTTCTCTTTTCATCGTTATGACAAGATGAAAGATAGTGCATGTGTTACGATTAGGAAGAAAGAAGAGCAGTGATTAAGGTCCATATCGTTATGACATGCAAACTATTAATACTTTTAGCTCTTTATAGAATGTTTTTTGAATTTATTTTATTGTTCTCTTTATTTAATTTTAATATAATAATGATTTTGATATATTAAGGGGATAAATAAATTCATCAAATTCATAGTAATATTTTGGAAAGTTGTTTACATCGTTTTTCATGTTGTTTAATTTTCTTATATTTTAAGTGGTTTTTTTAATTTTTTCTTACAATGAACAATTTAGAGATAAAAAACTAGTTATATGAGCCAATCATTAAAAATCAAGATGGAATTCCATATCACTATGACATGCAACTAATAGTATTGTGACATATTTAAAGAATGTTTTTTTAATTGTTTTTATTGTTCCCTCTATTTTCATTTAATATAATAATGATTTTCATGTATTAATGAAATGAATACATTCATCAGATCCAATATGGTAATATCTGAGAAAGTTCTTTCATATTTTTTCATGTTGTTCCATTTAACTCCTTTTTTTAAGTCACTGCTGTTCTTTTGTTTACAATGAACCACTCAGACATATACAACCAGTTATATGAGCCAATCATTAAAAATCAAGATTGAATTCCATATCCCTATGACATGCAACTAACTACATTTATCAATGTGGTGTGCTGAATATGTTGTGGTTTGGTTCAATGAAAACATATTTATATTTGATATTAATATTAAACTAAAATTAATATATACATTAACATTAATTTAAATACAAATATAGAATTATAGTAATAAGGGTCATATCACTCATTTAACTTTATCACTCAATTCATGTGTACAATATGTATTTCTAGTGAGGTTTATATTTGTAGAAATTTTATGTCATTTGGTTCATGTAGCGTTACGTTATTTTATAGCATGACGTTTTTAAGATTAAGTTTTTTAACAACAATACAAATGGGGTGTTATATTATATATATATCTGTGTGTGTGTGTGTATATATATATATATATATATATATATATATATATATATATATATATATATATATATATATATATATATATGCGATTAGATGTTTATATCTCTTTGTGTATTAATTTTTATTTTGACGTTTTTACTTTCAAATGTAGATATGGATAATAATTTTGGCATCTATTATAATCAAGCAGTGACAAATATTTCTAGACTGATCAGTTTTCTTTCATATCTTTGGAACAAGTTGGATAGAAAACATGGCATCCATCCTAATTTTATTGATGAGCATCTTCGTGTGCTAGCTGAAATGAAAATGAATGTAAAATACTTGTTGCATGTGCACATGAGGGAGGCTGGGAGAAAAGAAAGAAAGGATTGGATGGAAAGAGTTAAGTATCGTGATCATTATTCTATTTATTTGAATTGGTGTTCCTTTTCTGGTCGGCCTGGTTATGTTCTCGGAGAGGCTATTTGATAAATGACCATTGATGGAGAGTTTCGAATCCATTTTTGTAGTGGGATTTCTTTATGTAAAGACAACAAAAAACATATGTTAATTTAAATGTTATTTTTTTGGTTTCACTGATGGAGGAATTGAATATCATATTAGTTTATTAATTCATTTGGTTTATAATATTAAAAATAAGTAAGTTTGATTGATCAGTTACGGTTTATAATACTAATAATCATGTGGCTTTAAAATTCCTTTGTGTTTAAAATATTGGGTCGTATGCTTTATTAAGGTCTTATGTTTTAAATATTGTTCCCTTGGCCTTATTGGTCCCTTAGGTTATTAATATGTATCCCTTGGGTTCACCAATTCCTTTGGTTTATAATATTAAACCCTTGGGTTTATTAGATCTTTTGTTTTATAATATGAATAATCCCTTGGGTTAATTCTTAGTGTTTATTAATTTCTTTGGTTTTTATATTTTTTTATTAATTTTATTGAGCCTTCGACTTTATTAATAACTTGAGCCTATTAATAATTTTTATTTCTAATACGAATATGTTGGGTTTATAATATTAATAATCCCTTTTGTTTATTCATGTTTTATGTTTATAATATTAATATTTCACTGTATTTGTTGATCCATTAGGTTTATAACATTGATCCCTTAAGTTTTTGAATTCTTTCAGTTTGTAATATTATTCCCTTAATTTTATTAATTCCAAATATTAGGGTTTAAATATTAGTCCTATAGTTTAATACTAAACCATGGTCCAATGTCAGATTATGAAAAACATTGACTCAATATGAAAATAAACCATGGGAAACCTTTGTTAATTAGCGCTAGCCATAGTCAATCAATGTCATCCATGGTCAAAAGTCACATTGTGATAAATATTGTCTTAATATGAAAATCAACCATGGCCAACCATGGTGATAGTTGGTCCAATGTTGCATTGTGACAACAATTGTCTCAATGTTTAAATCAAGCATGGTAAACCATGTTTATTCCTTTCAGTTTATAATATTAATAATCATGTGACTTTATCAATATTTTTTATTTAAAATATTGATTCATCAGATTTATTAATCTCTTTATTAATCATGTGAGTTTCTCATTCATTTTTATTTAAAATATTTATTCCTAGCGTTTACTAATATTTTTTGTTTTTTATATGGATGCCTTCGTCTTGTTGATCTCTTATGATTTTAATATTTTTCCCTTGGGTTCCCCAATTCCTTTGGTTTATAATATTAAACCCTTTGGTTTATCAGTTCTTTTGGTTTATAATATTAATAATCCCTTGTGTTTATTAATTAGTTGATTTTAAAATATTGATTCTTATGGTTTATTAATTTCTTAGGTTTTTTATTTTAAAATATCTATTCTTAGGGTTTGTTAATCTCTTGTGTTTTTAATATTGATCCCTTGGCCTTATTGGTCCCTTAAGTTTTTAATAATTTTCCCTTGGGTTCACCAATTCCTTTGGTTTATAATATTAAACCCTAGGGCTTATTATTTCTTTTGGTTTCTATTATTAATAATCCCTTGGGTTTATTAACCTCCTGAGTTTAAAATATTAAATACTATGGTTTATTAATGTATACTGTAGCTCACATCTACGGAAAGACTAAAATGTTTTTCTATGCAATGTAATGAGAAATGAGGACCAAAATTGAAAAATTAATAGAAAAAGGTTATTAATAGTTTAGCTACAGTGGGTAGGTTCCCAATCCACTATTGCACACACAAAAATAAAAAATTATAAATTGAAATCTTACCCATTTTAACACAAAAATAAAAAATAAAAAATTGAGATATTACCCATTCTAACCGGCTTTTCTTTTCTTGGGGCTTGAGGAAATTTGGGATCACTGCATTTTCTTCTAGTCACAATCTCAAGGACTTACTCCAAAACTATAGACATTAGCTTTCACTGATAATCGCCCCTGCATTGCATACTGTGGCACCATATAACCGCCGCATACTCCAATGTTCAAAGGCGACTTACATTTATTCAGCGACCATATTTCTCTTGACCAATAACGAGGATTTATTTGCATGCAAGAGATGTATTTAAAATGAGTACAAATAAGTGGACATTGTTAGCAGTCCAGCATTGCCCGTGTTCGGTAAATACTGAAAATTTTAAAAGGAACACCACACTTAAAATAGTGAAGCATTTGGCCAATGATTTGGTTTTTATATATTTTTCTATTCTTTTTCCTGAGATTTGTTTGAGTTATAAATATAATATGCGAAGTATCTACAGTGCTGAAATTATTTAAAAACGCATTTAAATAAAAAAAAAATTAACTAATCATAAAATTCCAGCCAAAAAAATTCAGAATTAAAACAGTATAACAATGCCAAAAACTTCCCTACAATACCTGCACAGTCCGTTATAAAAATTTGCATAAACCATGCACATTTTATATAAATCATGACTGATCATGAGTGAGAGACCCAAAAGCTGACTGCGTGAGAATAGAGAGGAGAATATGGTGGGGCCGTTTGATAAACAAGAAAACAACTGTTTGATAAACATGTAAAAGAGTAATAAGAGAGGAGGCCTGCTTATCGTGCTTCATTGTTTTCCATGTTGGTATCTCTTAGTGCTAATCATCAACTCGCTTGGGATGTGGGTGCACGCAATAGCCAAGCTTCTGCTTTTGTAACCTCTTTCAGCCTTTTCTTTCATTTCATTTCAATTTCTTGTTCTTTTTGAGCCAAAGAATTTAGGTGGAGGTGACGGTTCCTGAGGTGTGCTATGAGAAATCCTCTTTCCTTATTTTGAAAAATCTAGAAGGGAATAAGTAGTTAATCCATCAAAAACCGTTCAGTAAACTATTTTGATTAATTTTGAACATGTCTATTACATCTTTTAATTATTAGTTTTTTATTATCTATTAATATGATGGCTTAAAAATCTTCAATCATCTAACATTTCATCTAATGGTGCAAAATAAGACAGAGTGACATATAGGAGAGTTGTTTTCAAATAGTGACGCCTTAAGGCATAAACATTATGATTTAAGATAAGAAAAATAATGCATTAAGCTTAACTTATTGAATTTAAAAAAATTAACAAAAGGGAATGGGTAGTAGTACAGGCCTAACACATTACGATTTAAGATAGCACAACACAAAAACAAAAAATATTAAAAGGGAGTTCGTATTGTAGGTCTAACACATTATGATTTAAGATGGTACAACACACAAACAAACAATATTACTCTTTAGTGAAGGAACATATAAATACATAGGTAATGAGGTATTGAGAAAAAAAATTATTATTATTTTAATTATGATATCAATTTGATAAATATTTATTTATTATAATATAAAAAAATTTATGAGATTAATTATTTTCATCAGATCAAATATTTTTTTTAATATATTGAGATGTTTCAATTTTTAAATTATTAAAATATTAAAAAAATAATTATTTCAATATTTAATAAAAAGTAAAATTTAATTAGTCAAATGTTTTTTATTTCAACCTCGGGGTGGATGTAGGATGCTTAAATTTTGGTTTTTTATTAAAATATTTGGATATAATACTAAACAAATTTTATTTCACTCTCAGATTTGTTTTTGTGTTAAAAAAGGGTTTAATAAATATTGGAATGCAATCTATTTACAATGAGGGAAGTATGTGTGCTTCATTGTACATGACTGTTGTCTAGCCATCATAGGTTTCGTGTATGGGAGATTGTTCATTTCAGAGCACTGCCAGTAACCATTCTACCATCATGCCACTCTCCTCCACAAACGTGCTAGAGAGTTACAAGAAATCTAAAAAAAAATTGGCTCGTCCAAATATTTGGCATCCTCCATTATTAAGCATCCATGGGTTTTCCGTGAATTTCAATAGCATTCATCTTCAAAAATCAAAATTAGCTTTCGATTCTGGGTAGATGTGGATTAGCTTTCGACTGTTGCAGATCGGATTGTCGCTCTTTCACTAAACTTAGTTGCTAGTACCATTAATATTATATATTCCTATCAATCGGGTGGTGTATGGTACTCTCTACAGTGAGGCCTTCAGGATAAGCGCTATCGTGAATATGCTTGAGGAAGATCATGGCCTTTCCATCAGGCTCACAATATACAATATAGCTTATTCGCAGATGTCAAACCTCCAAAGGCTTTACCCTAGGGGTCCAAGGTGTCCATCATGGAGCCCTACTTTAAGTATTACACCGATAGTATCCTTACCATCCATGTGGAAAATTCTACCAAGATTGAGATCCTTGAGACTCAGAATGAGGAGGTGGGGAGCCTATTGCATGCCGATGTGGAGGAGTTGAGAAAGAAGGGTAGTAAATGGTCTAGAAACAAATAGTGGGTCGCAGTGGCTGAAAATTGTAAGAAATGCATCGATTCCGCTCTCCTTTATCTCAAGAAGGGGTCGTCCAATGAAAATAATAATATCAATACCAACCTCCTGCACGACTATTTGAACTCAGTAGAGACAAGGATTAGGGTGAAGCAATTCAAGATGGCGCTACTACATGAAAATAATGTAAAATCGAAAGATAATAGAAAAACCATTATAAAAGAGTTTATAAAGATTAATATAGTATTGGGTGCAGAGTTTAGCATAATGTCGTTAGTTGTTTATATTTGTAATAATTTCAAATATTATGAATAATAATTTATATATTTTTCAAACATTGATATTTTTCACTTAATCAAATAGAGTTTATCCGGGGTTTTTCAATTGACATTGTCTTTTATTAGATTAGATAAGAAGAGCAAGTATCTAAGTCTCGAATCTGCATAGCCAAAAAGCTACGAAAAAAGAATTATTTATGTTTTGACAAAGCAACAACAGAAACAAAATTTTTAAATTTATATACAACGAATAGACTATAATTTTCTAAAATCATTTATTTTTATTTTATTAATTTAAAAACATAATTTTATTTTTATCAGGATTTATGAGAGAGAAAATCTAATTACATGGATTGGAGGTTTTCGCTAGTGAAATCCAAGGAAAATATGATGGGGTAAAATAGTATCTCTATAAAGCCATACTGGATGAACCTTGTGGCCAAATACCTACAATACCATTCATTTTAAATATAATGCACGGAAAAATGATTCTAGAAGCCCCTCCCAAAACTTTTTTCAAAATTGGTTTATGAAATGACAATGATGCTAACCGTGTGATGCCTTTAATAAATGTAAAATTTTAATATATTTAATTTATAATGATTAATACATATATGACAACTAATTTGTATCTATAAGATATCTTAGTTTTCTTAAGAGTATCAAATAAGTATTTATTAGAACGAAAAGTAATGAAAATAATTCTTACATATTCAAATATTATTCAAATTTAAAATTCCCTGATAAATATAAATCTATTAAAATTAAATGTGTACATACAAAATGAAAATATATTAATATAAAACTAATATTTATTAATTTAAAATAATTAATATATACCTATAATTTAAAAATAAAATGATAATATAATTATATATGATATTATAAATTAATATACATTAAACTTAAAATGATAATATAACTATATATGATCTTATAAATTAATATACATCAAACTTTAGATAATAATATTTAATATACATTAAACTTTAGATAATAATATATAATAAGTGTTTATAAAAATAATTAAAATTTAAATTACTTTACAACTTTTAGTATTATATAGATCCACTTTACCATGTGAATAGAATAACTACAAGGAAAAAAGGAGAAAGTAAAAAAAATGCCAAGATGTGACTATACTCACTCATATAACCATTTGAATGTTATGTATTACAAGGGTTTGCAAAGCATGAAAAATATTGCTATAAATGAAAAAAAGTGTATATATATATCTATATTGTTTAATAAAAAATATTAAAATTTGAAACATTATTTAAATATAAAATTTTATGATAAATAAATATCTATTAAAATTAAAATTAAAACTAAATACGTAAATAAAAATTGAAAATATATTAATATAGAGTTAATATTTATCGATTTAAAATGATTAATAAATATAGAATTTCAAAATAAAATGATAATATAGTTTTAGATATAAGATTTTTGTGATTGATAATGTAGATAAATGTTTTTTTGATTAATCACATTTGGTCGACGTTTCGAACCATCTAATGTGGTTCGTCTTGAAGAAAAGGTGAAGAAAGAAACCAATATCATTGAATAAATAGTAAGGATGCATCATTTCTTGGTAATAGCTATAAAAAATAACCTGGGAAATACAAGAAAAAACCAGAATCAATGATGCATCCCTACATCTTTTGAGGAGCGTGAGATCGGATTTCTTCTTAGAAAATTGCAATCGAGCCAGCTCAAAATGATGAGCCTTATCAGCTATTTCACTTCCGTATAGGGTAATAATGTTAGATCTAAGACTTTTGTGATTGATAATGTAGATAAATGTCTTTCAAATTAATCACATCATTAAGATTTGGTTGAAGTTTCGAACCATCTAATGTGGTTCATCCTCAAGACAAGGTGAAGAAAGAAACCAGTCTCATTGAATACATAGTAAGGATGCCTCATTGCCCAGTAATAGCTATAAAAACTAGCCTGGGAAATATGAGCAAAAATCGGAGCATGTGTCATTGCCCGATAATCGGTGTAAAAACTAGCCTGGAAAATACGAGAAAAAACCAGAATGCATATTGTAGGGATCCATCATTGATTCCAGTTTTTGCTCATATTTATGAGGCTAGTTTTTACATCTATTACGAGGAAATGATGCATGCTTACTATTTATTCAATGAGATTGGTTTTGTTTCTTCACCTTGTCCTGAGGATGAACCACATTAGAGGGTTCGAAACATCGACCAAATCCTAATGATGTGATTAATCCGAAAGACATTCATCTACATTATGGATCAAAAAAGCCTTATATCTAACATTATTACCCTGCATAGAAGGGAAATGGCTGATAAGGCTCATCAGTTTGAGTGGGCTCAAATGCAAGTTGCTAAGAATAAATCTAATCTCACGTTCCTCAAAATATGTAGGGATGCATCATTGATTCCAGTTTTTTCTCGTATTTTAGAGGCTAGTTTTTACAACTATTACAGAGAAATGACACATCCTTACTATTTATTCAATGAGATCGGTTTCTTTCTTCACCTTGTCATGAGGATGAACCATATTAGGTAATATAGTTATTAGTTATATATCATATTAATTAATTTGAAAACAAAATCAACCATGGTAAACTATGGTAAACCATATCTATTTAACGGTTTATGATATTTATCTTTGGGTTTGTATACCTTAGGTTTATATTATTTCCTTGAGTTTAATATTAATCCCCTGCATTTAAACTATTAATCTCATTAGTATATATATATATATATATATATATATATATATATATATATATATAGTCATTTTATAAAATAAATTAACAAATAGGCATACTTACAACATGAAGATCAGAAAATGTTAAAATGATATGAAATGGAAAAATCAACCCTTAACGTACGTAAAAATCACAAAATTAAATGAGAAAGTGAAAAATATCCATTCCAGAAGAGTTTATCAAGAACTTTGAAATGACAAATAATTTGAAACTATAACGTGATAATATCAAAATTCTAGACCAAACCAAGAATTCAGATCAAATTTCTGAAAATAGGAATAATCTATAATGATATAATAAGAACTGTTTGGAATGAGAAACAAAGTGAATGGCATAATTGAAGATTTCAGGCCAAATTTATGAACAGTTATTATTTTTTCCTTAAAGAATACATTGGTCTATGTTACTGGTGTTTACAAATCTCAAATCCAAGGATTCCAATAAAGGATTACCATGAGCTCACTCGCTATCAACCTTTGTCTCCACAGAGGATGGGGATGGATAGACCTCTATCTCCCCTTTTCTTTTGTGGTTTATCTCTATATACATTTATTATTAGCCTAAAGATGAGGAACTTCTCTTTGTTGAGCCTCAAGGTAAAGTTTTGGTCGTTGTTCTGTATGTGTATTTATTAATTAACCTTGAAGGATTATGACCTTTCATTTGGTTGAACCTGAGGGTAAGGTTTTTCAAAAATTGTTTACATGACGTGTGCATGATGGTGATCAGAAACTTGGAGACATGAACACACATGAAATGGCGGATATTACGGACCCTGTGATACAAACATTCCACCGACCCCCTTGTCCCCACATTTTTCCCTACCACATATGCTCACCCTCTCCTTCATGATCTCATTCTCGGGGTACCCTCTTCTATCGCTTATTCTATTGATTCTTCTAAACATAAGAAGCCATATGTTATTATAGATTTCAAGCGGCCCTGCTAAGGAATTATCTATGTATTTAGCATTCATTAATGGGTAACTGCATCCCATCTTATGGATCGAGAAGTGTAACATCCCTAAACCCATGTAACTAGACGTTGAATTAATAAACAAATATTATTATTTTATTTCATCAAGAATTCATTGAGAAAACTAATTTGATCACTTGTGAAATTAAATGGTCTCCTGGAAACAAGAATAGGTAAATGAGTGAAGAAGTGTCGTAAAGCTTCTTTGCGGTTACAAAACTATGATAAATTTACCCAATAAAGTATTAACATTCCAGCATCTTACTACGTGATTTCAAGAAACACTAAGTACCAAGAATATTTTTTGTTGGATAGTGGTTTTGTTACTACATTCTTGATTGGTATAAAAAAAGAACAAGATTTCAACTATAGGGGATGAACATTGTGTCTAGTGAATATCTGCTTTTTATCAATTTAAGACGAGGGCCCAAGACCGAGCATACGACCATTGTGGTTACTACAAATTTCAATGCCAGGTTGTCTTTCATCATTATTGCAAAAAAAAATTAGTGTTTGTTGGATTCATAAGAGCTTAAGAGAATTAACAGACGATCATGGGGTGTTTCTATTACATTTGTGGTGTAGCTAGTAATATTGGCATGTTGACAGATCAAGAATGTTGTTTAGGTTGAGAGATCAATAATGTTGTCCGCATGTCGTTGCATTGGCAGATCAAGAATGTTATCTGGGTTGAAAGATCGAGAATGTTGTCTGCATGTGGTTGCATCCAACATGATTGTATTGTTTTTACTTGCAAAGGCCTCGAGCCACTACGAGAAACCCAAGTTTACAACATGAAGGCTTGAATATGGAGACGGAAGCGTATGAGTAAAAAGATAAGTAATGTTTTTATATCCATGACATATTGAATAGTTCTTGTGTTAAGTACAATGATTTGGTTTGATTATTTTCTTGAAAATATTGGTATTATGCTAACCTTTTATAAAGATATTTATCTTAGTTATTTACCATGATAAAAGACATAATCCATCTTAGTTCTTGAAAATATTGGTTTTATGTTAATCTTTTAGTTTTTAAAAAAGTAATAAAGATTGGTATTATGTTAATATTTTAGAAAGGTATTGATATTAGTGATTTACCATGGTAAAAGACATAATCCATGTCAGTTCTTGAAAAGATTGGTTTTTTGTTAATATTTTGGTTTTTCGAAAATTAATAAAGATTTATATTATGTTAATCTTTTAGAAAGATATTGTTCTTAATGATATACCATGGTAAAGAAACCACCCATGTCATTTCTTGAAAATATTGGTATTATGTTAATATTTTAGTAAGATATTTTTCTTAGAGATATACCATGGTAAAAGACAAACTTATTGTGCTGGTTTTTCTGAAAATAATCCATGTTGTCTCTTCTTGAAAAAAATGCTATTATGTTAAGCTTTGCTATTTTTTCAATCTTTTACATGAAAATAATAGCTAAGAATGGTAGAATTCTAAGAAGGTTTTTCTAAAAATAATCGATGTTGTCTCTTCTCGAAAAGATTTCTATCATGTTAATCTTTTCTATTATGTTAATCTTTTACATGAGAATAGTATTTCATGATTATAGAATTCTAAGAAGGAAATATGTGTTTCCTACATTAAAGGAAGAGTTATCTCTCTTGCATGCACAAAGAATAGCCATTGTGATATAGAGGTATGTTCTTTGCATGGATAAAAGAAATATTGAGCTATCTTGATCTTTAGGAAAAATATGTGAGTACCTTTATGCTATCAAAACTATTATGTTAGTTTATGTTAGTTTATTTTGGAATAAAATCATGTATATTCATGCAATATTTTTATTAGATTTCATTGGAAAGAATATACATCTGTATATGGGAAATGCTAGCATGTTAATTATTCTACATTGGAAAATATTCTTTGGGAAAGAAGATGAATTACATGTACAAAAACTAAAGTAATGCATTTGTTTCATTGAAATATATATATGGGTAATGTTGGTATAATCTTTGAAGAATAAGATACGTATTCTTATGCTTTATTCCATTAGTTTTATGGAAAAGAAACTATGTTTTTACATCTCTATTATGTTATATTTCCTCGAAAAGGAAACATGTGTTTGCATGCTCTATTGTGTTAAGTATCCTTTTGGGAAATTATTTTGGAAACTATATGCATTGCATGAATGGGAACAACATTCATCATGTTATTTTTATTATATTTTCATGCTCCGAAAGAAATAGCTGAAGGGCTAGTTATTTTGTTAAATTTTAAGTAACTCGAATGCACATTGCGCCATTTTTCCATTAAAGGAATTCCTGGACAGTTGTAGTGATTTTTCTTGTACGAATGTGAGCATGTGCGAGAAGTGTCATAATATTGTGGGGATAATTTTGACATGAATTGATAATTACTTACTCACACTAAGGTAGCGATGTTAGAAGAAAGCATGTTGTGGTATTGTATTCACATCTCATGTATGCATATGAATAAGTGTTAAAGGATCACTTAAAGATTGATTGAGGATTTATCTAATCATGATATAAAAGATTGTTGATGACATCAATGATAGGAAATGATGGTGACTTATGAAAAGGAAACATTATGCTTAATGGTGGCAGGTAAATGATTAATGGTTCATGCAGATGAGTGTGAGCTATGTGATGGTCCATTGTAGGTACATCCATGCCACCAAGATATGAATATTAGTGGGTAAATGCTATAATAATTATTTTAATGGATTTAATATAGATATTTGTATATTTCCTTGTAATATTTATAACAATGGTTAATGGATGGTCTCCCTTATAAGCCATTGAGTGGGGTGAACACCCTCATGAGCATTTAATAATAAAATTAAATGTTTGTTGGTTTTCACCCTATATGGTTTCCAAGGTATATCGTTTTTCAATGGTGTGATTAATTATTGTGTCACATTGATGATGATGATTCCTTACTTGTTGTGATGTTCATAATTTCAAGTATGTGATTAATTAATTTGGTTAAAGGAGTCATGAAATATATGTAAGGTTACATCATACAATTAATTTTAATAGACAACAAGAATGGTTGTTAATGGTTATGCAACATTACTATTCCTCTACTAAAGTTATTCTATGAACTAATGAACATTATATCTAATGATTAGTGAGGAATATTGAATACTGATTTTGAATATTTACCCGTGGGTAATTTTTATAAGAATTTTCTAACTCCTTGCATTTCCATGTGACGGTATCGGGGTATGTTACAAGTGGTAAGAGAGATAAAGGTTGTAGCATTGGCACCTTTGGGATTTGTGAAGTAAAAATAAATAGACGTATGCTAATAATGGACATCAGTTAAGGTATGGTTCTAGAAATCTACATATTGATTGATATATGATTCAAGCAATCTACATATTGATTTATATATGCAATAGTCTACTTTTGACATGAGATGTCTGATTCATGTTTATAATTACATTGAAGAGTAATAAGTAATAAACGCTACTGCAAAATTGTTTTCATAACATTTGAATCTTGTTGAGGATAAAGACAATATAACCTTTTTGTACTTATGAACAACCTAATTACTCACTAGTGAAACTGATAGTTGACTATTAACACTTGGGTATATGACATATTACTCATACATTTAATGAACATACCTAAGTTACCATGCAATACTTGAAAAAGATAAATATGTATAGTAATAGTGTGTGAAACTAATGCATGAGTGCAAAAGATGGGGAAACTTCTTGAAGAGGATGATAGAGTGTTTTAAAATGAAATTGAATGAATCCTTTTAGATGTTAAAAATACATAATGAGTCGAGTAGTGAGACTTGACTATAATGGCTAGTTGTTGAATGAGTCATGTCATGGCTGCATTAATATTATCAGTAGCATTCATTAGTGATGCATGACTAACTGATAAAACTTATATGAATGAAATGATTTTGATTAAAGCTTATTGAAATTTGTAAAAAAATGATTATGGTAATTACTTCATGTGTTAGTCTGTTGGTAACAGAACAATGTGCGAATTGGAAATGTTTGCACTCTTATCCTAATGGTTATTGACATATACACATTAATGAATATATATATATATATATATATATATATATATATATATATATATATATATATATATATATATATATATTGCATGACATCATTGTATACATGAAACTAAAATGATTGTGGAAGATAATACTTATTTAAGAAATGCATATTTATGACTAGCATTGTTGATGATATTAAGCATGGGTAGTTAATAGCAATAATAAAACATGTGAAAGTAAAACATTGCAATGTGAATTGCAACCGTAAATGTTAAAGTATAATGTTATAATGTACATGATTGTGTTATTTGGGAAATATTAATTTATAACACATGTATCTTATTCATGTTCCCTGTAATTTAGATATCATTGGACCCATGTTGAGGGCCAAGTATGATGTGTGATGTACATAAAGTCTTTTTTTTATGTAGAATGTGTATATAGTTAATTATGTAATTTAGTATGGGAAAGAATGCTAAAAGAGATATTTAACATGACAGACAGTTGAGAACAATTGTGAAAGGCTAGAAGGCCTGGGGTTGATGGTGATTTCCTACCCGGAGGGGTTGATGGTGCTTTCCTGCCCATATTTACTGTCCCTAGAGATATATGTTCTCAGTCAAGAAAAAGAGTTGGCCAAGATGGTGAAGAGGGAAAAACCTAAAGAAAATCTATTGATTTTGGAGCCTGTTGGAGGTGGCCCAAAATTCCTCATAGACGAGACGATGTCAGAGGAATAGGAAGGATGTTGCCAAGAGGAATCATATATTGGACCTTGAGTGTTCACTGGAATTCTTGAGCTAGTTGGCGAGTGGAATTCGAGACTAGACCTGGTATGGTCTTTGTCAAAGAATTACCTAGATGTGGAAGTTACTCGATTTGGTTGTGGAAACCAGTTCCCATGGGTTGGGAGGAGATATGTTTTTTTATCATTGTGGCTCTCACAGAAGAAAAAGTTAACTAATTAGTTATTTGTTGTATTAAAATGAATTTTTCATATGATTGTGTAAATATATTATGTAGATATTGAGAGAAAAGGAGCCAAGCTCTCGGAAAGGAATCACTGAAAGTATAAGTTCATTTTATTGTATTACTAATCTTTTGAATATCTTAGCAGAGGCAAAGACAATAAGCACTTGGTCCATTGATTGAGCATTTGTACAATTATAGAGCTAGGTGCTCTCAAAATAATTTTAGAAGTACTGTGTGGATATCTTTAGCGAGAGCTAAGGCAATGTGAACGTGGTGTAGTGATTTATAATTTTTATGATTTATCATGAATAGAGGATTGGTGCTCTCTGAATACTAGGAAGAGTATTGTGACTAAAATATCACTTAAAATTGCATGAATGATTGATAGTTTAAAGTATTTAATTTGATTGGAAATGGCGTGACTAATGTGATTGAATTTTTTAGTTATACATTACAGGCTACTTTCCATGGAGTGTTGATGGGTTGTTCAACCATTCTCAGAGTGCTTCTGTAAAAGTTATCATTACTTTCAATAGTAACTGGTAAGTAATGGTCAGTGGGTATAGATATTATAATTTATTTATTTTTAATGGTATTCCTTGGAAATGGAAGTGATTAATTTTCAATGGGAAGGATCCCCTTTTGGGTTGTTTAGAATGCTATATCATGAATAAAATTTAAGTCCTAATAAGGGTTGAACACTGAAGACGATGTTATGTTAAGTGGGGAGTATGTAACATACCCACGTAACTAGACGTGAAAGTAATAAAAAAATATTATTATTTTATTTCATCAAGAATTCATTAAGAAAAATAATTTTATCACTTGTGAAATTAAATGGTCTCTTGAAAACAAGAATAGGTAAACGAGTGAAGAAGTGTCGTAAAGCTTCCTGGAGGTTACAAAACTACCATAAATTTACCTAATCAAGTATTAACATTCTAGCATCTTACTACATGCTTTCAAGAAGCCCTAACTACCAAGAATAATTTTTGGTTGATAATAGTTTTGTTACTGCGTTATTTATTGGTATAAAAAAAGAAAAAAATTTCAATTACAAGGGACAAATATTGTGTTTGGTTAATATCTGAGCTTTATCAATTTAAGCCAAGGGCCCAAGAGCGAGCATACAACCATTGTGGTTACTAAAACATTCAACGCAAGCGAGTCTTTAGCCGTCATTGCGAATAGGGCTTATTGTTTGTTGGTGTAGCTAGTAAGATTGGCAGGTTGACAGATCAAGAACGTTGTTTGGGTGGAGAGATCAAGAGTGTTGTTTGCATGTTGTTGCATTGAAAAATCAAGAATTTTGTCTGCATGTGGTTTCATCCAACATGATTGTACTGTTCTTACTTACAGAGGCCTCAAGCCACTATGAGAAACCCAAGTTTACAACGTGAAGAATCAAATATGGAGATGGAAGCGTATCAGTAAAAAGATAAGTAATGTTTTTATTTCTGTGAAATATTGAATATTTCTTGCGTTAAGTATGAGGAGTTGGTTTGATTATTTTCTTGAAAAGATTGGTATTATACTAATATTTTAGAAAGATATTGATCTTAGTGATTTACCATGGTAAAAGACATAATCCATGTTTATGTTAATCTTTTTGTTTTTCGAAAAGTAATAAGGATTTATATTATGTTAATCTCTTAAAAAGATATTGATCTTAGTGATTTACCATGGTAAAAGATATTGATCTTAGTTCTTGAAAATATTGGTATTATATTAATATTTTAGTAAGATATCATTCTTAGAAATATACCATGGTAAAAGACAACTTATTGTACTCGTTTTTTTTCTGAAAAGAATCCATGTTGTCTCTTATTGAAAAGATTGCTATTATGTTAGCCGTTCCTATTATGTGAATCTTTTATATGAAAATAATAGTTAAGAATGGTAGAATTCTAAGAAGTTTTTTCTAAAAAGAATCCATGTTGTCTCTTCTCGAAAAGATTTCTATTATGTTTATCTTTGCTATTATGTTAATGTTTTACATGAAAATAGTATTATGATGATAGAATTCTAAGAAGAGAATATGGGTTGCCTACATTAAAGGAATAATTATCTCTCTTCCATGCACAAAGGGGGAGAGTTATCTCTCTTGCATACACAAATAACAGCCATTGTGTTATAGACGTATATATCTTGTATGGATAAAAGAAATATTGAGCTATCTTAATCTTTAGGAAAAATATGTGAGTATTTTTATGCTATCAAAACTATTATGTTAGTTTATGTTAGTTTCTTTTGGAATAAGATCATGTATATTAATGCAATATTTGTATTAGAATTCATTGGAAAGAATATACATTTGTATGTGGGAAATGATAGCATGTTTGTTATCCTAAATTGGAAAAGATTTTTTGGGAAAGAAAATGAATGAAATGTACAAAAACTAAAGTAATGTTTTGGTTTCCTTGAAATATATATGTGGGTAATGTTGGTATAATATTTGGAGAATAAGACATGTATTCTTATGCTTTATTCCATTAGTTTTATAGAAAATAAACCATGTTTTTGCATGCCTATTATGTTATATTTCCTCGAAAAAGAAACATGTGTTTGCATGCTTTATTGTGTTAAGTATTCTTTTGGGAAATTATTTTGGAAACTATATGCATTGAATGCATAGGAACAACATTCATCGTGTTAGATTTATTATAATTTCATGCTCCAAAAGCAATAGCTGAAGGGTTGGTTCTTTTCTTAAAGTTTAAGTAACTGGAATGCACATTGTGTCATTTTTCCATTAAAGGAATTTTTGGAGAGTTGTAGTGATTTGTCTTGTACGAATGTGAGCATGTATGAGAAGTGTCATAATAATGTGAGGATTATTTTGACATGAATTGATAATTACTTGCTTACGCTAAGGTAGTGGTGTTAGAAGAAAGCATGTTGTGATACTTTATTCACATCTCATGTATGCACATGAATTAGTGTTAAACGATCGCTTAAATATTGATTATGGATTGATTGAGGCTTTATCTAATCATGCTATAAAAGCTTGTTGTTGACATCAATGACAGGGAACGATGGTGACTTATGAAAAAGAAATATCATGTTTAACATGGTGGCAGGTAAATGATCAATGGTTCATCTAGATGAGTGCGAGTTGTGGGATAGTCCATTGTAGGTACATCCATGCTACCAAGATATGAAGATATGATAATTATATTAAGATATGAAGATTAGTGGGTAAATGCTATGATAATTATTTTAATGGATTTAAGCTAGATATTTGTATATTTCTTTGTAAGATTTATAACAATGGTTAAGGGGTGGTCTCCTTTATAACCCATTGAGTGAGGGGTGACCACCCTCAGGAGTGTTTAATAATAAAATTAAACGTTTGCTCGTTTTCACCCTACGGGGTTTCCAGGGTATATTGTTGTTCAGTGGTGTGATTGATTATTATGTGAGATTGACGATGATGATTCCTTGCTTGTTTTGATGTTCATAATTTCAAGTATATGATTAATTAATCTAGTTAAATGAGTCCTGAAATGAATGTAAGGTTACATCGTACAATTTATGTTAATAGCTCACAAGAATGGTTGTTAATGGTTATGCAACATTACTATTTCTCTATTAAAATTTTCTATGCACTGATGAAAATTCTATCTAATGATTAGTGAAAAATATTGAATAATGATTTTGAATAGTTCAGTGTGGGCAATTTGGGTACGTTACAGGAAGGAGGGGTCGTTTATGGAGCCGCAGGAATTTTCAGCGAAATGTCTCCAGTATGGTAGCGGCACTATGAGGGTTAAGATGGTAATCTTAAACAAGAACTGGAAGCCTCTTCTCGGATCGTCGTATAGGGGAGAAATCACCGTTGCTTCGACTTCATTATAAGGTCACTAAAGAAGATTATGGTGCCACACGAAGACGCATCGGTCGTTGATTGAGACCATCGTTAGAGGGCATTCCAGAGCTCAAATAAGCTCATACACCCAACTCTGTCTCTCTATGTAGTTATTAACAGGACTACTATTATGCGTCGGGACTGAAGCTGAAATCTCGGCAACCATGGTTACACCTTAACATAATCGAATTTGAGAACCGGAGAAGCTGAAATGTCGGTAACCATGGTTACACCGTAACGTAATCGACTTTGAGAGCCGGAGAATTTTGGTTGTCACTAATTATAACCATGTTGGATGGTCAGATCTAGATATGTATTGATAAGGTTGAAGTCAGTCAATTTAAAAAGTAGATCATGTTTCGGACGAACTTGAGTTGTAATTATGATGTCCGGAAAAATTTGTAGCTGCCCATGCCAGTTTCATGCTTTTCATGATTTTAGCCTTGTTTCGCTATCTAATATAATTCATAATTCTAACTAAAATCGGCATGTCTTCGGATTTCTAGTTGCAGTGATCTTAATATTTTAGTTAATATCTAGTTGGAGTGATCTCAATATTTTAGTTAATCTGAGGTCATAAGGAGCTTTATGGGATGGCATAAAATGCATGACTTGTAAATGAGATTATTTAATGCTTAAATATAAAACTGGTTTACGATGTAAATTAAACCAGTATATAGTTGGAGTGATCTCAATATTTTAGTTAATTTGAGGTCATAAAGAGCTTTATTGCATGGCATAAAATGCATGACTTGTAAAAGAGATTATTTAATGTTAAATATAAAACTATAAAACTGGTTTACGATATAAATTAAAACAGTATATATTGTGATTAAAAGAAAATTTTCATATATTTTTAAATTAATATTTAAATTAGTATTATTTTTGTTTTAGATTTAGTAGGGGAGACATATTTGGAGATTGAATTTTCAATTATTTAAATACACAACAGATGGTTAACATAGTTTTTTCCAATTATATTACTATAAAATATTTAAATTGAACTTTTATATTATATAATATAATTTTATTTATTTATTTTTAATATATATATTATAATAGAAAGTGCATTTCTATCATTTACATTCTCACTACTTACTATGGTTTATGTTAGAATTTTAACCAATATGTATTAAAAATTAGAGTTATATATATATATATATATATATATATATATATATAAAAGATTGATTTATTTATTTATTTATTTTTAATATATATATATATTATGGTAGAAAGTGTATTTCTATTATTTACATTTTCACTACCTACTATGGTTTATGTTAGAATTTTAACCAATATGTATTAGAAGTTAGAGTTATATATATATATATATATGTATATATATATATATATATTTATTTATTTATTTATTTTTAATATATATATATAATGGTAGAAAATGCATTTCTACCATTTACATTTCCACTACCTACTATGGTTTATGTTAGAATTTTAATGGTTTATATTATAATTTTGACCCAGATGTATTAGACGTTAGAGTTATATATATATAACTCTATGATTTAGTAAGGTGGTTGATATAGGTTGTTGATTGGTGTATAAAAGGTGGAAAGTATATAAACTACATTCCACATTAATAAATGTGGTTGTGCTAGGGGAGTATGTGTGGGGTGGGTTCATTGATCATAGTTAATGAGGGTTTATAAGGTTGATTAAAGTTGACCATAGTCAAGATTACATTAATGATATTGCTAATATTGCATTAATTTTAGTAAAAAAAAAGTTATATTGCTAATATTACATTATTTTTAGCAAAAAAAGTTATATTAATGGTTCAGATGGCCATAGAATAATTTTGTTTAGGTTTATAAAATAGAATTTTCCTTAATAATTTCTAAAAAGAATTAAAAATATTTATTTAATAAAAATAAATAAATATATTTAGAAAAAATAAAACTTATATCTATATTAATTTGTGAAAATATATAACAATATTTAAAGAAAAAAGGATAAAATTTTGAATAATAAATATATTTATTTTTTTTTAGTTTGATTTTATTGTAATTTTATTGTAATTTTAAAAATAATAAATAAATATATATATATATATATATATATATATATATATATATATATATATATATATATATATATGTAATATTTAAAGAAAAAGATAAAATTTTGAATAACAAATATATTTATTTTTCTATTATATTATTAGTTTTATTTTATTGTAATTTTAAAAATAATATATATATATATATGAAGAAAAACTATATATATATAAGAACATATTCGCATTATCTGTAAAGGGAAAATCAACTCTTAACCTTCGCAAACATCCCAAAACCATATGAGACAGTGATCAATATTCACGCCGACATTTCATAAGAACTTGGAAATGAAAATTAATCTGAAACTATAACATCAGAGATTCAAAATTCTAGACACGGAGTTCAGATAAAATTTCTGAAAATTGAAACAATTTGGAACGAGAAATTTAGCGGGATTCCTAATAAGAAACAAGATAAGTTGCGGAAAAGCAAGTCCTTGCTCTAAGGATATAGAATACAGGTCAAATAGAAATAGGGATATAGAATACGGGTGAAACAGAAAACAATTGCTCTAGGGATATAGAATACACGTAAAATAGAAAACGATATAGAATATAGGTGAAATAGAAAACAAGTGAAAAAGGCTTTGTGGCCATCATGACATTAGTTCGCTCCCCGTCGTGACACTGAATACAGGTGAAAATAAAAACAATGACAGAGATTGGCAATTACGACATTATTTGGCTCATCCTGAAATTGAAATTGAAATGTTTATTTGGTAAGATGTATGCAGCCTTGTCATCCTCACCTGATAATTGAATGGACGCTCATGATTTGTTTTTCTAGATTTTATTAATTTTGATGCGTTTTTACATTTGGTTACCTAGTTTCTCTACAAATTCCTATTTCCAGGAAATCTCTTTATTCCTCATCAGTGAAGAGATTAAATTATTTTTTTAATTTTTTCAAGTTAATAAACAACATACCTCATAAGCACAATGTACAATAATATATATAATATAATATATTATAATATAATAAAAGATAATATGATAATGAAAGTGTCATTTTTAACTAATTTTTATAAATGCATAAGCACAATGTACAATAATAAATATAATATATTATAATATGATAACATAATGAAAAATAATATGATAATGAGAGTGTAATATTTTAGTTAATTCAAACATGAACATATTGTAACTTGGACATCCCGGGACCATTGACATATTAAACTTCAAGTTTCTATGAACTTTATATTATCCTCAACTTGGTAAAATTTACATTGACATATTAAACATCAAGTTCCAATGAACTTTAAATTATTCTCAAGTTGGTACAATTTACAAAAATGTGGCCATAAATGAAGACCCTGCAGCCGCTACAAATTCAAATATCGAATATCCAGATTCGAGTAAGGGGTTTCCATTTTCTTGGAAGTAAGTATTTAAAGCGAAGAGGGAAACTAGATCAAAGTCCAACTAGACTTCTTTCTTGCAATTTTCTGCATGACATGCTGCACTGAAGTCTCTGTCAAATAATCCAAACAGGCGATCGTTCTCAAGATGAGATTTGTTAAAATAATAAGAGTAACCAGATATATTCAAGATGAGTTTTGAATATTAAAAATTGAATTTAAAACCATCTTTGAAAAAAATGAATAATAAGATTTGTTAAAATAATACGAGTAACCAGATATATTGAAGATGAGTTTTGAATATTAAAACAACTATAAAAAGTTAGGTTGAATTTCAAACTATCTCTGAAAACAATTTTTGAAAAAAATGAATAATGAGATTTGTTAAAATAATACGAGTAATCAAAATATTGAAAATGAGTTTTGAATATTAAAACAACTCTAAGTAAAATTTAAAACTATCTTTGAAAAAAATGAATAACCTTTGCCCTTGAAGCCCCTGCCTTTGATGCTTATGCTACCTCTGTGGCCTCTGTGCCTGCTTATACTTCTGCTTCCACTTAAATAGGGCCCAGGATTGGAAATGGAGCTGCCTTCCCTTATAGCTTTGATGCTTGTTTTGCTTTCATCGATGCCTATGCCCATGCCTTTCCTCCTGCTGAAACGACTGCTATTGGTGCTTTTGCTCGGCTAACATCTAACTTTGGATCCGTATCCGAGCGGGGTGATGGCTCTGAACAATAATGAAATAAAGTAAAGAATAAAAAGTTAAGTTGAATTTAAAACTATCTTTGAAAAATTGAATAATAATGAGCAACAATGAAATGAAGTGCAAATAAAAAAAATAATAAGAACAACAACAATTCACATGAATAGATTACAACTTCATCATTAATAACAAATAATAAGTAAAAATAAGAAGAAATAAAAAATTAAGTTAAATTTAAAACTATCTTTGAAAAAAATGAATAATAATAAGTAACCATGAAATAAAGTAAAAAGAAAATAAAAATAAGAAAAAATAATAAGAACAACAATTCACATGAATAAATTACAACTTCTTCATCAATAACGAATAATGATAACAATTGGAAAACATTTCATCCTCAATAACAAATAATGATAACAATTGGAAAGCATACGATGAGAGTATGATGGAATCCAGGAGCACAATATGATTAGTTCATATATGTAAATATGATAAGTTCACATATTTAAATGTGGGTCACCTACTTTTATTCATATTCATGAATACAAGTCCACTAATAAATTAATAATATAATATAAATGTAATAAATTAATGATATCATATAAATGTAATAAATTAAATAATTTATATTATATGAATACAAGTTTACCAATAAATTAATAATATAATATAAATGTAATAAATTCAATAATGTTGCATATATAATCATCTACAAATATAAATTTAAAAAATTAAATAGTGTTTTATATAATCATTGAAAAGTTGTGAAACCACCTTTCTCACCAATTAAACCATTTTCACATATTTTTGTTTTATTAATCAGTAACAAGTTACAAATCAGTAATAAATTATTTTGTAGTAATATGTTAATTTGTTTTATCAATGAGTAATAAGTTTTATTATTTTGTTTTATTAATCAATAATAAGTTTTCTTACTTTGTTTTAATAAGTTACTTTGTTTTATCAATTAGTAATAAGTTAACCACCGATTAAGCCTTTGTTTTAATAAGTTACTTTATTTTATCAATCAGTAATAAGTTAACCACCGATTAAGCAATTTTCACATATCTTTATTTCATTAATCAATAATAAGTTACTTTGTTTTATCAATGAGGAATAAGTTAACCACCAATTAACCGATTTTCACATACCTTTGTTTTATTAATCAGTAATAAGTTAACCACCAATTAAGCGATTTTCACATACCTTTGTTTTATTAATCAATAATAAGTTACTTTATGAACATTAACTAAAAAACAGTATCTATATTAATGTAATGTGTATCTAATTAAAAGATAGATAAACTAATCTCACTTTATACATTTTAAATATATGTACCTAAATCTACCAATCTATGAATAGATGTACGTTTTGGATACTCAAACTGAACTATCTACATAGTTCTGATTTGTATACAGAATAGAATTCAACCATCAACAAATCTCTGCTGAAACTAATTCAACATGTTTTGGATACTCAAACTGAACTATCTACATAAGAGAGTTCAACAGTCAAAGTTATGATTTTTATACAGAATAGAATTCAACCGTCAACACATTTCTGCCAAAACTAATTCAATAACCAGTTTCTCAACAGTTCTGATTTGTGTATTGAAGAGAATTCAACAGTCAACACATCATCTCTATCGAAACTAATTAAATATTTAATATGAGAGAAAGAAAATATCGGCCAGTTTCTCAAAAGTTCTGATTTGTCTACTGAAGAGAATTCAAAAGTCAACACATCATCTCTACAGAAACTAATTGAGTACTTAATGTGGGAGAGAAAATATAGACGAGTCTCTGAAATTGATGACATGTAAAACTTGCTTCCCTCGGCGAAGGTTAGCCGTCTTGTCTATGAGCTGCAGAAATACGAAGGCTAGCCGATTTGTTTATGAGAAGAAAAAAACGAAGTAGTAAAAAAAATGAATAAACAATAATTATAATAATAAGAAATTCCCATAAAGATCTAAATAAACTGAATAAACAAGAATTATAATAATAAAAAATTCACATAAAAATATATATAAGTGCAATCAGATGCCTCCATTGAACCTTACGTTACATTTTGCAGATATTTGGTCTAATGTCTGAACAAAACTAGGATTTATAGATTTATGTGGGCTTCATGAAAGTAAAAGCAAGGTCTCCCAATTACTATTGAATGGTGGTCAGCTTAGTGATGTGAAGAGTTGAGGACCTAGCTTCAACGCCCAATGTTTCCACCATTGGCACATTTGTTTCCACCATTTACACAGTTGAAAACATGTGTTCGTTATGGATTCTGCTATGAAGAATACCCTGTTGAAAACATGTGTTTGTTATGGATCTTGCCATGAAGAATACCTTGTTGAAAACATGTGTTCGTTATGGATCCTGCCATGAAGAATACCTTGTTGAAAACATATGTTCGTTACGCATCCTGCAATGAAGAATACTTTCCGTGGTGCATAGCCAAAAAATTTAATGGACAAGTGTTTGAAGTGTTTAATTTCTATATAGAGAAACTTATAATCGTGACCACTTGTCCATTCTTATACACCGGGAGAAGTACATCACTAAAATAAATTTGTGGGCCCATATTCTAAGCACTTATCCAGCCTATAGTAAGATCTATCATGCATGTTAGGTAAGGCAAATGCTTCCCCTTTGTGGGCCCATATTCTAAGCACTTATCCAGCCTATAGTAAGATCTATCATGCATGTTAGGTAAGGCAAATGCTTCCCCTTGCACGGTTTCAGAGTCATTTTACTGACTAGTGTCTATCTACGTCAGTTCCAAATTGTTGTCATGAATGAACCCGGAGTTGAAGACAATTTTCTTGTTGCGCAACAAATTCCACTAGTCGTCTTACCTTGAGCCTAGAAAGCTTTCTCCAATAAGAATGACTTACTGTGAAGACTTTCCAAGATTGTCAAAAGAAGGAAATTCAGGTAATAGACATTGTTGATGATCCCTTTCGTACTATATTTATCGCCATATTGATCGACATGAAGATTACAATGATTTTTAGTAGATTTTAATGTGTTCATGCAGATGTTTCTTTTATGACCACGACTTCCTGTGCGCAAAGCCCAGATATCGCCGTTCTCTAAAATTTATCTGGCATGTTATTTTGTGCATATATCACATCTTTCAGTTAAGTTCAAATTCACGAAAACTTCTTTTAAAACAGGATTAGAGATTCATTTTTTCCTGTTTATGTTGCGAACAGAAAAAATAGTTTGTTTTAATTTAAATTCTTGAAAAATTATCTTCCCGCAATCTTTTAATCAATCTTTTAAAACATCACGATGCCTATGCTCAGAAGATTTTAGCGAAATTTTTAATTTTTTTTATGTGCATTTTCTATACTGTATTTTTTTTCTTTTAATACTACCTCTATGGTGTAAAAACTAGAGAGTGGTTTCAGTGTAAATTGCCTCAGAAAATATCAGAATTTCTATTGAAAACTGGTACTGGTACTGCAACATTCACAGTGGACATTTATTTTATGCTCTGGAAACTTCTGATGCTCGCTTTCCATCTCCTAGATTTCATAGGTAGCCTGAGCATAAGCTAAAGAAATTCATAGAGATAATTTCCCAAGCAGAACATGCAGTAAAAAACTTCTGATGTCCCCTTGCCATCTCCTGGATTTCATAGTCCTTGATTTCATAAATAGCGTGAGCATAAGCTAAATAAATGCATAGAAATAATTTCCCAAGCGAAACATGTAGCAAATTTGGGAAGCTGGGTGTAGCAGAGGGTTGTGTGTCAAAGAAGGCTCAGCGCAGAGGGTTGCGTGTCACATAAGGCTCAGGGAATAGTGGCAAGTGTCATAGAACCCTAAGGGAAGAGGGTTGCCTGTCAAGAAAGGCTCGGGGAATCGTGGAAAGATTAGTTTGCAGTGTCAACAATAATGTATTATCCCATGCATTTTTGCTCAAACAATTAATGTTAACAAATTAATGCTAGCATTACTTGATCATCCAAAAAGAATTCCACATAGTATGTTTTTTATCCTACATTCTCCGTACAGAATGTGCTCTAGGACTCGGGAAGAGGCTAATAAGATGAGAACATTGTTCAATGGCCAACAATTAATAGAGCGGTGAAAAAGTGTATTATAACATTTTCTTTAAAACTTTGGGTTTATTGTTTTGATTCCCGATACTAATACAAATCATCCGATGGATTACTATAGTCCCTTTAACCCCGATGGGGCAGGGACTAACAAGGTGAATGGCTTAGTTCAAGATTTTAGACCAAATTTCTGAACGGTTGTAATTTTTTCCATAAAGAAAACCTTACTCTAACTTGCGAGTGTTTAAAATCTGAACTCCAAGAATTCGGACAAAGGATTACCACGACCTCGCTGGCTGTCAACGTTTGTCTCAACAGAGGATGACGATGGATAAGTAACCATCTCCCATTTAATTTGGTCGTTGCTCTGTATATACATCTATTATTAACCTTGAAGGATTAGGACCCTTGAATCTAAAGCATAAAGGTAAGGTTTTTCAACAGCAGTCCGCATGACGTGCGCATTATGGTGATGGAAAATATGGAGACACCGGACACAGAAGAAATGACGAACATTGCGGACCCTGTGATCCGAACCCGCGACCGAACCTCCCTCAGTATCAAACCCCATATTTTTCCCTACCACATATACTCGTCCTCTCCTTTACAAATCTCATTCTCGAGGTACCCTATTCTAACGCTTGCGCTGAACATAAGAGGCCATAGATTATTGGTGATCTCATTCGCCAATAATCAACCTCGCTGGCTGTCAACGTTTGTCTCAACAGAGGATGACGATGGATAAGTAACCATCTCCCATTTAATTTGGTCGTTGCTCTGTATATACATCTATTATTAACCTTGAAGGATTAGGACCCTTGAATCTAAAGCATAAAGGTAAGGTTTTTCAACAGCAGTCCGCATGACGTGCGCATTATGGTGAGTAAAAATACACAGCAGTGTATTATTTTACAGAAAGAGACAGAGAAGAGGGGGGAGTGTTGGATGGTAAATTCCAACTGCCATGAACGAATTGCAGGCGGCAGCACTGAGCGCGGCGGACAAGTGATCGGCGTGGAATTAAACCAACGGCAGGTTTGCTGAGATGAACGGTTTGCGGGGGGTCGACCAGCTCGACAGTTAACGGAACCATACCCCCCGCAGTTGACCAGCCGTGGGGCCGTTGACCGAGAATTTGTGGCTGTGGTTTAGTACGGGGGGTCACCCATCCGATGGGTACGGCCAAATTCATACCCCCCGCAACCACCAGCCTTGAGGTGGCTCCGCCACATGTGTTCAGCGCGCCACCAGTCCACCGCCAATCCACCACCGCCGCGGGAAATTCAAACGGTGCCAGCAAATTCAAAATTTGCCATAAATTTTTAAATCGGTGCTGACAGATTTTAATGAGGCATTAATGAAATTTTTAAGCGGTAGAATTTTTGCAATTTTGTCAACAAATTGCATTAATTGTTTCTTAGATATTTTTCTTATAAATTTAGAATAGAAGTGTATTGTAATTTTTTTTTACACAGACAGAATGTAAGCACAGCAGTGCGTTTATAAAAACAGAGAGATTGCAGATTTAAATTATACACAGCAGTGTGTAATTTTTACAGAGAGCAGAATTAAAAATACACAGAGGTGTATATTTTATAAAAACACAGTGAGTTGTTTTTAATAGACAGAGAGCTGTTTATTTTTTTTAGAGACAGAGAAGAGTTTCTGGAACTGTGTTTTGTAACAGTCCAGCAGTTGTAAATCCCTCTGTGACAGAGGAATAACTTGTAAACAATTTTATGGAATAAAATTTGTGTTATAGAGTTAAAATTCTGTTACTGTGTATGCAAATTTTTTAAATATTTCTCTGTGTTAGAAGAGGCAGCTTTATTATTTTGGAATTCAGCAAATTTCCAACACAGCAGTCCGCATGACGTGCGCATTATGGTGATGGAAAATATGGAGACACCGGACACAGAAGAAATGACGAACATTGCGGACCCTGTGATCCGAACCCGCGACCGAACCTCCCTCAGTATCAAACCCCATATTTTTCCCTACCACATATACTCGTCCTCTCCTTTACAAATCTCATTCTCGAGGTACCCTATTCTAACGCTTGCGTTGAACATAAGAGGCCATAGATTATTGGTGATCTCATTCGCAGCCCTGCAAAGGGATTCTGTATGTATTTTGCATTCATTAATGTGTAACTGTATGCCATTAATATTGTATACGCCTATGAGTTGGGTGTTGTAGGGTACTCTCTGCACTAAGGCATTCGGGATAAGCGGTTCCATGCCCTATGCTTGGGACAACCATGGCCTTGTCTTCAGGCTCGCAATATACAATGGTGCTTATTCGCAAACATAAAACCTCGATATACAATGGCGCTTATTCGCAAACATCAAATCTCCAGAGGCTTTACCCTACAGGAGCGAAGGTGGCTATCACGGAGCATTACTTTAAGCGCACGTGCTATCAATATTTTTCGAGCAATATCTTAATTAATGCATTGAAACAGTATATGTTAACTCTTGAATTTAAGAAAATACAAAATCTAAGAATTGAGATAAGATTCTCTAGTGCAAATAAATATATATATATATATATATATATATATATTGGTTTCCACTTATTGTAGCCTCAGCATCCGTGTGGAAAACACTTCCAACGTCCAGATCCTCATGACTTTGAAGGACATGCATGTGGAGAGCATGTTGCATGCCCATGTGGAAAGCAATCACTGCTTCATATAAGAAAAAATAAATAAATAAATAAAAAATAAAAAACAAGTCGCGGTGGTTGAACATTATACGAAAGGCATCGACGTCCAGAAGGGGTCCTCGAATGACAATAATAATATCAACACCAACGTCCTGCATGGCTATTCCAACCGAGAGGAAACGAGGCTTAGGGTGGACGAATATGAAAGGTGCTGGTACACGACAAAAATACACTAAAATAATGCAACACTCCGAAATAATAGAAAATCATTGTAAATGGGTTTATAAGGATGGATATGGTGTTCGGTGCAGAGTTCAGAATATTGTGTTTAGTTGTTGATATTATTAATAATTTTTAATATTAGCACAATCACATTATATTTACTAATGTGGTTGATATACGCTGATAGGCGTATATAAAATAGATTTATAACCACATTTACTAATGTGGTTGATATAAGCTGATAGACCTATATCCACTACCCATCACATTAATTTATATATCAATAAATAAATATTATATATAATAATTTTATTATATTAACTTGAAATATATATAATATATATTAATATAAAAATAATATAAATAATATATAATAATTTAATATTTATTTATATATTAATATCATAGATGATTATATTATTAATAAACCAAAAGAACTAATAATATATTAATAATATATACTATATAATATGATAGTTGATTATATTATTAATAATATTATAATATTACTAATAATCATTGTTAATAAATATTTGAATATTTATCTATAATGACTATTAGTAATATTATAATATTACTAAATAAATATTATAATATTATAATATTATTAATATATACAAAAATATTTTATATATATTACTAATATTATAATAAGTATTAATAATATATATTAATAATATTTATTAATATAAAAATAACTTAAATAATATATAGTATTTTAATATATATTTATATATTAATATCATAGATGGTTATATTATTAATAAACCAAAAGAACTAATAATATATTAATAATATATATTATATCATAGTTGGTTATATTATTAATAATAATATTATAATATTACTAATAATCATTATTAATAAATATTTGAATATTTATTTATAATATATATTAATATATTAATAATATTAAACGCAAGAGAGTAATAAACCATATGAAACAATATTTAAAAACAAAAAACCTAAGAGATTAATAAACCCTAACAATTAATATTTTAAAGTGAAGATATTAATAAACACAAGGGATAATTAATAATACAAACCCAATGTCATCATAAACCAAAGGTTTAAATATTATAAACCATAGGAATTGGTGAACCCAAAGGATAAATATTATAAACATAAGGGAGCAATATTAAAAACACAAGAGATTAATAAACCGTAAGAATTGATATTTTAAACTAAAAAACCTAATAAATTAATAATCCATAAGAATCAGTATTTTAAACATAAGATATTAATAAACCAACGATATTATTAACATTATAAACCAAAAGAACTAATAGACCTAAGGGTTTAATGTTATAAAGCAAAGGAATCAGCGAACCCAAGGGATAAATATCATAAACCTAATGGATGAATATTATAAACAATAAACCCTAAGAATTAATATTTTAAACTGAAAAATCTAAGAAATTAACAAACCCTGAGAATTAGTATTTTAAACTCAAGAGAGTAATAAACCGAATGTGTGATTAACATTATAAACCAAAAGAACTAATAAACCCAAGGGTTTAATATTATAAACCAAAGGAGTCAGTGAACCCAAGGGATAAATATTAAAAACCTAAGGGATCAATAAGGCTAAGAGAAATATTAAAAACAATAGAGATTAATAAAACCCAAGAGTTTAATACTATAAACCAAATCAATTGGTGAACCCAAGGGAAAACCATTATCCAAAAAATTATAAACCAAAGGAATTGGTGAACCCAAGGGAATTGATTTAAACATCGAGACAATTATTGTCACAATGCGACGTTGGACCAACTATGACCAAGTTTGGCCATGGGTGATTTTCATATTGAGACAATATTTGTCAGAATGCGACATTTGATCATGGATGACATTGATCGATTATTCATAGTATAAACCAAAAGAACTAATAAATCCAAGGGTTTAATATTATAAACCAAAGGAATTGGTGAACCCAAGGGACAACCATCACCCAAGAAATTATAAACCAAAAGAAATTGGTGAACCCAAGGGAATTGATTTAAACATTGAGAGAATTATTGTGAGAATGCGACGTTGGACCAACTATGACCAGGGTTGGCCATGGGTGATTTTCATATTGAGACAATATTTGTCAGAATGTCACATTTGATCATGGATGACATTGATCGATTATTCATATTATAAACCAAAAGAACTAATAAACTCAAGGGTTTAATATTATAAACCAAAGGAATTGGTGAACCCAAGGGACAACCATTACCCAACAAATTATAAACCAAAAGGAATTGGTGAACCCAAGGGAATTGATTTAAACATTGAGACAATTGTCGTCACAATGCGACGTTGGACCAACTATGACCATGGTTGGCCATGGGTGATTTTCATATTGAGACAATGTTTGTCATAATGTGTCATTTGATCATGGATGACATTGATCGATTATTCATATTATAAACCAAAAAAACTAATAAACCCAAGGGTTTAATATTATAAACCAAAGAAAGTGGTGAACCCAAGGGAAAATTATTACCCAAAAAATTATAAACCAAAGGAATTGGTGAACCAAAGGAAATTGATTTAAACATTGAGACAATTGTTGTCACAATGCGACGTTGGACCAAGTATGACCATGGTTGGCCATGGGTGATTTTCATATTGATACAATGTTTGTCACAATGTAACATTTGATCATGGATGACATTGATCGATTATTTATATTATAAACCAAAAAAAATAATAAACCCAAGGGTTTAATATTATAAACCAAAGGAATTGGTGAACCCAAGGGACAACCATAACCCAAAAAATTATAAACCAAAGTAATTGGTGAACCCAAGGGAATTGATTTAAACATTGAGACAATTGTTTTCACAATGCGACGTTGGACCAAGTATGACCATGGTCGGCCATGGGTGATTTTCATATTGATACAATGTTTGTCACAATGTGACATTTGATCATGGATGACATTGATCGATTATTCATATTATAAACCAGAAAAACTAATAAACCCAAGGGTTTAATATTATAAACCAAAGGAATTGGTGAACCCAAGGGACAATCATTACCCAAAAAATTATAAACCAAAGTAATTGGTGAACCCAAGGGAATTGATTTAAACATTGAGACAATTGTTGTCACAATGCAACATTGGACCAACTATGACCAGGGTTGTCCATGGGTAAACTAATAAACCCAAGGGTTTAATATTATAAACCAAAGGAATTGGTGAACCCAAGGGACAACCATTACTCAAAAAATTATAAACCAAAGTAACTGGTGAAGCCAAGGGAATTGATTTAAACATTGAGACAATTGTTGTCACAATGTGACATTCGACCAACTATGACCAGGGTTGGCCATGGGTGATTTTCATATTGAGACAATATTTGTTAGAATGTGACATTTGATCATGGATGACATTGATCGATTATTCATATTATAAACCAAAAAAACTAATAAACCCAAGGGTTTAATATTATAAACCAAAGGAATTGGTGAACCCAAGGGACAACCATTACCCAAAAAATTATAAACCAAAAGGAATTGGTGAACCCAAGGGAATTGATTTAAACATTGAGACAATTGTTGTCACAATGCGACATTTGACCAACTATGACCATGGTTGGCCATGGGTGATTTTCATATTGATACAATGTTTGTCAGAATGTGACATTTGATCATGCATGACATTGATCGATTATTCATAGTATAAACCAAAAAAACTAATAAACCCAAGGGTTTAATATTATAAATCAAAGGAATTGGTGAACCCAAGGACAACCATTACCCAAAAAATTATAAACCAAAGGAATTTGTGAACCCAAGGGAATTTATTTAAACATTGAGACAATTGTTGTCACAGTGCGACATTGGACCAACTATGACCAGGGTTGGCCATGGGTGATTTTCATATTGAGACAATATTTGTCAGAATGTGACATTTGATCATGGATGACATTGATCGATTATTCATATTATAAACCAACAGAACTAATAAACCCAAGGGTTTCATATTATAAACTAAAGGAATTGGTGAACCCAAGCGACATCCATTACCCAACAAATTATAAACCAAAAGGAATTGGTGAACCCAAGGAATTGATTTAAACATTGAGACAACTGTTGTCACAATGCGACATTGGACCAACTATGGACATAGTTGGCCATGGGTGATTTTCATATTGATACAATGTTTTTTAGAATGTAACATTTGATCATGGATGACATTGATCAATTATTCATATTGTAAACCAAAAAAACTAATAAACCCAAGGGTTTAATATTATAAACCAAAGGAATTGGTGAACCCAAGGGACAACCATTACCCAAAAAATTATAAACCAAAGGAATTGGTGAACCCAAGGGAATTGATTTAAACATTGAGACAACTGTTGTCACAATGCGACATTGGACCAACTATGACCAGGGTTGGCCATGGGTGATTTTCATATTGAGACAATATTTGTCAGAATGTGACATTTGATCATGGATTACATTGATCGATTATTCATATTATAAACCAAAATAACTAATAAACCCAAGGGTTTAATATTATAAACTAAAAGAATTGGTGAACGCAAGGGACAACCATTACCCAACAAATTATAAACCAAAAGGAATTGGTGAACCCAAGGGAATTGATTTAAACATTGAGACAATTGTTGTCGAAGCAAGACATCTGGATCAACTACGTACTCATGGTTGGCCAAGGGTGATTTTCATATTGATACAATGTTTTTCAGAATGTGACATTTGATCATGGATGACATTGATCGATTATTCATATTATAAACCAAAAAAATTAATAAACCCAAGGGTTTAATATTATAAACCAAAGGAATTGGTGAACCCAAGGGACAACCATTACCCAACAAATTATAAACCAAAAGGAATTGGTGAACCCAAGGGAATTGATTTAAACATTGAGACAATTGTTGTCACAATGTGACATTGGACCAACTATGATCATGGTTGGCCATGGGTGATTTTCATATTGAGACAATGTTTGTCAGAATGTGTCATTTGATCATGGATAACATTGATTGATTATTCATATTATAAACCAAAAGAACTAATAAACCCAAGGGTTTAATATTATAAACCAAAGGAATTGATTTAAACATTGAGACAATTGTTGTCACAATGCGACGTTGGACCAACTATGACCATGGTTGGCCATGGGTGATTTTCATATTGAGACAATATTTGTCAGAATGTGACATTTGATCATGGATGACATTGATCGATTATTCATATTATAAACCAAAAAGAACTAATAAACCCAAGGGTTTAATATTATAAACCGAAGGAATTGGTGAACCCAAGGGACAACCATTACCGAACAAATTATAAACCAAAAGGAATTGGTGAACCCAAGGGAATTGATTTAAACATTGACACAATGGTTGTCACAATGCGACGTTGGACCAACTATGACCATGGTTGGCTACGGGTGATTTTCATATTGATACAATGTTCATTAATGTGACATTTGATCATGGATGACATTGATCGATTATTCATATTATAAACCAAAAAAACTAATAAACCCAAGGGTTTAATATTATAAACCAAAGGAATTGGTGAACCCAAGAGACAACCATTACCCAAAAAATTATAAACCGAAGGAATTGGTGAACCCAAGGGAATTGATTTAAACATTGAGACAATTGTTGTCACAATGCGACATTGGACTAAATATGACCAGGGTTGGCCATGGGTGATTTTCATATTGAGACAATATTTGTCAGAATGTGACATTTGATCATGGATGACATTGATCGATTATTCATATTATAAACCAAAAGAACTAATAAACCCAAGGGTTTAATATTATAAACCAAAGGAATTGGTGAACCCAAGGGAATTGATTTAAATTATTTGTTTTGTTTAGGGAATGAAACATTTTAGAATAATTAGTATATATATATATATATATATATATATATATATATATATTAAAAAAATGAGAAATATGGTTTATAATTCTTCCATCAAAATATGTTATTGATTGAGCACAAAAGGAATTAGATATCTCTATCATATAGGTTTTTCTAATGCATCTATTGGTCCAATAACGTTTTTAATTAAAATGAACCAAACATATGTAATTTTTTTTGTTCTCATTATAGTTGACATTATTTCTTAATTTAATGAACATTTTATTTTTATTTTAGGAAATATGTGTCAAAGCTAGAGTAGGCAAAAAAGAAATTACACATCTCATACACTTTTAATAAAAAAATAATAAAGATTGTATTACTTATACTACCAAATTTATATTTTTAAACCTTTTTAATATTTTATTTTCCTAAATTAATATTTAAAACATGTGATATGAAAAACTTGATTTTTTAAAGTAAACTTTAAGTTTTATTTATATTATTAATTTCATTTTTTTTTTATTATAAAAAAATTAATAATGATAATTAATAATAATGATTAGTGTTTATTAGAATTTACCCTGAAATTAAAAGAAATAGAATTCATTTAAATTTTGTATGTTAAAAATAAAAAACACTCCAAATTATTATATAAAAAAATTAATAATAAAATTAATATTTCCTAAATAAAATCTAATATAAAAAATTATTTATTAAATTTATATTTATAATTTATTTGAATGAATTTCAAATGTAAAACTATATTTTATGGTTTTCAAATCATATGGTACGTTCGGGTTAGTGTGGTTTGTTCCAATCTATATTTTTTTAAATACATAGTTATTTAAAATGAGTTAATTTTTATAATAATAAAGTATTATTTTAAGAAAACAAAACTAAAAAAAACACAATCAACCTTCTCTTTTGTATTCAATTCATGATAAGTATTAAAATAATTAATTCATGATATTCACAATACCAAGATTAAAAGGAATATAACCATGATAAACATAAAAAAAAATCTATCACAATAGAATTCACATTGTCATGATTAAAACAACATAAAAATTAACGAAATTACAATTTTATCAATCTAAGCTAAGTCAAAGAAAATCTTCTCAATATGCTATCACTAGTTTAATTCTTCTAAAGGTATCTCTCATCCTCAACTTTTCTCCATAAAATTCTAATTTATAACCTTGATTGAACTAAACTCCACACAAACTAATTCATTTACAACTCATATATATATAAAACATATGATAAAATTGTTAATCATAAAAATACATCCCTTCTTTACTATTTATATTATTAATATATAAGTACATTTTTTTTAATATATATTGTTAATATATAAATAAATTTTATTATAATATCATAATTTTTCAATATTATATAACCAACTTTATCGAAACTTTCCACTTACTATTGCCTTCATTGCCTTGACCTCAGAAAGGATATGGAGTGATGCCATACTTATTAAAAAAAAAGGTTAGATTACTGCGCTTAAAACATATATAAATAAAATGGATTTTTTTTCAAAAAAATATAAAAAAGAGAGAGAGAGTAAATTACTGCCCCTACGAATTCCCTTTTTTTGTTTTATTTTGAGGGAGAAAGAAAAGAGGATTTAATTTTGGGGAAAAGGGTAATTAGGGAGGAGGATCATTAATAGTGCTATCCATGAATACAAACAATGAGAAAAGACAGGAGGATCATTAATATTGAATTTCGGTACCAAGAAACCATACAACCAGTTCTGGAAAGGGTATAATCACAAATAATACTAAAACCATTCAACAGACGCACAATAATGTGAAAACTATTCACAGAACCATGATAATATCAAATCATAAACTGACCACGGTAATATCAACCATTAACCAAAGCATTGTTTTATATTTGAAATTGAAAATATAACCTTGCGAAAACAGATAAACTGTATAGTGAAAGCAAAACAAAAACGTGAATATTCATGGGTGAGCATACCATGCTCCAGAAAACAGAAATATCTACACTTTTAAATAATGATTCCAAATACATATAAGTGGTATGAGCATCGAAAACTTAGCCAAAAGACAGTCCAACCCACGGTGCAAGGTTCCACAATATATATATAAAATAAACTAACCCTGTTAAGGAAAATGTGGCAAAAGATAACCACTCCATGCCTAACGCAACAACATTCATGAGTCCTCACTAAGAGGCATAGCCATGTATTGGCTTCTTAAGATTAAGCAGAGCACTCAGGGTTGTGGAAACCCTTGATCCCCAAACCGCCATGAGCAAACACAGAACTCAACAACTCAGAAAACAAACTTAAACTGTTAAGAAAGATAGGAGCACTCGTTGCAGATTCTAACCAGTGAGAATCTATGAGCGGTAAGTACCTAGAAGAAAAGAACATTTGAGCTTAAAACCCGCGGGAAATGAGATGCGAAATGTGGAAATGGGCAGTGAAATGGGTACCTAGCAATACAACAAAATATTTAGTTAGCACCCTGGTTAAAATAAGATAAAAGAGTAAACCAAACTTATAGCATGTCAAGTTGTGTTTGGGATTACCTGAGCAACAGTGGGCTACTGTGTCCATTCCTCACGCATAAAACCAAGCAGGGGCCTTAAAACCAAAACCCTCCGCTCGAAAGTACTATGATTGATAAACTAAACCAACAGAGGTGAATGCTTACCGAGTTGAGAAGCCGCTCTCTAATACAGAAAGATGAAACCACCTGTATCAAGGTGAGGACCAGGAAGATGAAATTTTCACCATGAAAATGGGCGAAGCTGCCACCAGGAGAAGTGCACCGAAGGTTAGAGGAACGAAAATGACACAACAAAACCACATTTAGCGGGAAGAGTTCCAGAGCCAGAGTGCAACCAAGGAAGCATCACAATCGTTTCCGGATCTTCACCATTTTTAATGGTGGTCTCACACGCATCAATAAATGGTTTCACTGCACGCTCAGCATATGCGCACGCTTCTGCCACGTTGCAGACAACTCACCACATGGTTGCATTTATTCCACTCCTCCACCGTTACCGGATTTGAAACCACCAGGGCGCCCACAACGTTTCCTCTCACGACGTGTCCTTGTCTGCGGGCGCCTTCAGACACCTTGCATAACCGTTTCACACACTTGGACAAGGGTTAATCTTTCAGTTTCAGTCGAAACGTTAATCTTGATAGGTGGAAATTAATAAATGGCACAGTAAATTTTTAATCAAGATTTGTAAAAAATTAATTTAAGTACGGTTTAAACATGTGATTTAGATATGCAAGGAAGTTAGTGGGGTAGATTTGATCCATTGATTGAGTGGCAACGACCAGAATATACTGGCATCTTTCAATCTAGACCATCAGATCAAAACGATTAATTAGCATAATCACAAAAGAGCCTACTTCCGATAGGGGGATACGCCTATCGGCGTAATTATGAATAATAATTTATATTTTTTTGGATTGATATTTTTGTATATAATTGATGATGGTTAAAAGTGAGATTAATTTTTGGTTTATTAAATCTTAAAAAAAAGGATTATTTATAGAGTTTATCTAATATTTTTCAATCAATATTGTTCTTTATTAGAATAGATCGTTGGAATTTAATTTCCAACTGCCTGTATAAATCAGCAGGACAACGAGTTAATGAGAAGGGATTGAACGGCGGCAAATTAATGGCTGATGCGAAGCTAAAGAGCTCGGACATCAATGCAGAAGTGGTGGAAGAGCCATTCTTATCACCCGCAACCACCACATTAAATACCCACCACACATGTTTAATACATCAGAGTTGAGGCGGCAAGCTTTTCCGAGGGGGTATGAGAGCTGGGGAGGATGAACTCCAGGAAGCCCCCGGAATATATAAATGAAAAGAAACAAAAAGGGAAATAATGTTTTTAAACATTATGTTCTAGTTTTGATTTAATTGTTTTATTTCACGGCAATGTTGTTTTGACTTTTACGCTGGGTAAATTTTTTATTACCGTAGTATATTTTAAGTTTTAACTTTTGTTAAATATATATTATACATATATGATATTTATAATATATATATTATGTAATGATTCATATAAAAGGGAATTCCGTGAGCATTAAAAGAGAAGAGTTGTAATTTATTTTTATTACACAGAACAGAATAGAGAAGCACAGTAGTGATATTTGTGAGAGAGACAGAGTATTATTTTGTGAATGAGAGAGTGATAGTTTTTCACTGTGTTTGCAGCAGACAAACTATTTTTGTAATCTCTCTGTGTTGAGGAAGAATCTATATTAGTTTTTTTATGGAATAGAAATTTTTTTATGTGGAAACTCTGTCACTGTGAATGCAATTTTAAATATTTTGTCTGTGTTAAAGAGGGGAGTTTTATTCTCCACTGTTTGTTCTGGAATTTTCAATATTCCAACATGGTATCAGAGCTATTCCAGGCTCTTTGAAGATCAAAGAATCTGAAGGAAAGGAGTTCTTTGTTGCAGCAGCTTCTCCAGTAGTGTGAAGACTCGACCAAAAAGAATCCAAAGGTATTTCTCTATACAGTTTTTGTGTTATTGTTGTAGAATAGTCAGTTAACTTTAAACACACAGTCAAGTGTTTTTGAATCATAGTTAAGAGTGCAGAATGGTTGGAGCCAGCACTGGTATGGGTATGGGAAATATCCATCTCCCAATGTTTAATGGGAAAAATTATGACTACCGGTCAATAACTATGACAGCATTATTTCTCTCCCAAGACTTATGGGAATTTGTTGAGGATGGCTTTGAAGAGCCAGCAGATGAACATGAGTTTAGTATGTTAACTCAGGCAGAAAGAGAGATTCTGAAGAGAAATAAGAAGAAAGACTCCAAAGCTCTCTTCTTTTTGTATCAAGCAGTGCATGAGAGTGTGTTTCCAAGGATAGCAGTAGCCAAGAGATCCAGAGAAGTATGGGAAACTCTCAAGACAACCTATCAAGGTATAGAAAAATTGAAGACAGAAAAGCTTCAGTTTCGGAGGAGAGACTTTGAGACTCTCTGTATGAAAGAGTCAGATACTATTGACTCATTCTTCACTCATGTGATTGGAATGGTCACACAAATAAGATCTCATGGAGAGACTCTTGAAGACAAGAGGATTGTTGAAAAACTCTTGAGGAGTCTACCCTCAATATTTGATGTGATTGCTACCAACATAGAGGAGACTAAGGCTCTCACAAAGTTTTCAGTGGATGAATTACATGCATCACTAATGACCCATGAACAGAGATTGGGTAGAAGTGAAAACTCATCTCTTGAGCATGCCTTTAAGACCCAGATGTCTTTCAGAATAGGAAGAGGGCAAGGCAAAGAAAGAGGAAGAGGTAGAAGCCAAAACAGAGGTGGAAGGAACAACCCTTCACATTCACATGGAAGGTGCAACAGTCAAAATCACAGCCACGGCCAAGGCAGCAGCCAACAGAATGGTCAGCAGAATGCTTAAGGACAAAGGTACGATAAGTCCAATGTCCAATGTTACCATTGTCAAAAATATGGTCATTATGCTAATGAATGTAGAAAGAAGTAGCAAGAAATGGCAAGTAGAACTAGTGCAAATTTCACTAGAGAAAATAAAAACCAAAATAATTTGTTTTTAGCTTGTAATATGGCTGAAGAAAAAAGTGAGAATTTATGGTTTCCAGACTCCGGTTATAGTAACCATATGACAGGAAACTTAGCAATGTTTTCTATGTTAGATGAGAATGTGCATTCACAATTCACACTAGGAACTGATAGCAAAGTTTTTGTTATGGGAAAAGGAGATGTAAATGTCTTAACAAGGAAAGGTGCAAAGAAAACCATAGCAGATGTGTATTATGTTCCAGGAATGAAGTGTAACCTCTTAAGTGTTGGACAGCTTGTCCATAAGGGGTATAATGTTTCCTTTGAGGATGATGTTTGTACCATCATGGATAAACCACCCAGCAAACAATGTATTGCTGAAGTGAAGATGACAAAGAACAGGATGTTCCCTCTCAGAATGAGAGAAGATTTGAAGAATGAAGAAAAGATAGCAGCAGTGGCACAAGAGACTTTCCAAAGCCAACCAAAAGATGATAATTGGTTATGGCACTTGAGATTTGGACATCTCAACTTTAGAGGTCTTGATTTGTTGAACAGAAAAGGAATGGTAAGTGGTTTACCATTGATAGAGAAACCGGACAGCCTTTGTGAAGGTTGTATCTTGGGAAAACAGCACAAAGAAAGTTTTCCTTCCGGGAAAAGCATAAGGGCAAAAGCACCCTTAGAGATTGTTCACTCAGATGTGTGTTGACCGATGCAAACTCAATCGCTTGCAAGCAGCCACTATGTGTTAACATTCATAGATGATTTTACAAGAAAAACTTGGGTTTACTTTTTAAAAAATAAAAGTGAAGTGTTTGAAAAATTTCGCAATTTCAAAGCACTTGTTGAGAACCAGAGTGGGCTGCATATCAAAGTTCTAAGGACTGACAGAGGAGGTGAGTATATATCTAAATATTTTCTACGTTTTTGTAGAGAAAATGGTATTCAAAAGCAGTTTACAACTAGATATACTCCACAACAAAATGGAGTAGCCGAAAGGAAGAATAGAACCATAATGGACATGGCAAGGAGTGTGTTAAAGGCAAAGCATTTGCCTAATGATTACTGGGTTGAAGCTATACATTGTGCATCGTACATTTTGAACAGGTGCCCTACAAAAGCAGTGATGAACAAAGTGCCAGAAGAGGCATGGAGTGGCACAAAGCAAAGTGTCACACACATGAAGGTTTTTGGATGTGTGGCTTATGCACACATTCTGGATCAGCTAAGGAAGAAGTTGGACAACAAGGGGGAGAAATGTATTTTTATTGGATACAGTGAGGAATCCAAGCCCTATAGGTTGTAACCCATCCACCAAGAAGTTTATTGTGAGCAGAGATGTTCAGTTTATAGAAGAGGAAGCTTGGGATGGAAGCATAGAGAAAACAGTGAATGTTAAACACTGTTTATCTCATGATGAAAATGATGATGAATTGGCTGAAATACATCCCCAAACAACAACACCAAAAAAAGAGCAGCAGAGCACACCATTAGGGGAATTTTGAGGTCTAAAATGGGCCTCATAAGAAAAATGTACAACAAAAATAAAATTTATAACAACCAATAGGATTCAAGATGATGATGTCATTCATAATGGATGATTCACCATTTTTGGAGTAAAAAAGTAAAAATATTAAAAAATAATAAAATAATAAAACTACTTTTTCAACTCGTATTTTAAACTTATCTCCCAAAATTTTTACTCAAATTTCGAGTGGGATTACTCATTGGATGCGGAATTTAATTCCTCATCCAAGGAGTGCCAATGTTACATACTTTATATGATCTCTTCTACACAAAAAATGATAAATACATAAAAAAACGTGATTGTAATCACGTTTTTCTATGTATTTCTCATTTTTTCGTGTAGTAGAACCCATCGAAAGTATGCAACATGGGTACTCCTTGGATGGGGAATTAAATTCCGCATCCAACGAGTACTCCCGCTCGAAATTTGAGTAAAAAATTTGGGAGATAAGTTGAAAATATGAATTGAAAAAAGTAGTTTTTTCATTTTTCCCTCTAAAATTTGATGATGTCATCAAATCTTATTAGATTTTTTCCACTATTATTTTATAATTTCCTTAGGAGGCCCATTTTAGACCTCCAAATTCCCCTAATGCCTTGAGGAGAAATGATAGTGCTTCTCCAAGCACACCACAAGGAGGAAATTCAAGTGCTTCTTCAAGCATTTGTACACCTAATGAAAAAGGTAAGAAATTCAGAAGTTTGAAAGATATTTATGAAAAAGATATAGCAAATGAAGGTATGAATTCCTTGTTTGCTTTATATTGTAATTTTGATGACCCTATTCATTTTGAGGATGCTATTAAAGATAGGAAATGGATAGAAGCTATGGATGAAGAGATTAATGCCATAGAAAAAAACAAGACATGGGATTTGGTTGAACTACCAAAAGGTAAAGATGTCATTAGAGTTAAATGGGTCTATAAGACCAAGAGTAATGCTGAAGGAAAAATAGAAAGACACAAGGAAAGACTTGCTGCCAAAGGTTATAAGCAGAAGCATGGGATAGATTATGAGGAAACTTTCGCACCGGTTGCTAGAATGGAAACCGTGAGAGCAGTGCTGTCCATAGCAGCACAAAACAAGTGGAAAGTTTACCAAATAGATGTGAAGTCAGCATTCCTAAATAGAGTGTTAATGGAAGAGGTTTACATTGAACAACCTCTCGGCTATGAAAAGAAAGTCCAAGAAAACAAAGTATGCAAGTTGAAGAAAACTCTTTATGGGCTGAAGAAAGCGCCAAGAACGTGGTATAGTAGGATAGATTCCTATCTACTAGAAAATGGATTTGAAAAGTGTGAGGGAGAACCCACGCTCTACATCAAAGAAAAAGATGGAAAAATATTGATTGTAGTCTTGTATGTTGATGATGTCATTTTTACAGGTAATGATGATTACCTTATTGAAAATTTTAAAACAGTCATGAAAGAAGAATTTGAAATGACTGACATGGGTTTGCTGAGATACTTCTTGGGAATAGAAGTAGAACAAGATGAAAGTGGGATTTTCATCTCACAGGAAAAGTATGTTAATGAAGTGCTTGAAATATTTAATATGCAAGAAAGCAAAGCAGCGATCACTCCCACAGTGATGGGATTAAAACTCAGCAGAGAGAACAGTAGCAAAGATTTTGATCCTAGTTTATACAAAAGCATAGTTGGCAGCCTTATGTATTTGACTGCAACTAGGCCGGACATAATGCATGCTGTTAGTTTGATTTCCAGATTCATCGAAAAACCAAAAGATGCACATTGGCAGGCAGCAAAAAGGATTCTGAAGTATGTTAAAGGTACAAAAAGGTTTGGTATTTTGTATACTACTTTAGAAAATTCAGAATTAATTGGTTATACTGACAGTGATTGGGTTGGAAGTATTGATGACCGGAAAAGTACTTCTGGTTATGTTTTTCACATGGGTTCAGGAGCCATTTCATGGGCTTCTAAGAAACAACCCATTGTAGCATTATCTAGAGCAGAAGCAGAATATGTGGTAGCTATAGCAGCAGTGTGTCAAGCAGTGTAGATGAGAAGAATGTTGAAAATTTTATGCCAAGAACAGATAAAAGGGATAGTGATTTACTGTGATAATAGCTCAGCGATAGCTTTATCTAAAAATTTTGTTTTTCATAAAAGGACAAAGCATATAGACACCAAGTTTCATTTCATACGTGAATTGGTTAGCAATGGTGAGATTGTTTTGCAGCACTACAGAACAGAGGATCAATTTGCTGATATCCTCATAAAACCATTAGCTCAGAACAGTTTTAATAAATTCAGGAAATGCTTGGGTATGCAGGAAAACCCAGCAGTTGAAATTAAGGGGGAGTGTTGGAATTTAATTTCCAACTGCCTGTACAAATCAGCAGGACAACGAGTTAATGAGAAGGGATTGAACGGCGGCAAAGTAATGGCTGATGTGAAGTTGAAGAGCTGGGACATGAATGCAGAAGCGGTGGAAGAGCCATTCTTATCACCCGCAACCACCACATTAAATACCCACCAAACATGTTTAATACATCAGAGTTGAGGCGGCAAGCTTTTCCGCGGGGGTATGAGAGCTGGGGAGGATGAACTCCAGGAAGCCCCCGGAATATATAAATGAAAAGAAACAAAAAGGGAAATGATGTTTTTAAACATTATGTTATAGTTTTGATTTAATTGTTTTATTTCACGGCAATGTTGTTTTGACTTTTACGCTGGGTAAATGTGTTATTACCGTAGTATATTTTAAGTTTTAACTTTGGTTAAATATATATTATAAATATATGATATTTATAATATATATATTATGTAATGTTTCATATAAAAGGGAATTCCGTGAGCATTAAAAGAGAAGAGTTGTAATTTATTTTTATTACACAGAACAGAATAGAGAAGCACAGCAGTGCTGGAAAACAGAGAATATACACAGCAGTGATATTTGTGAGAGAGACAGAGTATTATTTTGTGAATGAGAGAGTGATAGTTTTGCACTGTGTTTGCAGTAGACAAACTATTTTTGTAATCCCTCTGTGTTGAGGAAGAATCTGTATCAGTTTTTTTATGGAATAGAAATTTTTTTATATGAAAACTCTGTCACCGTGAATGCAATTTTAAATATTTTCTCTGTGTTAAAGAGGAAAATTTTATTCTCCACTGTTTGTTCTAGAATTTTCAATATTCCAACATAGATAAGCCAAACAAGTATCTAAGTCTTGAATCCACAAAGCCAAAAATCTATTAGAAAGACTTAATTTCTGTTTTGACAAAGCACAAACCAAATTTTTAAGTTCCGTTGAAACGACTAGACTATAATTAGGTAAAACTATTTATTTTTGTTTTAATAATTTAAAAACTTAATTATATTGTTATCGTAATTTATGACAGGGAATCTAATTACATAGATCGATGATTTTTTGTCATGAACTCCAAGGAAAAATATGATGATGGTGAAACAATATCTCTACGAAGCCATATTGGATTATCCATGTGGCATAATACCTACAATACCGTTCATTTTTAATATAATGCACAAACGAATAATTCTAGAAGCGTCTCCCAAAAACTTTTTCAACGCTGGTTTATGAAATGATAATGATGCTAACACTGCTTTATTCATTTTGCCATGCCATTATGCATGACCTTATGATAATATTTTTAAGAAAAGTGGTATAACAACAACTTTTTCTATCCCATATAAGTCAGAAAATGTTGGAATTTGGATAAGATGCTTAAAAATATGGACCCTGTTTTTTCTTTTCTAATCGAAGGAACATTGTGATTATTTTTTCCTTCATATGATCGAAAGAACATTGTGATTGTTTTTTCTTTCATATGATTTGATTTGTGATTAGAATGAAAAGAGTAATTTAATTATTTGCATAAATTTTAATTTTAATATTTATAATCAAATATGAATATTTTGAATATTTTGAATTATTATAAATCCAACTTTTTATATATTTAACTTATAGAAAACTAATTTGCATTTATAAGATATATTATTTTTTTAAGAATTTTTAATAAGTATTTACTATATATAAGTTTTAATAAAAGAATTCTCTCATATTGAAACATTATTCAAATATAAAACTATATGATAAATAGATATCTATTAAAATTAAATGTGTATATACAAATTGAAAATAAATCGATATAAAATTAATATTTATTAATTCAAAATAATTTATATATATATATATATAAATAATGATAATATAATTATATATAATATTATAAACTAATATACATTAAACTTTAAATGATAATATATTATAAATGTTTATAAAAGTAATCAAAATTTATATTACTTTATGGATTTTAGTATTCTATATAGTCTCTCTTAATGTGTGAATAGAACAACTACAAAGAAGAGGAGAAATTATAAAGGTTGTCAATATGTGACTGGACTCGCTCATATAACCATTTGAATGAATAGAACAAATACAAGAGAAAATGAGAAACAACAAAGGGTGCCAAGATGTGAGTATACTCGCTCATATAGCCATTTGAATGTCGAGAACAACTCTGCTATGTATTACCAAGGTCTGCAAATTATGAAAATAATTATTTCTTCCTTTATCGAAAAGTAGAGTGTGTCACTTTATGTTGAATTTAGATATGATAAAATAAAGCTTTATCGAAAAGTAGAGTCGGCCAACTTTATGTTGAATGAAGATATGATAAAATAAAGCTTCTGTGGAGATTATTGAGAGTATTTTAATTATTTTCGTAATTTTAAATTTGACTTTTTTTTTTATTTATAATGAAATATTAACATTTTTAATATTTTGAATTATTATAAATCTAAGTTTTTAAATGGTAATGATAAACACATATACCAAACCTAATTTTTATTTATAAGATATATTAGTTTTTTAAGAGTATGAAATAAGTAATTACTATATTGTCATATTAAAATGAAAGTGTACATGACTTTGAATGAAACAAAATGTTACATATTGAAATATTATTAAATATAAAAATTATGATGAGTAGATATCTATTAAAATTAAATGTGTATATGAAAATTGAAAATAGATTAATATAAATTAATACTTATCAATTTAAAATGAATAATAAATATATAATTTTAAAATAAAATGATAATATAGTCATATATCATGTTAATTAATTTCAAAATAAAATTAACCATGGTAAACTATGGTCAACCATGTTTATTTAACAGTTTATGATATTTGTATTTGGGTTTATATTATTCTCTTGTGTGTAATATTAGTCCATTCGGTTTATAATCCCTTGGGTTTTAAGTATTAATCTCTTACGTTTATAGTTCTATTGGATTTATGATATCAATCATGGTCAACCATTTTCATTCATGGCCTACCAAATTCAACAATAATTTATAAAATCAATCATCGTCAATCATGCTCCAACGTTGCATTGTGACAAATATTGTCTTAATATGAAAATCAATCATGGTCAATGATGGTCAACCATGGTCGAACATCACATTGTGACAAATATTGTCTCGATATGAAAATCAATCATTGCCTTTTGACAAATATTGTCTAAATATGAATATAAATCATGGTCAAGCATGGTCCAATGTTGCATTGTGATAAGGAGTGTCTCAATATGAAAATTAACCATGGTCAACCATGCTTATTTTAGGGTTTATAATATTTATCTTACGATTTATAAACCTTGGGTTTATAATATGGATCCCTTTGGTCTAATATTATTCCCCTGGGCTAAAATACCTTGGGGTTTTAGAATTAATACCTTGGGTTTATAATACCAATCCCTTCGGTTTATTAATATAAGGGGTCATATTCCTAGGGTCTAATATTATTCATTTGTTTTATAATATGAATCATAGGGTTTCGTCTAAATCACTTACGTTTATAATCAAGGTGAACCATGGTTAACCATGGTACAACGCCACATTGTGAGAAAGATTGTCTCAATATTAAAATAAAACATGCTCAATCATTGTCGACCATCATCAATCTTTGTCAATCATGGTCAACCATGACCTAATGTCACATTGTGATAGAGATTGTGTCTATATGGAAATCAACCATGGTCAAGCATGGTCTAATGTTGCATTGTGACAAAGTTTGTCTCAATATGAAAATCAGTCATGGTCAACCATGGTATAACATCTAATTGCGACAAATATTATCTCAATATGAAAATAAACCTTATTTGACCATGGTAAACCATTATCAACCTTGTTTTCTTTACCATTTATAATATTATCATACCCGTTATATACCTTGGTTTATAATATCAATCATGGTCAAACATGGTCCAATGTCACATTGTGACAAATATTGTCTCAATATGAAAATAAACTATGGTCCAACATGGTATTTTGACAAATATTGTCTCGATATAAAAATAAATCATGGTAAAACATGGCCTAGTGTCGCATTATGATAAAGATTGTCTCAATATGAAAATCAACCATGGTCAACCATGTTTATTTTAGGTTTTATAATATTTATCTTATGGTTTATACACCTTGGGTTCATAATATTAATCCTTTGGGATTAATATTATTCCCTTGGGTTTATTAATCTAAGGGTTCATATTCCGAGGGTATAATATTGTTCATAGTGTTTATAATATTAATCATACAGTTTAAATCCTATCGTTGTGACAAATATCATCTCAATATGTAAATAAAACATATGTTGGTTCACAAAGGTGACTATTACAAGAAACTTCCATGCTTCTCATTCAATTTTCAACCCAGGGTAAGTCTTTTTATTTCAAGAGTGTGAGCACAGTATATGAAAATGATATCAAGAACAACTACTCTATATTACTGTGACGAGGGTTATCTAATTCTCAAAGTTCAATCAATTCAAAGGGGAATGGAATTGTAAAATGTTGTTAACTATTCTTGTCCAAGTAAGCACAGAAAAGAGCAACCTATGATTGAACAACATACTGATTAATTGAACAACAGTCCTACTGAATTGAACATCAACTTCAATAAATTGAACAATAATTGCTTATCTAATTTTTCAATGGAATTCTCTTTGTAAAATAATTAGCTAACATCGTTATGAATCAATTAACAACTAGACACCTTACAGTAATGATGGAAAGATCCAATTCTTAGCTATATACAGAATTGAACGGTAGTCGTGCTAAAGATAATGAAAAGAATATAAAAGAATTAGGAAATTAAAGAAGCATCTAACAGCTACAAAAACATGGAATGTAAGCCAGAAAGAATGAAAAATAAACTATCCCAGTGAAAGAGAAAGTTGTAGTGTTCTATGTTCGTATTTCAACCAATTAAATGGTATTTCACGAAATGCATTGGACAACTGAAATGTAAATTCTGTAACTGAACATATAGCATAGAGATTAGTGTGGAAACTCTTAGGGTTGGGTCCAAACCACCAGAAATCGACCGCTAAGGAAAACTCAGAGAATGACTAGTCAAAACACCAAAATTCCTTATTGAGTGAAGGTTAACACATGAGTAAAACTGGACAGTTTTGTCCAAATACGTCTATTACAAAATAAAATCCCTATTCAACTCTATCTATCTCATTTGTCTTCGACCTTTTAAAGGTGATTTCAATCAGAGGTAACGATCTTTTCCAAACGACAACCCACTGCTCGTGGTTGTTGTTTGAGATATTCGGATGTGGATATTCCTTTCCATCTTCCGCCAGCCCATGGGAGCCATGATGATTCCTTTAGTCTCTTCCTATAATTTGTCTTTTGATTGTCATTGATTCAGCCGGTTTGTTTCCTTGTGAATAAAGATACAATGAGTCAAATTACTGTTGTTAAACATCCCTTTTACTGTTCGTTCATTTGTCCTAATTTTACATTAATATTTCTTTCCTTTACTATTAAGATGAGGAAAAATTCCTAAATGTGTATAACAATTTGAGGTAAAGGTAGGGTGAAAAAGTACCTTATTTTTGGCCCAGCATACTCCCCCGCTTACCTATTTGTAGGTCCTCATGCAAACAAATGATCAAGATGTAACTAGGTCATAGAATAGGCAGGGTAGACTTATTTCTATGCTATGAAACCATGTTTTTGTCTGATTTTTACAAAAGCAACGTTTGTCTGCCCTTTTGGCAGTTCGTATTCATGATCATAACCATCACGGGGGTACTAGATGAGAGGGCATCTATACTTGCAACCTATTCATGCAGGGCCCATGTTGAAGATCAGATTGTTGTATAAAGGGAACTTGGAGGCAGCCACTTTGAAGTTTCTGTAGCCAAATGGCTCCCTATTTTTCACATTATTCGTGTAGGCCATCCACCTCAATTTGGCTACTACTAGAGTTTCTTCCTAAATGTCTTTGAAATAGTCTCGCCCATGTTGTATGATATCCTTATGGATAAGCCCAAGTTTAGTCCTTACTCCATTTCTTTGCATGAAATTCATATGTTGGGTGAAAATCTGCAAGGGTCTAGTAGGATCTCCTCTAACCCATAGGTCTAGGCCATGTTCCCTCTTTTGGAAAATGTTGTGGGCTTTAGCCCACCGAATCTGGTTCTTAGCAAAAGAGAGGAAAGCATGGAACTGGATATCTCCTATAAACAGGCTGGGCTTACTGTCCCTGTCCTCCTCTAGGAAGAATTTGTGCATGTATAGTTCACATAAAAGGTGTTGGACTTGCTCATTTTGATCATTGCGACAATGGATGAATTCCTCTATGGTTTTAAAAGCTGTGGGGTTCCCTCCCTTGACGGCCTTGATCTTCAGTAATAAATAACGTTCCACTAGAAATAGGGCATAGTTGGTGGCTGGTGCCCTACATGTTAGCACATCAGAGTACAGAGAGAAAACCATAGTGGTTTGTTTCTCGCTTGTTCCACCTGGTCCTGTGCTTTCTTTACCTTTACCTGTGCTTCTCTGAGTTGTGAAAATGTCTCCTCCTCGGTTACAGAAAGGTCTGTGAATTTCTTTAATAGTGCTTGCTACTCTTTTGAGGGCATTACTTCCTTTCTATATTGTGCTAACTCATGCTGTGTTCGAATTAATTCATTATGCAGTTTTTTATTGGCATCCATTTCTACTAGAGGAATGTAGGCAGGGGCTTCCTTTGTTTGGGTTTCCTTTTCTTCTGTGAATTCCAACCTAGTCTATACAGAGGCTTTAGTAGTGTCCACTAGGTCTATCTATACCTCAATCTTAGCAGTGTTTTCTAAGTCAGTCTGTGTCTCAACTTCAACAGTGTCTATTAAATTGGTGACAAGATTTGTTTGCATTTCTGTGGTGGTCAATTATTTCTTAGGATTCTGAGCCTTGATTACTTCCTTCAAATTCTTCCTCAAATGTTTTACTATTTTCCTTAACCTTTTGCAGGTCCTACTCATTCTCTTTAACTTCTTTTTAGCTAAATTTTCTGCTGGCCTAGTTTTAGCAGGGGATAGAGGAGCAACAATCTCATTTCCAGGGATGGTGGTGTCCGTTTCAAGGTTTTCAGTGATGGTATTATCTACTTGTATACTAGAATTTACTTCTACATTAATTTCCCGGCTGGGTGAAATATTATTCCCTTCAAGCGTTAGAGGGACCGTTTCCATGCTTGCATTCTATTCTAAGGGGATGGTGTCTCCTGATTGGTTTTTAGATTAGGCTACCCCTTCTGCATGCTCTTCCCTATTCACCCCATCACTCTTTAGAGGTGAAAAATCCCTAAAATATCGTGATTCATCTTGGTGGGGTAATATCTCGATGCGTCCAGAGCTGCTGCTAGTGGTAGATTGCTTAAATGGTTCCTCTTGTTGTTCAGCTTGTTCAGATGGGCTTCTAGTTTCTTGGGATGCCCTCATTTTCTCTAGAACTCGAGCCACCTCTTCCTCATAGTCTTGTAAGGGTATATTTTGAGGGCTTGAGGGTGGTGAGTAGGATGGCCCTACTTCCTCTGGTAATTCTGAGGTTTCTTTTTGTAATTGCAGTCTTTCATACCATCTTCGCTTGCTTGGTTCTAAGGTCAAAGAACATGTCCTTTTTCCTCTCATTCTTCTAAGTATGTTCATTCGAGGGAGCTCAATTTCGGTCCCAACAGGGTTTTCCTCACGTGCCTACACGATAGGGTTAACAAACTTGTCCCAGGATGTCTGTTATTTTCCTAACTCATGCATGATGATTAACTTGATTAAACCATGGTGACTGATGAATTCCTGGGGGTTTTTAACCTTTCTCATTCGAACAACAGTGTCGTGTAATATAGAATTTAGAAACAAGGCAGGTTAACTGAAATATTTTGTTTAAGAATAGCTAACAATTTGAATTGACGAGGTTTTACCACATCTTGGCATCCATTGCATGTGATGAATCTCTGGATGAATTCTGCTAATTCCTTCCATGGTTGATGTAGAGAGGTAGGGTTAATCCCTTTTCCTTTTTGCTACAATGGTTCTTCTGGATCCTAGTATGCTGTGATTTCCTCTCATAGGAGAAGGTGCTTTTCGGTCCATATTTTTCCCTCGGTTGGTATTCCAGAGACTTCAGCAATGATATCTTCTATGACTGGTATAATCCGTCCCCTGAGCCTGGTCTATCCCTCCTATAGGTTCTGCAGGAATTCAATTGATATCTCTATATCAAATACTTGCAATTTGTGTAAGTATAGCAACCAGCTAGCTTGTTGGAGAATGGTAGGAGTTACATCTGAGATTGGGAAGGTTGTAGGTTCATTCTGGAGAGAGTTTCCTACCATGGTTGATGCATTTTATTGAGCTAATTTCTCCTTCTGTTTTTGTTTTCTTTCAACCCAGTTGGTTAGAATAAACGCTGCATGCAAGAAAAAGAGAAATTGCAGCCTTCTATCGTAAATGTAGGTAAATTCATATCGTAATTGCAATGATTCTTTGTTCTTATCATCGTATCTAATGGAATTTGTGTAAGGAATTGACATGCTTAATATTTATGGATATTTACACCCCCTCTCTCGAAATAAGGGTGTCCACGTCCTTAAGTACAAGAGAGATTTGATTAATCGTGAATGCATACGGGAGAAAATATCAGGGGTTGGTAATCACATTACATACGTGAGAATGGTGTCTATGGCCTTGGAGATCAAGGAAAGAGGAGTGATTGTAACAATTATGAACGCATGCAGTGTAAAGGTCAGAATTGGAATTTATCATAAGTGTATCTCATGCGGAAGTGACCGAAGAAGGGAAGAAAGCAGTACATAAACTATTATGATAAGATGTCCTTGTTTAATGGTATGGTGTGATGGAAGCATGACTGTAATAGATAATGATTGGTTGCATCATCCCGAAATTCAAGCATGAAATAATCGTTTATTTATAGTTAGTTATGCGGTAAAATAGTATTATCACTAATTGGAGTAGCAGTTTTATCTTGGGAATGGAAGAAAATAGGAGATAAGGTATATGTAAGAGTAACTTGCTATCGTTAAAACATACTTTCATACCACAAGCAGTGTCAATGTTGCTAGCTGGTGTTCATAGCCTCGACAGGGTCTCTATTTTAACCTGAGGAATGAGCCAAAATCCTTTATGTAAAAGTAGTTTTTTACCAATTTTATGCAGATATCACCATGTTGGTGTGGTGGCCAGGTAGTCAAGGTGTCACTCACTAGAGTTATAACAGAGTGATTAGGCCGGCTCGTGAGGAGACCTTCTGTCCTTCAAGCAATTAAGAAGGTTATTACCCTGGTGTGTTGGCCATTATGGGCATGTCACCTGCTAAACTCTTATGATCATGGTAGGTTGGCTCATGATGAGACCCCTTATTCTCTCTTAAAAATTTTCATATAGACATAGTACTTATTTTTGAAAAGTAGGCATTTTGTTTCATGTAGAGACCATTGTGCTTGAGTGGTAGTCAGATAGTTACAGTGCCATTCACTAGGATTGTAACAGAGTGATCAGGTCTGCTTGTGATGAGGCCTCCTATCCTTCAAGAAGTTTAGAAGGTTATTAACCTGGTGTGTTGGCCATTATAGGCATGTCACCTGCTAAACCCTTATGATCATGGTAGGCTGGCTCGTAATGAGACCCCTTATTCTCTCTTAAAAGATTTGATGCCATAATAGCATCTATTCTTTATACATGAAGGGAGGCTCATTAACTCCTTAAGAGTTAGGGATGGTGTGAGAAGTAAAAATAATGCCAATACAATTAATACTCCTTATTAATAAATCCTTATGTCAAAGGTAAATAGTACTCAAGAGTGTAGAATGTTATAAGACTATGTATTGTGTGATAACATGTTTGAATAGGACATGTCTTAGCCGTTCATTGCATAGATGTACCGTGTCATCTTCTGGAGTAAATATTTCCTTTTAAAGTTCCAAAGGATCATCATATTAGTAATGTTTTTTCTTTTCTCCTCTTCAGGTGCCAATTTCAACTCATAAATGTGTTTTATAACTGGGGTATGGAATGAGGAGAGGTCATCAAAAAAAGAAAGAAAGAAAAATCATGCTAAAAGAGGGGAGAAGAAAATTAGCTTTCCAATCCGTTTGAACAACATATGTTAAATTAGATTGAATAGAAAAATTAAATACGCAAAAACATAGCTGTTCAATTGAATTGAACAACATTTGTTCAATTGGATTGAACAACAGCCGTTCAAATATTTGAACAACAATAGTAACAATGCAAAAACAATCTTGTTCGAGTCAATTGAACGGCAATTGTTCAATTGGATTGAACAGTAGCCATTCAAATATTTGAACATAAAAAATAAAAACGAAAAAACATGGTTGTTCAATTTGATTGAACAACAGTCGTTCAAATATTTGAACAGAAAAAGTAAAAACACAAAAACATGGTTGTTCAATGCGAATGAACAACAGCTGTTCAATTGGATTGAACAAAAGTTGTTCAAAGATTTGAACAAAAAAAGTAAAAATGCAAAAACACGGTTGTTCAATAAGATTGAACCATAATTGTTCAATTGGATTGAACAACAGTCATTCAAATATTTGAATAGAAAAAGTAAAAACGCAAAAAAAACGTCTCTTCAAGTGGATTGAAAAGTAGCTATTTAATTGGATTGAACAACAGTCATTCAAAGATTTTAATAGCAAATAAAAATGCAAGGGGTGATGAAGGAAAAGGATATTATTGTGAATATGAAGAATGTAAACAAAGTAAAAAAAAAATGCAGGGAAATTATATACAATATTTACAAAAAGAAACAGTAAGTTGTTTATATCTTTAAAGTTGTGGGATTGTCACCCCCTTTTGCTAGAATTTGGATAGTATGATCGTTGTGTACCTACTAGTAGAAAGACTCTTTTGTAAGAGGTTTGTGATGGAGGTACACTTTGTGCCCATTGACTTGAAATGTAGAACCAAACCCATCTATGGTGGTCAAGGTGAGGGTACTGTTGTTGTGTACTTCCTGAATTTCATATGGACCAAGCCACCTTGTTTGCAACTTCTCTAGAAAATCTTGGAATCTAGAGTCATAGAGAAGTGTCCAATCTCCTTTCTGGAACATTTTCTTTTTGATGAGGTTTTCATGCCACTTAGCTTGCTATTGTTGTATGATTATTGTGCGCTGCAGGGCCAGTAGTCATATTTCATCTAGTTCATTTATTTTCTGGAGTCTTTTAATCTGGGCCTCCATCAAGTCCAGCCCTACCTCATGGGCTATCCTTAGAGTCTTTAATTCTAATTCAATAGGAAAAATAGGATCTCTCCTGAATACTAGATGATACGAAGAATATCTAGTGGTGTTTCGCCATGTTGTGCGGTAAACCCACAAGCCCTCTGGTAGTCTAGTGGCCCAGTCCCGGCGATGTGTTGATACTGTTTTAGTAATAATTGCCTCAACGAATTTGCTGGTACTTTCGACCTGCCCGTTTGCCTGCGGGTGGTAAGGAGACGTGACTCTATGGATGATATGGTGATTCTTCAGGGTGGCTATAATTTTATTACCCACAAATTGTGCCCCTCCATCAATTATCAGTTCACGTGGTAAACCATATCTCACAAATAGCTAAAAAAGGAAGTTAATTACATATTCTGTTGTGGCTCCTGATAAGGCCACCATTTCTATTCACTTTGTTACATAATATGTGGCAACCAATATGTAGGTTTTCTGATTCGCTGGTGGGTTGAATGGTCCAACGAAGTCCAGTGCCCATATTTCATATGGTTCTACTACCAATTATGGTTGTAGTGGAATTTCATCACCTTGGCCCAAGCGGCCCATACATTAGCAACTTTCGTAGGCTTGGACATAATTTTTTGCATCTTTAAAAATTGTGGGCCAATAATAACCCAATTGTAATACTTTATTCCATGTTCTGCGATCTGTGAAATGGCCACCACAAGGTTCATCGTGAAAGGCCCGTAGGATGTCATAAATATCTTCTTCCCAGATGCATCTGCGTATATGCATGTCGGCCACTGTATGAAAAAGTTATCCACCGATCCAGGAGAACCTAGCACTATGCTGTACAATCAATTTTTGTTCCCTTGATGTCAAATGTCTGGAAAAATTTCCTACTGCCAAATAGTTTGCTACATTTGTGTACCATGGACTTTTTACTGCTACAATGAATAGATGTTCGTCAGGAAATTGATCATCCACTGCTAGTGTGTCATCTGTCTTCGGAACCTTGGGTAGGAAGTTTGCAACCACATTCTCCTTCCCTGGATGGTCTTTGATAGTTATATTGAATTCCTGCAAAAGCAACAACCAACAAGTTATTCTCACATTTGTGATTGGTTTATTAGCTAGATATATAATGACAGAATGATCAGTATACAGGAGTACTTGATAGCCCATTATATAATGGCTAAACTTATTGATAGCATAAATGACAACCAACAATTCTTTTTCAATCACTATATAATTTAATTCAGCAAGAGTGAGATTTTTGCTCATATAATAAATAGCATAGGGCTTTGTGTCCTCTTCTTGACAAAGAACTTCCCCTATCATTGTATCAGATGCATCTCAAGAAATGCGAAACGGCAGATTCCAGTTAGGACCACGTAGAATCGGTGCCGTCAAGACCAATTTCTTTAAGTCTGTAAAAGCAATGTCACATTTATCAAACCAATGAAATTCAACATTTCTAGTTAATGGATACAAGGGTGCAACAATTTGTGAATTTTTTTTTAATAAACCTGCAATAATACCCTACGTATCCAATAAAACTATGTACCTCTATCTGTGTACAAGGTGTGGCTAATAAAAGAATTACTTCTATTTTTGCTGGGTCTACCTCTATTCCAGCTACAGAGATGTAGTGTCGTAGGATTACTCCTTCGATCATCATCATGTGGAAATTTTCATTACTTAAACATAACCTGGTAGAAATACATCGTTCCAATACCTTTTTTAGCATTTTTAATGCTTGATCAAAGTCATCACCATATGGGGTGAAGTCATCCATGTAAATTTCAAGTCTCTCATTTATTAGATCAGAAAAAATGCTGAGCATGGCTCTTTGGAAGGTTAATGGGGCATTGCATAATCCAAATGGTAGTACCCGATAGGCAAATGTGCCCCATGGGAAGGTAAATATTGCTTTATCCTGGTCTTCGGGGGTTATCTGGATTTGATTGTAACCGCTGAACCCGTCAAGAAAGGAAAAGAACCATTTTCCTGCCAATGTGTCGAGGAGTTGGTCAATAAAAGGAAGGGGGAAGTGGTCCTTCTGTGTTTCTTTATTCATTTCTCTGTAATCCTCATAGATTCTCCATTTCCCATTCTTTTTAGGAATGACTACTAAAGGGGAGACCCATTTGTTGTCCAAGATGGGATAAATGAAATTTACATCCAGCATCTTCTGCAACTCATCTTTTACAATGTATTTTAGATGGGTATTTAGACTCCACTGAGGTTGCCGAATAAGCCGAGCCTCTTTGTCAGTATATATGTGATGGGTTCATAAATGAGGGTTTATACCCTTCATGTCTGGGTATTCCCAAGAGAATGCCCCCTGATAATTCTATAGAACCTTTATGAGCCTTTGCTTTTGGTTACTATCTAGATTTCCATTGATATTTAAAATTTTCCTTAGCTCAATTTCAATGGGTATGCTATTACGTAGAGCGATTGTCGGTCTATGTTGATCATCAAGATCTGCCAAGGGATCTTCTTATGTTTCATCTTCAAGAACTCTTTTTAACATTTGGCATTTCAAGTTTCTAGACATAGATGTCTGGCTCATGAAATTATTGATTACATCATCTTCAGTATGATCCTTAAATTCAAGAGCCTCAACTAATGTCAAAGGTGGAGTAATATTTTGTTCCCACTATGTATGTGGATTCTTGTGAATGTTTACCATGGGTAGACTTAGTTTGGAAGGTGGGTAAATGATAATTTTGTTTGATGAAATATCCTCTAGCAATGGTCATGCTCCTTATCTGACAGCCTATGTAAGTATTGGATGTTGCCAACCAAAGTCACCCCAATATAAATGGGTGTCCATCCATCCTACTCTTTGGGTTAATAGCTAAAAAGTTAGCTGGATATTCCCATGAGTCCATAGAAACTAGGATGTCTTGTAATATTCCTTCTGGTCTGATAACAAACCTGTCAGCAAGTTCCAGCAAAGTAGCTATGGGTTCTAAGGCTGATATGCCTAGCTTTTTGCAGGTCCCTGAGGTTAAGATGTTAATGGCCACCCCTAAGTCAACCAATGTGTTTGGAAAGGAGTGGGCAGAGATTTGCACAGTTACTATGGGTTTCCCTGGATCCTCATATTTCACGGGTGTTTCCTTACCCAACAGTAAGTCAAATAGTGCTCCCACCACATGAATAGTGGGTGCAGTTTTTGGTCTTTTCACTTTCTACTTCCCACACAGTTCATTAATTATCTTGGCGTAGATGGGAATATCTTATGTGGCCTGCAAAAGAGGAATTTTAATGCACAGGTTATTAAATTCTACTAAGATATCGAAATCTGGAGATACTATTGGTCTAGGCAGCATTAACCTCTCAGGGAATGGAGGGGGAGAAATCTTAATATTTTCAGGCTTCCCTTGATCAACCATTCCCTTTCCCTGTTCTACTTCTGTTTCAGTCACATTTGTTTGTTTAGTCTTTTTTAAAGTTCCAGATTCAAATTATGGCAGGGTCATGTCTTCTACTGGTGACATAATACGTCTTGATCTCAGTTTTAGCTCATTACATTGCTTTTGTTCAGTTTCAGGGTTTAGATTTTATAAAATCTGAATTAGTTGAATCGGCCTATTGTTGGGGTTAGGATTGGGTTGAGCTGGAAATTGAGGTTGTATGATAGGCTGAGGGCTGTGCTGGACTGGGTATGGAGCTGGAAGTGTAGGTTGATTTTGAACTCCTTCCCCCATTGGTAGGTTGGTCATTCACAGAGGTCATTGCCAATTTTGAGGCCATTTCGTGGTTTCAGAAGGGGAGGCTGGCCACTAGGTTTGATATGGAGTGTTTTTCCAATAAGGAGGAGAACAAGGAAAACTTGGAAAATTATTTCCTGAAGAGGGTTTTGTTGGCTAAGGTGGCATAGCAAACGACTGAGATTTCCAAGTAAAAAAAGGTGGTTGATTCTACCAAGCTATTGTAGTGTTTTGTTGGTTAAACCGTGGAGAGGAAAATAACTGAGGTAGCTCTTGAGGCATACATGGTCGTGCTTTCCATTTTCGACGCTGGTTCATTAGGTAGACTAGCTCTGTCTCTTATTCTGCTTCTTTGTAAACCGCCTTCAGCCTCAGAAGTGAAGGGAAATGGTCTGTGGCATGGTCCTTAGTGCAGATAGCACAGGTCTGAACCATGTCTAATGGGCATTCCCTTTGGCTGTGCTTCTTCCGACAACGTGGGAAAAATACGGCCAAGTTCTGTTATGCTATAGCTTGCTTCTGCTTGGCTTGTAGGACATTAATTTGTGTTGTCAAAATACCCAAGATGTCAGTTTTAAAATATTCTAAGACATTACCAAACTTTGCTCTGGTTACGTTTCCAGTAGACTGCTTAGGATCTTTTTTTTTTGAGTCTCATCCAATTGGCCTATTTTGCGTACTACCCCGAGAGCACCCGATACACAACTAAATAATGTCATGATATTCTTCTTGGTAGATGTCCCCTTTTCCCATTATGTTAAGTGTATCAACCCATTCTTCTTTCACTCCCTTAATAATTTTTTCTTTTAATATGTCTTTGGATAGTGCAGTATATGGAGACTTTTGTAAATTATATTGAAATATTTCGACATATTCTTCTAATGTATCATTGTATATTTCAGACATATTGAATATTTCATATTTTAACTCTCGATTCCAGCAATAATCTTGATATAAGAAAAGTTTTCTTAATTTGGTCCCAGTTGTTGATGGTTCCTCCACCGAGCTCCATGAACCAATGTAATGTTGTCCCCTTCAAAGTAGAGGGGGACAATTTCAGTTTCTGAGAGTGAGTGGTGTACTCATACTCCCTACATAAGACATCAAATTCAAATATAAATGCATCAGGATCTTCTGAGGTCAACCCATGGAAGGTGGGGATGTTTTGTAAGGGAATGGATTTCATAGGGGCATCTGTAGCATGATCAACAATGGGATACTTCAATATTGATTTCTGCCTCTAATTCTGGTTTTGATTGTTTTCCATTTGATCAAATATATGCCAGTAATCCTCAGGGATTTCTTGTTCTGGAGGAATAATCTTAGTAGGATTAGTGGGAGAATCGGAGGAAGTTTTACAACGCTTCCCCGATCTGGGGTACCGAGTGTCTCTGTCTTGACTACTCTCTCAGGGGATTCAGGATCTTGAGTTCTTACCTAAATTTCACTACCAGTTTCTCCTTCCCCTTCCTAAAAATTACACGAACCTCCCTCTCTCGAAGTATCATTACTTACGTGATCAACAGTCTGAAGGCTTTGTTCAGATCCTTCTGTTTCACTGTGAATCTTGACGTGGGCTGTAGATGGTGAGGCTGCAGCTTGAGGGAGTGTAGTAATACTTTGAATAGGAATGGGTTTGGGTCCTACAGATGCATGGGATTCAACTTTATTAATGATTTCATCTATATATGTTGTTCTACCAAGGATCACTGGTCCTTTTGCTTTCGTAGACTTAAGTGGATGATTTTGATTTGTTTCTATCTTTTTCTTGCTAGTCATAAAACAAGAGCACCTATTATACTAGACTTTGCACAATTGCTAAGAATCGTGCCGTAGAAAAAGAATTTTGCTTGCCGTTATACAGGTTCTTACCTCTCATTTTTAATACCCAATTCTTCACAGCAAAAGAAAAAAATAAATGAAGGACATCACTCTTAAACACTCTCCTCGGCGACGATGCCAAAAATGTTGGTTCACAAAGGTGACTGTTACAGGCAACTTCGATGCTTCTCATTAAATTTTCAACCCAGGGTAAGTCTTTTTATTTGAAGAGTGTGAGCACAATAAATGCAAGTGATATCAAGAACAACTACTCTATATTACCGTGAAGAGGATTATCTAATTCTCGAAGTTCAATCAATTCAAAGGGGAATGGAATTGTAAAATGTCGTTAACTATTGTTGTCTAGGTAAGCATAGAAAAGAGAAACCTACGATTGAACAACACATTGATTAATTGAACAACAGTGCTACTGAATTGAAAAACAACTTCAATAAATTCAACAATAATTTCTTGTCTAATTTTGTAATGGAATTCTCTTTGTAAGCTAATTACCTGACATTGTTCTAAATCAATTAACAACTAGATGCCTTACAGTAATGATGGAAAGATCCAATTCTTAGCTATATAAATAATTGAACGGAAGTCGTGCTAAAGATAATGAAACGAATATAAAATCATTAGGAAATTATGGAAGCATCTAACAGCTACGAAAACATGGAATGTAAGCCAGAAAGCATGAACAGTAAACTATCCAAATGAAAGAGAAATTTGTAGTGTTCTGTGTTCGTATTTCAACCAATTATATGATATTTCACGAAACAAATTCCACGACTAAAATGAAAATTCTATAACTAAAGGTATATCACAGAGATTAGCGTGGAAACTCCCAAGGTTGGGCCCAAACCACCAGAAGTCGACCGCTAAGGAAAACTCAGAGAATGACTAGTCAAAATACCAAAAATATTTATTGAGTGAAGGTTAACACATGAGTACAACTGGACAGTTCTTTCTTGATACGTCTATTACAGAAGAAAATCCCTATTTAGATCTATCTTTCTCATTTGTCTTCGGCCTTTTGAAGGCAAATTCAATAAGAGGTAATGGTATTTCCAAACGACAACCCATTGCTCATGGGTGTCGTTTGATTTATTTAGACGTGGATATGCCTTTCCTTCTTCTGCTAGCCCATGGGAGTCATTATGATTCCATTAGTATTTGCCTATCAACTGTCTTCTGATTGTCGTCGATTTAGTTAGTTTGTTTCCTTGTGAATAAAGATACAATCAGTCAAATTCTCGTTGTTAAATTTCCCTTTTACGGTTAGTTCCTTTTTCTTGATTTTACATTAATAATCCTTTCCTTTACTATTAAGATGAGACATATTTCCTAAATGTGTATAAAAATTTGAGGTAAAGATAGGGTGAAAAAGTACCTTATTTTCGGCCCAGCACCATAGTCAACCATGTTTGTTTTAGGGTTTATTATATTTACCTTAAGTTTTATATAGCTTGGATTTGAATATTAATCCCTTGGTTTTAATATTATTCCCTTGGTTTTTTAGTAATAATCCCTTGGGTTTTTAATCTATTTGGATTTTGATATAGATAATTCCTTGGGTTTATAAACTATAAACCCATGATCAACCATGGTTCAACTTCACATTGTGAAAAAGTTTGTCACTTTATGAAAATAAACCATGGTCCAACATCGCATTATGACAAATATTGTCTCAATATAAAAATTAATCATGGTCAATCATAGTCCAATGCCACATTGTGACAAATATTTTGTTTAAATGAAACTCAACCATGGTCAACAATGGTCATCCATGTGTATGTTAGGGTTTATAATATTTATGTTAGGGCTTATATTTATCTATGGTTTATATACCTTGAGTTTCTAATATTAATCCCATTGGATTATAATCCCTCGAGTTTATTTGTCCATTGAGTTTATAATATAAATCCCTTGGTTTTATTTTTCTAAGGGTTGAAATTCCTAGGGTATAATATGAGACATAGGGTTTAAAACATTAATCATAAGTTTTGATATTTATACTAGGGTTTAATATTGGCTCTATATGAAAATCAACCATTGTCAATCATGGTCAACTATGGTAAATAACAATGGTCACATTGTGACAAAGATTGCCTCATGGTCCCACAACTCATTGTAACAACCATGGTCATCCATGCCCAACCATGATCCAATGTCACATTTTGACAAAAAATATCTGAATATGAAAATAATTGATAGTCAACCATGGTCCAACGTGGCATTATGATAAATATTGTCTCAATATGAAAATTAATCATGGTTAACCATGGTAAACCATGCTTGTTTTTAGGGTTTATAATATTTATCTTAGGGTTAATATACCCTCAATTTTTAATATTAATCCCTTGGGTTTAGTATTATTCCCTTATGTTTTTAGTATTATTCCATTGGGTTTATTAGATTCTTACATTTATAATATGAATCCATTGGGTTTAACAATCTAAGCGTTCATATTCCTAGTGTATAATATTATTGATAGGGTTTGTAATATTAATCCTAGGGTTTAATATAAATCCCTTAGGTTAATAATATTAATACCTTGGGTTTGTAATATTAATAATTTGTTTGGTTTATTAATCCCTTTGGTTTTTAATCCCCGATGTTTTTAATCCATTTCGATTTTAATATGAATAACTCCTCGGGTTTATGAATTATAATCCCACAGTCAACCATGGTCCAATGTCGTATTGTGACAAAGATTGTCTCTTTATTAAAATCAACCATAGTCAGCCACGGTCCAACATCGCATTGTCACAAATATTGTATCAATATGAAAATTATTCATGTTCAACCATAGTCCATTGTCACATTGTGACAAATACTCTGTCAAAATGAAAATCAACCCTGGTCAACAACGGTTAAAATTGTTTATTTTAGGGTTTATAATATTTTTCTTAGGGTTTATATACCTTCGGTTAATAATATAGATCCCTTGGGTTTAATATTATTCCCCTCAGTTTATAATCGATTGGGTTTTAAGTATTAGTCCCTTAGGTTTATTAGTCCCTTAGGTTTATAATATCATTCACTTGGGTTTATAAATCTAACAATCCACATTCCTAGGGTATAATATTATTCATAGGGTTTATAATATTAATCATATCGTTTAAGATTGTCTCTATATGAAAATAAACCATTGTCAACCATGGTCAGTCTTGGTCAACCATGCTCACATTGTGACCAAAATTGTCTCATGGTGCAATGTCTCATTTTTTCAACCAAGGTAAACTATGGTCAAACCCGACATTATGGAAAATATTGTCTCATTATGAAATTCATCCATGCTCAACCATGTTCAACCAGGTTCAATCATGGTCAACTATGGTCCAGCGTCACATTGTGACAAGGAATGTCTTAATATGAAAATAAATCATGGTTGACCATGGTCAATCATGGTCAACCATCGCCAACCATGATCGAACATCACATTTTGACAAATATTGTCTCAGTATGAAAATAAACCATGGCCACCCATGTTTTTTTTAGGGTTTATAATATTTATCTTAAGGTTTATATACTTTGGTTTACAATGTTAATCCCTCAAATTTAATATTTTTTTTTGTAAGCTTCGTAGTACTATGTTTTCATTCATTTTCTAAAACATGATACATCCAGATATAATAGTTTGGTGGCCTCAACACGATCATGATGGGAAACTAGATCTGTTCACCACTTGATGGCGTGGTATGCCATGCAAAAACATAGAGTCTTAAGTCTTTTAAACTAGGAAAACATGGTCTGAATATTCACCCTTACATAGTCTTTACCATCTTTCCTATCATATCTACTGAAAATTTGAAATTTAAAAGTTATCCACATATATCTAATAATAAAGAAACACAATTAAGCATTCAAAAATTACTCACCCTCATCTGAGATCAAGGCTGACTCCATAGGTGTCGGGTCTTCAACTGAGGTTCCAACTTGCTCCATTGGCTTGGAAATGCAGGGGATGTGATGCTATATGTGGTCCAACTGGCCATCATGCTTCCTTACTTGAAACTTTAGTTAATTAAACTCCATCCTGTAGTCTAGAAGTCCTATGCGAGAGCCACCAAACTAATGGAGATCTGTTCAAGAGAATTTTTTAGAATTCTTTTCATAGACCAATACAATAACAGGGTTTGTATAAATTGAGTGAGCCTCCCTCTCGTTTGGCTCGAGTCTGGAATTAAAACTTTCCACTCCGCAAGGGCCATCTCCGTCTCTGCCTCTTTGTTAATGTTAGCCTCACACTTTTATATAAGTTGTTGGATCTCTTCTAAGGTATTTTCATGGTACGTCATTACTGCCTCTTGAATTACAATGATGGTTGGCCTCCGCCCTCTAGGATTTCTTCGAGGGGAGATGGGATGGCTATCAATTTCCTTCCCTTTGTCTATTCTGCCATGGCTACAACCACGATGGCTATTGGAATGCGTAGGAGTAACAGGACTCCTGGAGCAAGCTGACCCATCAGCCATTCCACCATTCTATGTTAAGAAACCTAGAAATTACAGAGGAGGCCGTGCGTTGAGGGTCTCTAGTCCCACGATCTCGCCTGCAGCCAAGCTTTCCTTCACAATGAAACCCTCATGCTTGTCTCCTCATTGTTTTAATGCTCCTGTGTGATCCAACTTGTCGCCACCTTGCTTGCGCTTGCATGTCGAGGTACTTTTTGGAACCCTTTCCATTCATGCGAAGGGTGGTGGGAATCATCCCCAATGTACGTATCATTAATGCTGATGGAAGGTCAGATCCTACACATAACACCCCGGTTGGGGGGATCCCTCTGATTAAATATTATTCCCTTTACTTTCTAGTATTAATCCCTTGGGTTTACTAGTCCCTTAGGTTTATAATATTGTTAACTCATTGGTTTCATTAATCCCTTGTGTTTATAATATTAATCCCTTCGGTATATTGATCCCTTGGATTTATAATACTAATCCCTTGCATTTTTAATCCTTAGGGTTTATAATATTGTTCCTTTAGGGTTGTTGATTCTTTGTGTTAATGGTCGTGAGGGTTTATAATATTAATCTCTTCGCTTCGTACTATTAATGATTCATTGGGATTATTAATCCCTTGGTTTTGTAATACTAATCCCTTCAGTTTATGATGTCGTGGGTTTATAATATTGATAAATTGATATCATTATTTTAAATTTACGTTATAATTGTTTTAATAAATATTATACTTACATATTTATTAATATTAATATCAACATGAATTATATTTATATTTATATATTCTTTAATATCAATATTAATATTAATTTTAAATCAATATATATTGACGTGTATCGACATATATCAACCATATTTACTAGTTTGATTGTGACAAAGATTGTCTCAATATGAAAATAATTCATTTTCAACCATGGTCAACCATGGTCCAACTCATGTTGTGACAAATATTTTCTAAATATGAAAATAAAGCATGGTCAACCACTGTCAACCATAGTAAACCATGGTCTAGTGTCACATTGTGACAAAGATTGTCTCAATATGAAAATCAATCATCGTCAACCATAGTCCAACGTCACATTGTCAGAAATATTGTCTCGTTATGAAAATCAGTGATGGTAAACCATGTTAAATTGAGTATTTATAATATTTATCTTTGGGTTTATAAAAATAATCCCTTTCGTTTAATATTATTGCACTGTGTTTTTAATCAAAGGGTTAATAATATTAATCCCTTAGGTTTATTAATCTGAAGATCCATATTCCTATGGTGTAATATTATTCATAGAGTTTATAATATTAATAATAGGTTTTCTAATATTATTAATAGAATTTATAATTAAGTATTTATTATTACAAAAAAAAATGAATTATAAACAACTATTATATTTATTTTTCAATAAAAATAAATAATTAAATTATTATTAATTTATTATTATTAATAATTAATTAAATTATTAATTAATTATTTTTATTTAAATAAAAATATATATTATTATTGAATTATTTAATAATGATAATAATTTATAATAGTATCCATTTTAATTAATAAAAATCTTAATAATAATAATAATAATTATTATGTTTTATTATTTTTTTAATATCAATTTTATTATTATATATTTAATTTTATTAATTAATGTTATTATTAAATAATTTATTTATATTATATTATTTATAATTTAATAATAATAAATAACATTTGATATTAAATAATAAATACATATGAAATAATAAATATTATAAATAAATAATAATTATTTATTTGTAATAATTATTATTGCTATAGTTATTTTCTATAATAATATTTATAATAATTAGTGTTGCAATAATTATTATTATAATGGTAATAACAAATATTTTGTTGAAATGTTTTTTAATATTATTATTTTTATTGTTATATATTTAATTATGGTAGATACAAATGAAGCTTTAGGCTATATTAAGCATATTAGTATTTTTATTGTGTTTGTGCTAAAAGTATTTAAATTTTTTTCTTTTTAACAAATACTAACTATAAATATTAATAAATTCAATAAATGTGATCAAAACAAACAAAATTATTTGTAAGACTTATTAAATGTGAGGATCAATAAATTTTATTATAAAGTATAATCGTCACCCTAAATAATGTTTAATTCTGCAACTCCTTAATATGTATAGCATAAATAAAAGAAGTGTATAATATTTCAAAAAAATAAAATTAATGTGAGAGAGAGGGAGAGATGGGAAGAGAGAGAGAGAGATGATTAATGTTTATTAAAACTAATATAATATATGAAACTTTAAGAAGGTAAGAGATTAATCAGAATTCATTTCATTTTTATAATAAAAAAAAGTGTTAAAATAATCATTCCAAGATCACGACGGTTTTGAAACTTTAAAGATCAAGAAGTTTAGTATTTTGAGAAATATTTTGAAATTTAGATTTAATGAAAGTATAAGCTAAACAATGTATGAGAAAGAGTATTCATCTTCAACCCTCTTAGTGTCACGAAGGTGATAGACTCTTTCATCTAATGGTGTTTTGGGAATGACTAATGCCTAATTTCATTGTTCTAACAATCCTAGACCTCACATAACAATGTTTTTTTTTTAATACCTTACTGATATAAAAATATATCCACTTCCATTATAATGTTTACTAAGAACCTACCATTTCTTCCCATGTCAATTTCTATCTCATGTTACATTAAATCACTTTCTTAGTTTACAACAATAACTTATGGTCTACTTTTGGTGAGTTATATATAACGAAATATTCATAACTTTTGGTCATATTACTTAATGTTCGATATCGTAAACATAGGGTTTTCCATCTCCTTTATGATGTGGAAAGTAGGCCCCTTTTTCTTATATTAAGTTTAACGACCTTGTAATACAAAGCGATCTGTGAATAATAAAACCAGTTATTATGACATGTGATTGGATTAGGTGGAGGAAAATATGGTTCCCTTCCCCCTATCGGATTGAAGAGACATGCATGAAACCTCTGAAATGTGCAAAATGATGTTGAATAAAAATATATGATGGGAAAACTGAAGAAATTTGTTGTTGGTTTTTGGTTTTTTTTTTTTGTGGTTTCTCATAGATATTTTGGCTTGTCCATTGGTATTTTGGCTCTGGAAATCTTTATTTTTAGTTAAGGCCACTCAATTTTAATCTTGGGAAAAGTTTCTCTCCATTCTTAGTGCACTGAATTGGTCGTTGGAGCATGTGCAAGTTGTTGGGCATTGGCAATAGAAGATAGAGTGGCATCTGAGCTAGTATGTAGAGCTTTGTGCATGAATTAAACAATTTTAAAATTTCGTTTATTTCCTTATCAACCATGTGTGAGGACACTGAATTATGCGTCTAATCCTAATGTGGTCAGTGGGAGGCTCAGTGGAATAATTGGTCATTGTGGTTCTTGATATATTAATGATAAACCACTTGGATAGTGGATTACAACTTTTGAAACTAAGGATAACCCATCTAAACCTTGTGTAGAATCCTTGTGAAGTTGGGTGAATTCCCTATAAAATGTATAAGGCCATTAGACTGTGTTTCTAAGCCTATGTCGATAAGTGGGACACTTAGTGGAAGATCAAATCATTGTGGTGCTTTTTCTATGGTAGACTAACCACTTCGAAAGTAGATTAAAACCCCCGATATTGAGAAATACCCCATCTAAAAATAATCATTATGAGTTTTGTGCGAATTCCCTATGACTATGGTTGAGGCCAATAAATTATGTGGCCAAGCATGATAGGATTAGTGGGAGGCTTACTGGAAGACTAAATCCATATAGTTCTTGGCGTGTAGTTGATAAACCTATTGGATGGTGGATTCTAACTCTCAATAATTAATGATACCCCGTCTAAACAATGGGTTAATTCAATGTGAGTTTTTAGTTAATTCCATGTGAAGTGTGTTTGAGCACAATAGAATTTTTGTCTAATCCTGTGTGGATTATAGGGAGGATCAATGGAAGATTGAATTACTATTGTGCTTTCTATATAGCGGGTAAATCACCTAGATAGGGAATTTGTAACACCTCCAGTTTACAGAAATTTTTTTTTTTTCATATACACTTGGATTCCCTTGTTATTTACCTGGTTGTTTGAATACTAAGTTCAGAAGTTGGGTATTAATTGTACTTCCCTCTGCTCCTTTAGTATTTCTTGAAACTTTAAAATTTTCTTGTCCACTATTCCCTTCTAATATCATTCAATGCTACCCAGGTTCACATTAAACCCATGTACATAAAATTCTAAGCCTCCTCTTATAGCGCGTTGTACATTCATCTTTTTTTATCCCACCTAGGGTACTTATATATCACATATATAAAACACATACATATCAAATCCATATATATATATGTCATTGGATAAAGTTAATTAAAAGTTGCATGCACCTATGCATAACCCATATATATATATAAAACCCATATATATATATATATAACCCCTATATATATATATGTAACCCATATATATATATTTATACCACCTGATATAATTATTGAAGGGGTGCACACATAAAAACGCGACATGTAATATATATATATTTGTTACCTATATCGATGCCTCTCAACGACAAGCGGTTGCCGCCTTTCAAGCAGAAATTTAACCTAGGGTAATTTAAATGGGCGACTATAGTGAACCTTCGATTGAGCATATAATACATACTATACATTTGATCAATGTCATGTATGGACAGAGTGATATATCCGTGCAGATTGACCGTCATAAAATTTCGGCGTTTGAATTATTGAATTTGTGAAAACGTGTCGAACCCCTAATCGTAACTTGTTATGACTTATTTGCGTACATTCTTTGCAGGATTGGTCACGGCGTGGCAACTTCATTACCAGCTGATACTGTATGCCTATTACCACAGAACATAATGCCGACTGTCTGAGCGTTGGCGTAAACCCTATGAACCCCGGAGTTAGTTCGACGGTTTAACACTAGTTTTTGATTTGAAACCCGCACATACACGCGTCTTGTGTTTATCCACATAGTACTCAATACTCGTACTGCTTATGGATTGTATGAGCCGCCTAGCACAGGGTTCAGTCCAGCTAGGTTTGACGTGTGCGTGGGTTATAATATCTTGCTGGTTTTTGTTTGCAGGAGCAATGTATCATCCGTGGGAGGAAGGTGCGGCGTACCGCGGCCCTTGTCCAACAAAAATTCGACGGGTGGAATTGAAATTGCCAATTCGGCTGGTGCAAGTACTCTGTGCACTGAGTTGCACCTTTGGCAGTTGAAAAATCTAGGTTTAACTCAGCACCTGCAGGCATACGATGCCCTACCTCCTCTGCGCCCATTGATATCACTTTGTACCCTCCTGTCAACTTAGATGGGGTTTCTCAATCGACATCGAGATTCTCTGAGGAATTGGGAACAATGAAATTAGGGTTTCGAGTGTTCTTTTAATTGGAGACCCTTCAGTCGATCTATTTGCTAGATCCTTCCTATTCTGTTTTGGTGAATACCAGGTCGTAGCCTTTCAACATTCCCTTGTCTGTTGTTTCTAGCATACCCGGATCTGATTTCTATTTCCCTCGGCTTCTTCATCTACGTTGTGATGGGAATCCGTTGCAGGGAGGTTAAGTTATCTAGCCTAACCTTTAGCGCGTTTTAATCTTTGGTTTAATCTTCTATAGTTTTGCAACTCCGCTCGATTGAAACCCTAGTCATTTATCCTGTGAGAGTTCTGGTTCCTAATCTGTCATTTCTGCAGTCAATATGTATTGTTTGTGCCGAAATCTTTGCAGGTATTCAGATGGTTATACAACGGGAATCACCTTAAGCTATTTTTGTTTCTTACGTCTAAGTGCGGGATCTGAGGTGTCTCCACACCCAGATTTGACCGGCGCCACAAAACCGGCTTGCAAATTTCCTCGCACCTCGTAGGGTATTCTCGTTTTACTGTGATTATCATCGGCATGATGCAAGGGTGGTAACCTCTACATACAGGTAAACCCTTAATTCGTTCTGTCGGTTGTAGCGAGTTGTGCTTTAGTGTTGTTGTTACGTATTTATCCCATTCTGCTATCGATCGAACTCACCAGAGATCTGTCAAATTCACTCCAGGTTTATGATTATATATTTATGTTGAACTGTTTCAGTTGTCGAGCATCAAAGGTGATTCTGACTCGTCAGTTTCTAACTACGACAATAGTTTCTATTTCGATTTACTGGCGATATTAATAATGGTTCCTACGAGGAAAGGGTACCGAATTATTATATCGGTCGTCCACCTCCCTGAACGAAAGCTCAGCGCCTTTATTTCTATCATTTTAGTGATGATAGCTTACCTCCTGAGCGCAAGTCATGTCACGCTGGCTTTGTGAGGTTTAACATAATACTTCTGACATATAAAAATCATTGAAATAGGTTGCAGGATCTCAACCACAGCAAGTAATTATGTCGTTGACCATTACTTTGGATGCGTTATTTCATAGTTTGGGTTAGGTTCCTCTAACGGACTCAAAAATTCCGTGGCCTCGTTTGTGTTTGCGTGACAGAGGATTTCGTTTGTTTGACCTACTGTATATGTCTCCATAATAACTATAGTTTGATCGTAACCCACTGGAATCCGATATGATTTGTTTAACAATCTTTTCATCCAACCCTTTTGCTAAAATCAATGAGCTAATGAGTTATTATCATGGCGCTCGGTACTTATATTGTTCCCTGTTTTTCTCATATATATATATACATGTATGGCAAGCACTATTAAAACGAACTGTGGTTTTGCTCTCGGCATTTACGTTGCAACTGTGAAAATCTACAAGCATCGTATTAGCGTTTTATCGGTTACCTCTGTTAGTTTCGTTTAACGTTAAAAATATCCTCAGAGTGCCGTGGGTTATAACAGTCGGTACAACCAGAGGGTTTCGTTTGACATAGGACAAAGGAAGAATACTTTAATTTACCGCCATGCATTTACGTAGTTTGCTTATACATTTATTCAATTAGCTATAGAGATCATATATATATATATCCCATTTTAACATAAGTGATTCGTATTGGCATTTCCTTTTGCACATATATAGTTCATATATATGATCCATTTTAACATAATCGATTTGTATTGGCATTTCCTTTTTTTTCACATATATAGTTCATATATATGATTCGTATTTATAATTACTTTTTGACTTATATGAGTTCATATATATGATTCATGTTTGTATCTCCCCTTTTTGACATATATGGTTCATATATATATGTATAGCTCATATATAGTCTATGTTAAAAGGAGCTATTGGTATTTGTTCTTGATACTTATTAATATATAGCTATTTTTGTTAAATGCTTATTCATGGATTTAATAGTTCATTTGATGGTATACATTGAGCATAGATGAAATCCATAGCCATAATATTTATTTCAATGTTTAGAGGTGAATTCCAATTGCAATAGACTCCATAAATACTAGAAATGCTAGAATACTCCCATAGAGTAAAAGTACTTCTTTATCTAGAGAATGTCGGATTCCATATTCTAATGTCTTTACTTTCTTTACCTCTGTTCTGCTACAATATTTTTCTAATACACTTATGAACATATAATATCACCTTGTATCTTCATGAAACAACAAAATATTTAATTATCTGTAGAGACTAAGTAACTCCAGATTTAAACTGACCTTGGTTTAGAATTTCTGGGGTTTCTACTCTATGGATTTATGGTCTACAACTAACCAGAACCTGGAAGGTGAAAGCCTTAGGATGGACTCTGGTAAATGTAGTACTAAGATCAATCATACCATTAAATTTGTTTTTATATGTAGCACATTCATACTATCATAAAACAAAAGATCAAAATTTCAGAACATACCACAATTGCAAATGACCAACCTCCCAACCTTAGAGTCCTCTTTGTCTCCTAGGACTCACCCCCGAGCAGAGATCACCTCCTAGAACATATCCACCCCTGATCTTCCTAGGAGTAGCTTATTTAAGCTCATAATTCCCCAAAGCATGTTTCTAATTCTGCGTCCAGAATAGCAGGATGCTTTCTTTCCTGTTTAGCCTAGGCTTCCCATCTTGGGATTCTTTAAAGCTGCTTTAAGCTTTTCCTCAGCTTTTCCAGCTTTTTCTCACCTCTTCCCAACTACTCCTCTTCATTGGGGAAATTTAGATTTCTCCTCAAATCTAAATTAATTTCTTTCAAGGATTTTTGAAAGATTTTGGGGATTTGTTGCCTTATCCATCCTCATGGATTTGGCAAGTGATCTCAAATTCTCATCTTGGTCAAAATGCACAATCATTTTATTTATTTCCTCAAATAAAATATGCAATTACATTCACACCATACTTATCCCTTGGGGTCCACCCCCTTAGGACTAAAGTTCAACTGTCTAACTTTAAAAATTCAACACACAAATTGGGGGTATTACAGAATTCTAGGTCATTGTGGTTCTAGTTGAGTAGTTGATAAACAACTTCAAAAATGAACATTAGAGCCTATGCTGCTTGGTATAAAAATATATTTGATAAACCACCTGGATAGTGAATTTAAACTCTTGAGATTCAATGATACCCCATCTCAACCTTAGGTGAATCCCTGTGAATGAACTCAAAGGAAAGAGCAAGTTATTGTGGTGCTTGCTACTAGGAAACAACTGATAAACCATATCGGTCCTCGTTGTAGGTATAATTCATAAATCAATTTGGTAGTTTTTGTTAGAGGGTATTCGATAAACTACATGGATAGTGTGCTACATATTTAGAGTGATTAACCAATCCTTTGGGTTAATTCCTTAAGCAAGCATTTCCTCATACATTGGACCTTGCTCAGGGATGGTCGACTGCCAAAAAATTATTATGTAGGTGGCATTGGCTAGAGTGGAAATCCCTCCTCAAGTTGTTAGTGAGTTTAAAATGTATAGATAAATATATTACATTTGTATATTTGAATCATGCACTGTGATGTTTAGTGTGATGATTATGACTAATATGAGATCTCTTATGTCTATGAATTTTAGTTAAATGTATATATAGACTATTCTATTCAATATTATGTTCATGATTGATATGGGAAGGCTCTCCTAGTTGACAACAATGGAATCTAAATATAGTAGCTTTGCTTATTTAGATGATTTTTAATGACTAATAGATGGAACAAAAATCATATTATATAGTTTCCAGAACATGTGTGCTCATGCTTAGTTAATTTATAACCATAGATTTCTGAAAATATTTAAACAAATTGCAAGTTACACAAGGGAGGGAATGGTAATTTATGAATTTTTTCATTGAATTGGTTAAATTACTAGTGCCTTTAAATAAAGTGCTTTCTACATATAGTATATTAAATGGTGTGCATGGGATAAATTAATAATCTGTTTATTATGACGCAATCATCTTCATTAAAACATAATTAAATAAATCATATAATTACTATTCTAATACTACTAGTCTAATGGAAACAATAGAGGGAAACATGGCACCCATGGGAAATGGTGTTGGAGAACATGATCATGGCGAAATGATATTGGGGGAATTGGAACCTAGGGAAAGTAAATTATACCACCTTGGATGTTGTCGTTCCAAGAAAAATAACACTTACCATCTTTGGGAAATATTATACCGGGTAAGTGATCCCAAGGAAAATGGTACCGAATGAAGTGATCTAGGAAACTTGCTACCGAGGAAGTGATCTTAGGGAGCATGGTATAAAGGGAAGTGATTCACATAAATTTAGTACCGAGGGAAGAATTAGAATATTGTCCCAAACAAATGCAGTACTAGGAAACATAATATTGGGGAAGCTAAATGATGTGATAGTATCGATATGGCATACATTCCATTTGGACCCCCATGTAGAAGTGGCATGGCACCACGTGGGTCATGCATGGCCACATGGGTACCACATAGATTCCTCTTGATTGCATGGCTTATTTAATGGAATAATGTTCCAAGGGCCATAATTTTCTACTCATAACTCAAATTGAGCTAAATTTTATATCAATAAAAATTCCTCAACAAACTAAATGAGATAATTTCATTAATCTAAACATTTAAATATATTGAGAAAAACAACATGTTTTAAATCCTTCTTCATAACAAACCTTAAAAATTAACTAAGAAATGTAAAATTCCCACAACTTGAAAAAAAAAAGGTGCTAAACTAAATAAAATGTAACACAACTACCACAAAAAATTAAATGAATTTATTTCTTTAATATAGATATAGCCTTGGAAATATTTCATCTCCAAATAGCACTACTTTTACATTTATACCAATGTTCAAAACCACTATACCTTTCGCACAAGGTATAAATATCTCTATAATCACTATGGAATAAATTCGAATGCTACAATCTCTATCTTCATTGTTCCTACCCCCACACTGATTTATTCCATCCATGAAGCGGGCATATACTATAATAGCAATGACAAGCAAAAGGTTATTCACTCTGTAGCCACCTTGGCATTGGTGGAAAATTCCATTAAACCAAACTAAATTTCCAATTGAGAGTTCAGAAATATCGTACCTACAGTGATCAAAATGTTCTCTTCGTATTCTCAAACCTTTTAAATATTATTATAGATGCTTTAATGTTTTTACCATTTCAAAATCTCTCATTTTCCTCTTCCTCCATCTTGCCGCAAAGTAAACTTCTAAACGTAAAGTATTTACTCTTTTAGTTATTTATAAATAAAAACTAAACTAGAAATTGGTATTTTTTAATAAAAAATTATTAATATAATTGAAACATTAAAGTAATGATGATTACTTGATTTTAAAATAATAAAATGAATAGTTGATTTAAATTTAAAATACTAAATTATTTTAGAAAGAATATTTTCTATTCACAATTTATATCTAAATGTTTATTTATTTATTTATTAACTCATTTTTACACATTACATATATATATATATGAGTTATGAGTTGAAATTGAAATGAATACAGTATACATATCAATGTAAATTTTAATATTCAAATTATTACATAAAGTGGACCTCTTATTTAATGAACATAAAGCTATTTATACTAATTTATCTCAAAGGTAGATGTGTTTTTTATATTTTCAATTTAATTAGAGTTACTTAGTTTTTATTTATGTTAATATATATTGATTTACTTCACTTTTCTTCTATGTTTTTTCCATTTTCAATTTAATTAACAAAATGTCTTAAATACAATTATTTTATTCTATTTAAATTTAATTTTTATGTAAACAGTTAATATTGCTTTATTATGTTTTTTTTTTCGATATTTTTTAAAATGTAAATATATCAATTTTTTTACATTAATAATTATAATAATAAAATAATAAATTGATTTTTAATAATGTGAAATGTATCATAAAGTAAATCTTTTGATATTATAAATTGATATTTATTTATATTTACCAAATATCTAATTAATGTAATTACAATAATTTTTTTTAATATTGAAATACTTTAATTAATATCATTATCATATAAATTAGCACAATCACTTTGATAAATATAGTTGATATTATAGTATAGATTTATATAAAACCCCAAAAATTATAAAATAGTAATATTAATGTTAAGATTTTATTATTTTATGGTTTTATTAATGTGATTGTGCTAGTTTTATATAGGAAAAAAAAAGAAGTTGAAATGGAAAAAAAATATTATCAAATTTTTTCACTATTTAAGGATAATAAATATAAAAAATTAAACTAATGATAAAATAAAAAATTAAACAATTAGTAACTTAGGAATTGGAATCCATGAAAGCCTTGTGAGAATCTGTAGATTATATAGGTATTTTTACACCGAAGGTGTTCTTTTATGGGATTGATTGTGAAACACTGTTCATCCCAGCCAATCCTTGTGCTCCACCTTTCTCCGGATTCGCCCTTCTATCCTGTCAAAATTTGACACTTGGGGGCTGTGGTATTGTCCATTTGCCATACATCATCCACAGCCATATCTATCATACTATCCATTCGCATGGCGGGTTCCTTCACCGGCCTCCTTCGGTGTCCTTTTGCTCCTTTTAATGAGCAATTGCTAGTCATAGATGTTTTCTTTTTCTTGGCTGGCTTCTTTGTATATGTAATTATGATTCAAAACTCTGAGCATGTAACAGCTCAGTCGTCATCCATGATGGGTTGTAAACCCTGCCCATGGTAGGTACTTTCTCTATTTTATGTTCTCATTGGATGGATACATTTGGGGCATGAAGATTAGGAGACTCGAATATGTATAATAATTTTAGTGAAAAATGTTTGTTTTTTTCTTTCGAAAACAAATCGTGCCCAATGATAACACAGATATAAGCACTTCCAAGATTCTTATAAACGAAAGCTTATCTCCCTTCTTTGATGCCCGAATTTATTATATGATTCATCAAGTGGTATCATCAGTAAATCTTGAGAAACATAATCTAAAGAAATTTCATATGCATGTTTCATCAAGTGCTTTCATCAGTAAATCTTGAGAAACATAATCTAAATCAATTTCATATGACTTCAAATTATAACTTGAGATGACAATCTTACATTCATAACCTAAATAACGCTTCATCGAAACAACGTCAAAACAATTCTAAGTAAAATTAATATTGGAAGCGTTGAAGGCCTTGTGAGAATTTATTTTGGAAGATATTCATTTTCTGATAGCTCCAATATTTAGATCGAAATTCCCCATACTAGTTGATCATGCATGCGATCAAACGTCTTCCAAAAAGAAATAAAAATAAAAACAGCATGAATAGTAATTACCTGGAATGTTTGCCACACGATCAAATTTAAAAACGGCACGAATATTTATTACCTGGAATGTTTGCCACACAATCAAACAATAACAGTGCATGTATGGAAGTTCATCCAACATAGCGCTAACATTACCTAGAGACAGAGACGAGCGAAGCCATTTCTGTTAGGCGGTGGGACAATAAACATGGCCTAGTGTTACCGCCCATTCCGATCAATATCATGGGGAGTAGATAAATTAAAATGTAGGTCAAGTAAAATGGAACTACTGTTTCACATGTGACAAAACCAATTATAATTTAATTTAATTGTTTATTGTTGCTTTTTAGGTAACAATGATGTTTCATTTTGTTTAATTTTATTTAATTGGAAACTAAAACGGGTTCAAATAAATTTTATGTTAGAGGGAGAATATTCTTTTCAAATAAAATCTTGTACTTGAAAATCAAAACCCAATTCTAATATATATTAAATTTAAACATAATTTTTTTATTTTTCTCAATATTTTATTTATTTAACCCTATGTAAACCAAACGGTAAATGTGTTCAACTATATTATGGATTATGATATTAACACTATGAGTTATGACGTTCACATGATAACAATAAGAGATCCAGATTTGGCTGCCCGTTGTTCTCTGTGTTCTGTGTTTGTTTTCATATAATGATGTTTGATGTGTTATTAACATGGGTGTATATCAAGAGAGTGAATACTTGTTGGAAATACTCCTAACCACTGTCATGAATAAAAACTAGTAGCAGTCCACATTTCTTTGATTTTTTTTTTGTAGAAAGGACAATGCACAAATCCAAATCCGTAGGTGTTTCTACATGCAAAATCAAGAAGAAGAGTACCCGAGCCATACTTTGCGTTTAATTATATTTCTCGTGGTTGACTTACCTTTTTCCTGTACTTCACATCCCGCAAGATTTAAGGGTTACCTCTTAAGCCTTCTTCGAATGTTAAGTTTTCGTCGATGTGATTCGGTGGGACCCGCTATACCTTACCGCATTACCAAACCATTGCAAACCTTTGTTATTTTGTTATTCCTTACATTTCTGCCATTTCCTTTATCTGTCTCTGTGTGTTTTTTAATTTCTGCATGCATTGCTTCTTTGTTTTGTGCATATGTTCTCGACATAGCTCAGAGCATACCAGATTTTTCCAACATGGTATTTGTTATCACTCAGTAATTTCTCAAGGTTAAAGAAATGAATACTCTGAGGTAACCACAAACCAACTTTTAAACTCTAGGATCTAGCCTTCCTAGGGTTCAGAGAGGGCTCTCTCTTTAAGATTTAACTTTGTTTGATTTGTAAATATTAGAATAGTTATGAATGTGCAACTTTGGTTTGGTTTTGATTGATTTGGTGGGAGAACAAATCACTTGAAGGGATGGATAGTGGGAAATCTATTGTCCATTGGAATAAGGAGTCAAAATCAAGCAAACAGAACTAGGAATATCAAGGCCAAAAATTCAAATGTTTTTAGGGCAAAATAGATAACCCTTGAAGATCTTGGAAAGTTGTTTTTGTGACGTGGTATGATCGGGATAAAGAGCAATTAAGAATCCTTTGATTCGGAAAAGGAAGTAGTAGGCAGAGGTCAAATGAGAGAGGGAGCAATTAAGGGTTCCCTACACTAGAAATCAGAGGAAAAAATAGAAATGATAACTAGTTAAAAACAAGGTTTTCTCAACAAATCATGTAGTAATACTCCTAGTTATTCATTCAAATTTAGAACAAACATAGATGGATGCATGTAACAAAGAAATATAACAATGAAAAGTGAGGAAATACTTCACTCCAAATATCTTATCACATGAATCCTGAAGTATGATGACAATTCATTTGATCCAGTCTGCTACTCAAAATTTGAAACACAAAATGCTTCGAGTCCAACAAAAATGACTGTAGCAATCTCCAACAATTTATTCCCCAATAATAATTCAAAGAGTGAAGTATTTATACAAATTCTAAACTAGAATCTCTTGAAAAAATATCAATATTGGTTTACAAATATCTCAAATTGTTTTACATAAATAGAACTTAATAAAAGGACACTCAAAACTAATGCATCTATTTGGCACTATGCTTATGCATTGATGGTGACAAAGAAGAGAATTTGAATTTGATATAAACTCTTAGTTAATGATGAGGCATCCAAGCCAGTAGATGTCTCCTTTATTTGTGCATTCTGCTCCAGAAATTCTACAAAATTGGGGTCCAATGATACCTTTGTATGTCTCCATATGAGATAGATATGTAAACAGTGAAAGAGGCTTTTCTAGATAAATACGTTGTTGAGATAAACCTCTCTCAGTTCCCTAAAAATTTTCTCCAGCGGTCCACAATAGGCTCTACAAAAAGATGTGTAAAACAAAGCTTTGCACAGTCTGAAAAATAGGCTGTAAATATGTGCATGTATCTCTCATTCTGTAATACCTGTGCAAAACGTGAGATAGGTTTTTGTAGATGGGTATATTGGGAACAAAAAATTCTTCAGTTTTGTAATATGTATTTCTGATTGGCTACAATCGTCTCTGCAAAATGATGACTTAACATGATTTTTCTGTAAAAAGTGTTTTCAAATATTGTTTAATATTTCCAAATACATAATGGTTGTTAGAAAAGTGAGAGAGGTTTTTGTACTTGGACATCTTAGGAACATAAAACTCCTTCATTTTTACAAAATTCATCTTGGATTGGTCACAATAGTTTCTGCAAAACAATGAATTAAACAGGAAATTTCTGCAAAAATGTCCGTTCTTGCTCTGTTTTCATCTTTTAACCTTTTTGTTCTTTTAACTATTTTTCTTTTACTTTGAATAAATTTCAATATTGGTGAAAGTATTTTTATCTCTGTTTAACCATTGCCTCCTCTATTTTTACTTTACTGTTTTACCCTCACTGCTCTGTAACTTTGTTTTAACCTTTACTCTGACTTTCATCTAATACACTTTAACTTTGATACTCTTTGACTGTTCTATTTTCACTATCACTATGAATTATTACTTTACTTTGAACTTTAACCTTTACTGTGAGTTCTTCCTTTTACCTTGACTATTATGAATGCCCTGTTTTAATCTTTACATTAAAATTGTCTTTTATTTTTCACACGATGACTGTCCTTCAACGCTGATGCCTGGAATCTTTTAAGAAAAATCCTTTGAATTGATTTCCTTGTAAGTTCTTGAAGTAAAACATATCATTAACTAGTATTTAGATTGTTTTATCCAAGCTATGTTCGATTACCTGCAAAAAATAAAAACAACAATTACTGAAAACTAGGTCTGCGGTGATGCAAATGAGATCCAGTGAAATAGAAATCTGCAGCTTGAGTCCTGGCTACGAAGGTTTTAGGAACCTTTCTAAAATATTTTGACATCAAATATGGTTTTTTACAGGATATGGGTTTTGAAATAATGCACATGCTTCATTCTTATTATTCTAGAGGAAGAATACAGTAAAAAAATGCAGTAAAGGGATAAAATGGTGCGATTTCATGGTTTATTAGGAAAATTAAGGATAATTGACGCCTCCAATAAATGGAGGTAAAGTCAAGCAATGGCAGTTTTTGGGCTTAAAGGGTATAAACTGCGAGTGATTATCACGCTCGTTTTGAGTGGTAAGTGGTTTCAAATGAATCAGACGCGATCCAATAGGGTTAGGCCACACGGAGGAGAGAGGAAAAGGTGAAACCACCTGTTTTGCATGGAAATGGAAATGTTATGTTCTCGCAAATTTATTTATGATATAGCCTGAGGATTGTCGGATCTGAGAGGGTCAATGCAAACGGTCGCGATTGAATGGTGGAGTTGCATGGAATTTCAGAGTGCGTCTGGGGTTTGTTAATCTGGAAATATAATTATGTATTCAAATAATGTTTTAATACATAACCTTGGTTTATTATGAATGGCGGAAGTTAGAGCTTTTAACAAAGGGGATGCAGGCGAATGTAATATTAGGATTGGCGACTAATATATTAGGTAGGTCCGACATATATGACATGTGTGGAACTTAAAACTATATGTTATAATTAAAATTTGGGTTGCGAATTAAAATAAAAGTGGAATTAATATAATACGGGCTAAGGGGTATATAGTGGAACTAACGCATAAGTTAGAAATTAATATGAAATAAAGGGGTAATATATGATATGAATGAAAAATACATGTTTTAACACTAATTAAAGTGTAAAAGATAGACAAAAAATAATATTTTGTCCCTTTATGTTTTTCACACTTAAACTTGGGATAAAATGCATTTTATGGGTTTTTGAGTGATTTTGAAATGGAAATGAAATTAATTATTTAGGGTTTTTACTTTTACTAAGTTAAAATGGGTTTTTACTTAGGAAAAGGGATCATGATTATGGATGAAGGGTAAATGTTAATGAAATGGAGTTTTATGCAGGAATTCAATATTCTTAACCAATCAGTCATTGAGCCTTGGGTCTGGTCCCAACAGAAGTCAAAGAAATTCTCTAAGCCTTTTTAACTGAAGGTTTAGAACATTGAATCATTATAGGGGAGGGTAAATTAGTAATTTTTCCTGATAATGATTTATTGCATGCTTGCACAACTGCTTTCTACCTACCCATCATTATTTGGAACACTTTTCACTTCATTTTCATGGGTGCATTTAAGCTTGTAACCCTAAATCAATTTTCTTTCAAAACATAAAAGCTATCTAATTATAACCTTATTTCATCCGAGAGCTTAGATTAAACTGCTGAGCTCCTCATTTATTCTCTATCTTATCTGCTGATTTTTCAAGTTTAAATTGTTTGACAGATCTTTATTCTCTATCTAACAACATGAAATTTAAAGCATGAGAGGTCAAGTTTAAGTTATTTGACCCTCATGGATTTGTGGCATTCAGGACAAGTGGCACACAATCTTATTGGCAAAAAGTAAACTAAAGTGGTGGCATTTAAACTTGCAACACTTTCACGATCTATTTTTGATGGGGTTCATATTTAATATTATTTTGATCTTTGTTTCTTTTTTTCCTTTGATTGTTATTTTAGGACATACCCTCTTTTCATTTTTTTATTTTGGAATATATTTGCAGAAAGCAAAGGTATGTATAATATTTCAAGATTTTAATAGATTCAATTCAAAATTATGAATCCTATATTTATAGTACCCTAATAGCGGCTTCACATGGGTATGGCATATCCTTGTGAGATGTCAAGAACACCTTCAAATAGTATCCTGATCCATTGGGCCAACCCCAAACATGCATATGCTGTGATTGAAAACTCTTGAACTGAATTTACACTTTTTTTTTGCAAAATGAAATCTGATCTGAGACTAAAAGGTGCTACAACCTTCAAACCAAACTACTAAATCATCAATATCTTAGGGCCTTTTCCTTGGCTTCAAAACTTAATGAATTATTTCAAACTAGCTAAAAACTGAAAACTGAAATAAGCTAAAATCTTACCTATTTACTCTAATAAACTATCCAACTGCTGGTTAGGTGAAATGAAATATCCAATGAAACCATTGAAGAATTATATACATTGAGATATTTTGTTGCATGTGCTTGTTGATTATCAAAACTGTAATTCTATCACCTCTTATAAACTTGTCAACAAATGAGAGGATAAGGAGACACTTGATTTCTTTTGCTGACTCTAGAAAATTTTCAAAAGGATCTGCCAAGATATATACACTAATGTTTAAATGATATAAACAACTGTACATCTGTTCTGGATGGCCTTCATGCCATGAAACTGAAATGTTATTTTCATCTTTATCTCCCTGCAAACTTTCAGATAAGTTTTGTGATGATATTCGTACTGATTGTAATGTTTGACTGCTGAAACCTTTATCATCTTGATTTTGAAACTCATAGTTAGATAATGGATAAAGGCTTTGAATGCATTCATTATCCAACATATCTGCTATTGGATCATGAAAAACTTCTGAGGATGGATGCAATCTATTGGATATCAAATTCCATGGGACCTCATAATCTTCAACAAGTTTCTCATCCATTTCTTTAATGATGTTATACCACATTTCCTTTAAAATCTGAAATGATTTAAAACATAGTGGTATGTAATTATCCTATGCTATTTGATCATGTATTTCAATGGGAACTGATAACTGCAATTGTGAAATTGAAATATCCAAATCAAGAGTTTGATTATCTCCTTTGTTTTCAATCATAATTCCTAAAGCCTGTTGATTATTGATGGCATGAAAGTTATCTCTAACTTTCATGGCTGATCTATATTGGCTGATCACTGTATTCTGGCTGCTGAAACTAAGTTTCCTCATCCCAAAAGCTATCTTCTGATTGCTCTGTAAAGCTATCTTGAGTTTGGAGAACATAACTATCATCATAATGATCATAATTAGGCAAATCATCGAAAGAAGGAATGTCATCAAACATACACATTAAATCGGTAGATTTCTCTTCCACATATTGATCTATAAATCCATTTTCTGATCTATGATAATTGTAATTAGCAGGAATTTTTTCATGGCTATCAACCTCTTATATTTATTCATTGTGATTTTGAATAAAAAATCTTCTTTCATAGTGATCTTTTGTATGATTTCGTCTAGTTTTCTTACCAAAAGGATGAGTTTTACCTCTGCAATGTTTTTCTTCTCTTCTTCTTCTGCTTTCAATTTTTCTTTCCTGATTTGCAAAGTAACTTCTACATCAACTGCAATGTTCTGCATCTGTACAAGTGTTTCTGGCTTTCTTTCTCTTAAATGAAATTCTATTTCTGGATGAAAGGCACTTGGATAATGTAAGAGAGCTTAATCATGAGGAGGTCTAATATTTTCTGGCATTGAATAATAAAATTGCTTAAATATGTCAAAAAATTATTGTATTGTTTCATTTGGATGTATTTTTAACTGATTATATTCTTCTATTATCACAAAAAGATTGACTTTAATTATCCATTTGTCAAGAAAAGGTATGGAAAGTTGTTGGAAATTTGAGATGCTTGCAATAGGTAGATTCTTGAACCAAATTTTTATTCTATTTTACAAAGAAAGAGAAAAAAGTTTGATTTTAACATCATCTTCATCAATCTCAAATAGGTCCATATAATTCTCAAAGCCTTGAATATGTTTTTGGGCAATGATGTTATTATTTTCTCTAGCAAATCTAGGAAGATGTTTGTAGTAGTTATCCGGAAAATCATGGAGTATAGGAGGTATAATAAGGGGCTTATATCTATCTGGACGTTTATATGGTACAAGAATATGTAAAGGGATTGTAAGAGCAGTCCTAATTATTTGAGGCTTCTTAATTGGAAAATGATCATCATTAGATTCAGAAGAAAGCTGCTCAAAGAGATTAAGAGAATTAGTACTTACAATCTTCAAAGGAAAATAATTAGAAACTAATATAATATCTTCTCTAAAATACAATATACATTGAAAAACTTTCTTAATGAGAAAGAGAATAATGTCTTGGATTGTAATCCAAATTAAAAGCATGATCTTTCCATATTGTTCTTTCAAGTTCATTCCTCCAGTGGAGTCTTGATTGTGAAATTGATTTGGAGTCGCCAGGTGGATGATTTTAACCTTTGTGTGTCTTATCACTGTCCACCATCATAAATCATATTTGAACCTGTAAAATATTTCTGAAGAAAATGTTAGTTTTTCCCCATCGGAGTCGCCATTATGTTTCACTCAGTAATTTCTCAAGGTTAAATAAAAATAGTCCGAGGTAACCACAGACCAACTTTTAAACTCTAGGATCTAGCCTTCCTAGGGTTCAAAGAGGGCTCTCTCTTTAAGATTTAACTTTGTTTGATTTGTAAATATTAGACTAGTTATGAATGTGCAGCTTTGGTTTGGTTTTGATTGATTTGGTTGGAAAAAATCGCTTGAAGGGATGGATAGTGGGAAATCTACATGTCCATTGGGCTAAGGAGTCAAAATAAAGCAAACAGAACAGGGATCAAGCCCAAAAAGTCAAATGTTTTCAAGGCAAGATAGATAACCCTTGAAGATCTTGAAAAGTTATTTTTGTGAGGTGGTATGATCGGGATAAAGGGTAATTAAAAATCCTTTGATCTGGAAAAGGAAGTAATAGGCAGAGGTCAAACAAGAGAGGGAGAAATTAAGGGTTCCCTACACTAGAAATCAAAGGGAAACATAGAAATGATAACTAGTAAAAAACAGGGTGCTCTCAAAAAATCCTGTAGTAATACTCCTAGTTATTCATTCAAATTTAGAACAAACATAGATTGATGCATGTAACAAAGAAAGATAACAATGACAAGTAAGGAAATACTTCACTCCAAATAGTTTGTCATATGAATCCTGAAGTATGATGGCAATTGGTTTGATCCAGTCTCCTACTCAAAATTTAAAACACAAAAGTCTTAAATCCAAACAAAAATGACTATAGAAATCTCCAAAAATTTATTCCCCAATAATACTTCAAAGAGTGAAGTATTTATACAAATTCTAAACAAGAATATCCTAAAAAAATATTAAGATTGGTTTACAAATATCTCAAATTGTTTTACATAAATAGAACTTAATAAAAGGAAACTCAAAACTAATGCATATATTTGGCATTATACTTATGGATTGATGGTGACAAAGAAGATAATTCAAATTTTATATCAACTCTTAGTTGATGATGAGGCAGCCAAGACACTAATTGTCTCCTTTCTTTGTGCATTTTGCTCCAGAAATTCTGCAAACTTGGGGTCCAATGATACCTTTGTATGTCTCCATCCGCGATAGATATATAAATAGTGAAAGAGGTTTTTGTAGATAAATATGTTTTTGAGATAAACCTCTCTTTTTTCCCTAAAATTCTGCTATAGATGTCCACAATAGGCTCTGCAAAAAGATGTGTAAAATAGAGCTTTGCATAGTCTGAAAAATACGTTGTAAATATGTGCATGTATCTCTAATTCTATAATACCTATGCAAAAAGTGAGATAGGTTTTTGTAGATGGGTCCCTTGGGAAAAAAAATTCCTTTATTTTTGTAATATGTATTTCTGATTGGCTATAATTGTCTCTGCAAAATGATGACTTAACAGGAATTTTCTTTAAAATGTGCTTTCAAATATTGTTTAATATTTCTAAATCCATAATGGCTGTTAGAAAAGTGAGAGAGGTGTTTGTAGTTGGACATCTTAGGAATATAAAACTCCTTCAGTTTTGAAAAATTCATCTTGTATTGGTCATAATAGTTTCTGCAAAACAATGACTCAAACAGGAAATTTCTGCAAAAATGTCCCGTCTTGCTCTGTTTTCATCTTTTAACTATTTTTCTTTTACTTTGGATAAATTTCATTATTGGTGAAAAAAATTTCATCTCTGTTTAACCATTTTCATCTCTATTTTTACTTTTATTGTTTTACCTTAACTTCTCTGTAACTTTTTTTTAACCTTTACTCTGACTTTCATCAGATACACTTTAACTTTGATGCTCTTTGATTGTTCCAATTTCACTGTCACTGTGAATTATTACTTTGAACTTTAACCTTTACTGTGATTTCTTCCTTTTAACCTGATTGTAATGAATGCCCTGTTTTAATCTTTACATTAAAATGCTCTTTAATCTTTCACAGGATGACTGTCCTTTAACTTTGATGCCTGGAATCTTTTTAGAAAAATCCTTTGAATTCATTTCCTTATAAGTTCTTGGAGTAAAATAGATCTTCAACAATTATTTATATTGTTTTATCCAAGTTATGTTTGATTACCTACAAAAAATAAAAACAATAATTACTGAAAACCAGGTCTATAGGGATGCAAACGGGATCTAGGGAAATATAAATTTGCGGGTTGAGTCCTGGCTATGAAGGTTTCTGGAAGCTTTCTAAAATATTTTGACATCAAATATGGTTTTTTACAGGATCTGTGTTTTGAAACAATGCATAGGCTTCATTCTTGTTAGTCTAGAGGAAGAATACAATCGAAAAATGCAGTAAAATGGATAAAATGGTGCACTTTCAGGGTTTATTAGGCAATTTAGGGTTAATTGACGCCTTCCATAAATGGCGGTCAAGTCAAAAAATGGAAGTTTTCAGGCTTAAAAGGTATAAACTGCGAGTGGTTATTGCACTCTTTTTGAGTGGTAAGTGGTTTCAAATGAATCGAACGTGATCCAATAGGGTTAGGCCACATTGAGGAGAGAGGAAAAGGTGAAACCACCTGTTTCGTGTGGAAATGGAAATGTTATGTTCGTGCAAATTTATTTGCGATATAGCTTGACGATCATCATATCTGAGAGGGTCAATGCGAACAGTCATGATTGACTGGTGGAGTTGCATGGAATTTCAGAGTGGGTCTGGGGTTTGGTAATCGGGCGGGATAATTATGTATTAAAATAATGTTTTAATACATAACATTGGTTTATTATGAATGGTGGAAGTTAGAGCTTTTAACAAAGGGTATGTAGGCGAATGTAAAATTAGGACTAGCGGGGGATATATTAGGTAGGTCCGACATATATGACATGTGAAAAATTTAAAACTATATGTTATAATTAAAATTTGGGTTGGGAATTAAAACAAAAGTGGAATTAATATAGTACGGGCTAAGGGGTATATAGTGGAGCTAATACATAAGTTAGAAATTAATATGAAATAAAGGGGTAATATATGGTATGAATGAAAAATACATGTTTTAACACTAAGAAAAGTGTAAAATATAGACAAATAAGCATATTTTTTCCCTTTATGTTTTTCACACATAAAATTAGGATAAAATGCATTTTATGGGTTTCTAAGTGATTTTGAAATGGAAATGAAATTAATTATTTAGGGTTTTTACTTTTACTAAGTAAAAATGGGTTTTTACTTAGGAAAATGGATCATGATTATGGATGAAGGGTAAATGTTGATGAAATGGAGTTTTATGCAGGAATTCAATATTTTTAACCAATCAGTCATTGAGCCTTGGTTCCAGTCCCAATAGAAGTCAGAGAAATGATCTGAGCCTTTTTAACTGAAGGTTTAGAATACCAAATCATTGTAGGGGAGGGGAAATTAGTAATTTTTCCCGATGATGCTTTATTACATGCTTGCACAATTTCTTTCTACCTACCCATCATTATTTCTAACATTTTTTATTACATTTTCATGGGTGCATTTAAGCTTTCAACCTTAAATCAATTTTATTTCAAAACATAAAAACTATCTAATTCTAACCTTATTTCATCTGAGGGCTCATATTAAACTATTGAGATCCTCATTTATTCTCTATCTTATCTACCGATTTTTCAAGTTTAAATTGTTTGACAGATCTTTATTCTCTATCTAACAACATGAAATTTAAGGCATGAGAGGTCAAGTTTAAGTTGTTTGACCCTCATGCATTTGTCGCATTTAGGACAAGTTGCACACAATATTATTGGAAAAAAGTAAACTAAAATAATGGCATTTAAACTTGCAACACTTTCATGATCTATTTTTTATTGGGTTCATATATAATATTCTTTTGATCTTTGTTTCTTTTGTCCTTTGATTGTTCTCTTAGGACATACCCTCTTTTAATTTTTTAATTTGGGAATACATTTCCAGAAAGCGAAGGTATGTACAATATTTCAAGATTTTAACATATTCAATTCAAAATTATGAATCATATATTTATAGGACCCTAACAGTATCAGAACTTGCCATTGGAAATTCCATCTTGGTTTCAAAGCAGGTTTAGGCTCTCAGTGAAAGAACAAGCTTTCTCTTTACTGAATAAGATGAAAGATTGTTTGAGAATCGGATTCTCCAGCAGTGAGAAGGTTTTTTTTACACAGTCAAGATGGCAGCAACAGGGAGAAGCTTGAATAATCCCCAACTACCACAGTTCAATGGGAAGAATTATGATTATTGGGCTATTACAATGAAGGCCATGTTCTCCTCACAATATATTTGAGAGCTGGTGGAAAATGGTTTTGAAGAACTAGCAGATGCAAGAACATATAATGCTTTGACACAAGTAGAAAGAGATTTTTTGAGTGAAAATAAGAAGAAGGACTCCAAAGGCCTCTTCTATATTTTCCAGGTACTACATGGAAATATTTTCCCAAGGGTTGCAGTGATGAAAAGCTAAACCCACTATAAGCAGGTTCGCCTCAAAACTGCTTCAAGGGCAGATTCATAAACCTGAACTCGATCTTGGGACCTATGGGTTATGGCCCCACTATGCTTCCACTGCGCTACCTGCACACTTACATCTATGTATCGAAAGCACTACCCATTCCCATTCCTGTATGAACTTCAAAACAACCAAAGTCTCAATCTTTGGAAATGTAATTGAATACTCACTTGGGGCGATTAACCAATTCTCTTAGGATGTTAACAACCAATTAAGTGAACACTACCATACCTATGCTAATCTCCATGTGTACTTGGAGCCTCTACCATCATTGTGGACTCAACAAATATGGATCGACTCAGTTGGTCTCAACCAAAGAACCAGACTCGATTCTTCCGAATGAATATCCCGAGGTTAAATATGGTAATTTAAATAGGGGTTTTAATATCACTGCTCTCACCTGCAGCATCAAACTCTTTGGCCCTTCCGCCTCAAGGATGGGGTCGATTCAACCCTATACCAATCTGCTTAAACAGAACTAATTACAATACGATACCAAATAGGTTACAACAGAGCTCTTTTTTGTATAATTCAAACACATTCATGACCAGAGACTAACATCGAATTCTTTGACCTTCTGAGACCCTTCTAGACAAGATCAATTGCACATTAATTCATATACAGAGAGCATGAACTCAACGCATTTGAATAAAAAAAACAAACATTTCATACAGAGACTGATATTCTTGATTGCAGTCAAATTAACATATAGAATTCCATATAACAATATATACATGCACAATATTACATCTAAGGCATTTCAGCCTCAGTACGCACTTCCTCCTATGACTACATTGTGCTCACTCTCTCTGTCCCTCACTCACACACAAATTTTCATTTATATTGAAATTCCTAAAGATCATGAATCGGTCGAACTTCCTCAAACAAACCCCTATTACAAAAAATTATTTATGTTTTAACAAATTTTTCCCCACTTTTGTGTGACCATTCGCATACCTTGCTTCAAATTCAGTCTTGAATTCAAATCGATCAGATGCCCCTACATCAGATTCCCAAGGAAAAAAAAATTATGACCTCCTTTTCATATGTCTTCTCTAACTGTCAGCAATTCTACCCACATCGTCTGTGGAACTGCTCCTTGTGATCTTCTTGTAACAGCCTGCTTGAACAATTCTCACCCGCATCCTCTGTGGAATTGTCCTCTGTGAGCTGCAACAAAACCTCTGCAATAGCAAGCGTCCCTGATACCAGATACCGCACCAATCTTCTCTCCTAAGCTCCAGCTCTCAGCATCTCTTTGGTTCACTCCTGTGGAACCAGTTGATTACTCCTGCTCTAGGCTGCTGCAATCTTCTCACCTTCTTCTGCTGCTACCTTCACAATATAAAATAAAATCACAAGCTTTCAAATCTTCGCAAAACTGTACCTCTTATTCCTCTGTATGCAAACTCCTCCTCCTTCGCAGGAAATCATTTCCCTGCTCTGATACCACTTGATGAAAAGCTAAACCCACTATAAGCAGGTTCGCCTCAAAACTGCTTCAAGGGCATATTCATAAACCTGAACTCGATCTTGGGACCTATGGGTTATGGCCCCACTATGCTTCCGTTGTGCTACCTCCACACTTACATCTATGTATCGAAAGCATTACACATTCCCATTCCTTTATGCACTTTAAAAAAACCAAAGTCTCAATCTTCGGAAATGTAATTGAACTCACTTGGCGTGATTAACCAAATCTCTTAGGATGTTGACAACCAATTAACTAAACACTGCCACACCTCCTCTCATCTCCGTGCATACTTGGAGCCTCTACCATCACTGCAGACTCAACAGATAAGGATCGACTTAGTCGGTCTCAACCAAAGAACCAGACTCGATTCTTCCGAATGAATATGTCGAGGTTAAATATGGTAATTTAATCATAGGTTTTAATATCACTGCACTCACCTGCGGGATCAAACTATTTGGCCCTTCCACCTCAAGTATGTGGTCGATTCAACCCTATACGTACGTCAGCCTCAGTACGCACTTCCTCCTATGACTACATTATGCTCACTCACTCTGTCCCTCATGCACATGCATATTTTAATTTATATAGAAATTCCTAAAGATCATGAATCAGTCGAACTTCCTCAAACGAACCCCTTAAGCTTCTGGCAGATCATCAGTTACAAAAATTTAATTATGTTTTAACAAATTTTGCGCCACTTTTGTGTGACCGTTCACATCCCCCGCTTCAGATTTGAACTTGAATTCAAATCACTCAGATGCCCCTGCATCATGCAGCAACAACGAAGTCCAAGGAGACATGGGATACCCTCCACACAACCTATCAAGGCATGGTAAAGCTGAAGACAACAAAAATGAAAATGTTGAGAAGAGATTTTGAAACTCTTTATATGAAAGAGTCTGATAATATAGACTCATTCTTTACACATGTGATTGGGTTGGTTACCTAAATCAGGTCTCATGGAGAGACACTTGAAGAAAGGAGAATAGTTGAGAAAGTCTTAAGAAGTCTACCATAAAGGTTTGATGCCATAGTTGTGGCCATAGAAGAGACAAAGGATCTCTCACAGGTTTCAGTGGATGAGCTTCATGCATTAGTGATGTCTCATGAGCACAGACTAAACAGAGAAACAAACTCCTCATTGGAGCATGAATTTAAGACACAAATGTATTTTGGTCACGGTATAGGTTGAGGAAGAACAAACTATCGAGGAAGAGGAAGAAGCCCACACATAGGTGGAAGAAGCAGCCCTGCAAGCAGAAGTGGAAGGGGCAACAACTAGAATCTAAGCCAAGGCTCAAGCTAGAATCAAACACAAGGACAAAGGCATGATAAATCTCATGTCCAATGTCATTATTGCAAAAATTATGGTCATTATGCAAATGAATGAAGAAAGAAGAAAAATCGCATGGGTAGTAAACCAATTGTAAATTTTAAAAAATAAAATAAGAACCATCGTAGCGTACTTTTAGCTTGTAATGTAGCACAAGAAAAACAAGAAGATGTACGATTCTTAGATTTAGGGTGTAGCAACCACATGATTGGAAACATAGCAATGTTTTTCAATCTAGATGAAAGTGTAAGATCTGAAGTGACAACGAGGACTGATAGAAAAGTATCTATCATGGGGAAAGGAAGAGTAAAAATAATGACAAAGAAGGGAGAGAAGAAGTTCGTGCCAAATGTCTATTATCACTAGTACATTTGGCGGAAATTCTGACACTTTTTATGAAATGTCAGAAATTTCCCGAAATTTTATCAATTTTTCAAATCCTGCCACAAAGTGTCGCTATACCGACGTTTGGAAACAAGTGTCAATATTTTGACACTTATAGGTAAGTGTCGGTCTTGCGACGTTTGCAGAAAAGCATCATAATTGTGACAGATTTCTGAAATATGTCATTATTGCGCCATTACAGAGACAATGTGTCGCTATTGCAACGTTTAGAGGAAGGTGTCTCTATTGCGATGTTTAGAGGACGGCGTCACTATTGTGACGGTTGGTGGCAAAGTGTCGCTCTTGCGACAGTTGGTGGAAAAGTGTCGCTCTTGCGACGGTTGGTGGCAATGTGTCGCTCTTGCGATGGTTGGTGGCAGAGTGTCGCTCTTGCGACAGTTGGTGGCAAAGGTGTTCAGTGGGATAATCCCACATTCACCGGGCATATAAGCGATATTGGTGTTTATATACGTGTTGAGGTTTTGCATGTTTTGACTACGAGCCGAAGGCTATGCACACTCATACAATCAATTGGGACTCAGCGCATGCACTGAGGCCCTCCCCTAATGACTTGTATTTGGTTGTGGTTTAGCTTGTGGTTCTTGGCCTCGATCCTGTGGTGATTAGTGTAGGTGCTTGGGCTGAGCCTTGGGATCGACGTAGTAAAAAGCCCACAATTTTATTAAAAATATAAACAATTTTATATTAAATATAAAATTGATATATACTTTTTTATTGGGAGTAAAAAGCCCACAATTTTATTGAAAATATAAACAATTTGTAAAAATCCCACAATTTTATTAAAAATATAAACAATTTTATATTAAATATAAAATTTATATACACTTTTTTATTTGCCCAATAAAATAAGCTAGAATACGATAGGATTAGGGCATTTTGAGATTTTTTACAAAAATGGAAAAAGAGTGAAATAGAGAGGACAATCATTAAGTTAGTTTAGGAAAAAGAGGATTTCATATATTTTAGCATGCAAATGGCCAGATTGGGGTAATTTAGGGATTTTTAGAAAAATCGAGGTATATGATAACGACGAAAAATGGTGAATATACTGAAGGCATAAGAAATCATAGCCAAAAAATGATCATGAAGGACAACTTTAGAGGGTGAAAAAATGAGTGCTAACAAGATGCATGCTCTGATTCTAAGTCAGAACCCGATAAGGGGAATGAAAAAGGGAAGCATATGATTGATGCAGAGCCCAGTGCCACTGTTACCACCACCAAGATCCATAAGGATGAGCCTGATCCAGAGGGGGGAGATCGCCTCTTCCACTCATAGATGTGGGTGAAGGGTTCTCCACTGCAGTTCATTGTCGAAAAAAGAGCCAAAAGAACCTCATTTCAGCAGAGGTTGTGAATCAGCTAGGCCTACCGACCACAAAACACCCGCATTCATACACCATTGGGTGGCTTCACCCGTAGTCATACACCATAGGCCTATTTTCCATTTTCTCCCTTGTGGCATATTCGTTCGGTCAGGCGCATCGTGTCGCACTGTGTGAGGTCGCCCAACCAGTCGCGTTCAGGTCGGGCCATTTCATTCGAGGGCGCCCGTATAATTTTTTCTAATTTGTGACTACTCAGGTGCCTTGTGCACGTTTGGGCGACTCATTTTCCGTTTTCTCCCTTGTGGCATCGTTTGGTTGGGCACGCGGTGTCGTGCCATGTAAGGTCGCCCGATCGGATGCATTCGGTTCGGGCCATTTATTTCAAGGGTGCCCATATCATTTTTGCTAGGTTGTGACCACCAGGGTGCCTTGTGCACATTCGGGTGGCCCGTTTCTTGTTTTCTCCATTATGACATCGTTCGGTCGAGCGCATCGTGTCGCGCCGTGCGAGGTCGCCCGACTGGGCGTGTTCGGGTCAGGTTGTTTCATTCGAGGGTGCCCGTATCAGTTTTGCTAAGTTGAGACTGCCCAAGTGCTGTGTGCACATTCAGGCGGCCCGTTTTCCATTTTCTCCCTTGTGGCATCGTTCATTCGGGTGCGCTGTGTCGCGCCATGTGAGGTCGCCCGACTAGGCGCGTTTGGGTCGGGCCATTTTGTCTGAGGGCACCTGTATCAGTTTTTCTAAGTTGTGACCACCCAGGTGCCTTGTGCATGTTCAAGCGGCCTGTTTGTTGTTTTCTCCCTTGTGGCATATTCGTTCGGTCAGGCGTGTCATGTCACACCGTGTGAGGTCGCCCGACTGGGCGTGTTCGGGTCGGATCATTTCATTCAAGGCCGCCCATATCAGTTTTGTTAAATTGTGACCGTTCGAGTGCCTTGTGCACATTTGGGTGGCCCGTTTGTTGTTTTCTCCCTTGTGGCATCGTTCGGCCGGGCACATCGTGTCACGCCATGTGAGGTCGCCCGACCAGGTGCGTTCGGGTCGGGTCGGGCCATTTTATTCGAGGGCGCCTGTATCAGTTTTGCTAAGCTGTGACCGCTTGGGTGCCTTGTGCATGTTTGGGTCGCCTGTTTGTCATTTTCTCCATTATGGTGTCGTTCATTCGGGTGCGTTGTGTCGTGCCATGTGAGGTCGCCTGACCGAGCATGTTCGAGTTGGGTCATTTCATTTGAGGGCACCCGTATTAGTTTTTCTAAGTTGTGACCGCCCGGGTGCCTTGTGCACGTTCGGGTGGACCGTTTTCCATTTTCTCCCTTGTGGCATCGTTCGTTCAGGTGCGTTGTGTCGCGCCATGTGAGGTCGCCTGACTGGGCGCATTCGGGTCGGGTCAGGTCGTTTCGTTTGAGGACGCCTGTATCAGTTTTGCTAAGTTGTGACTGCCCAGATGCCTTGTGCACATTCAGGCGGCCCATTTTCCGTTTACTCCCTTGTGGCATCATTCAGTCGGGCGCGCCGTGTGAGGTCGCCCGACTGAGTGCATTCGGGTCGGATCGGGCCGTTTCGTTTGAGGGTGCCCATATCATTTTTGCTAAGTTGTGACCATCTGGGTGCCTTGTGCATGTTCGGGTGGCCCATTTTCCATTTTCTCCCTTATGGCATCATTCGTTCAAGCGCGTTGTGTCCCACCATGTTAGGTCGCCTGACCGGGCACGTTCGGGTCGGGTCGGGCCGTTTCATTCAAAGCGCTCATATCATTTTTTCCAAGTTGTGATAGCCCAAGTGCCTTGTGCACGTTCAGGTGGCCCATTTTTCATTTTCTCCCTTGTGGCATTGTTCGGTCGGGCGCATCGTGTCACGCTGTGTGAGGTCGCCCGACCGAGTGCGTTCGGGTCGGGTCAGGTTGGGCCATTTCGTTCGAGGGAGCCCATATCAATTTTGCTAATTTGTGATCACCCAGGTGCCTTGTGCACATTTGGGTGGTCCATTTGCCATTTTCTCCCTTGTGGCATCATTCGTTCGGGCATGTCGTGTCACGCCGTGTGAGGTCACCCGACCGGGCGCGTTCAAGTCAAGTCGAGCCATTTCATTCGAGGGCGCAATATCAGTTTTGCTAAGTTGTGACCACCCGAGTGTCTTGTACACGTTTGGGTGGCATATTTTCCATTTTCTACCTTGTGGCATCATTATTTTGGGCATGTCGTTTCGCACTGTATGAGGTCGCCCGACCGGGCGCATTTCAGTTGTGTTGTTTCGTTCAAGGGTGCCTGTATTAGTTTTGCTAATTTGTGACCGCCCGAGTGCCTTGTACATGTGCAGGTGGCCCGTTTGTAATTTTCTCCCTTGTGGCATCATTCGTTTGGGTGTGGTGTCGTGTCGCGCTATGTGAGGTCGTCCGACCAGGCCCATTCGGGTCGGGTTGGGCCGTTTCATTTGAGGGCGCCTGTATCATTTTTGCTAAGTTCTGACCACCTGGGTACCTTGTGCATGTTCGAGCAGCCCGTTTGTCATTTTCTCCCTTGTGGCATCATTCTGTTGGGTGCGTCGAGTCACGCCGTGTGAGGTCGCCCGACTGGGTGCATTCAGGTCGGGTTGTTTCGTTCCAAGGCGCCCATATCAGTTTTGCTAATTTTTTACTGCTCGAGTTCCTTGTGCACATTTGGGTGCCTTGTGCACGTCTGGTCAGGTGTGTTGTGTCATGAGACCACCCAAGGAAACACGTTTGGTCCTCTCTCTCTCTCTCTCTCTCTCTACCCTCCAATCCTCTCACTATATCCCTCCCTCTATCCTTCTTTCTGCCCCCCTTCCATCTTTGTGTCACTATCTCCCTCTCTTACCCTTTTGATCTACCTCTCTCACTCATCTCCCTCTCTCTCTCTCTCCATTCCTTCTCTCCCCTCTCCTTCAGTTTATCTCCATCTCTCCCTTGTGACTCCCCTTGTCCTCCTTGTTGGCAAGGTTAAAATGGTTAATCTTCGATAGACAAAATGTAGATAAAATATTTCATCAAAAAGAGGGAACCATACCCTATCTTCCAGGCTATGCCTATCATTTTCTTGGCCTCTTCTTGCTCTCACATGAATGTAGTCTTGCTTGACTAGTATAGAAGAAGGTTTCGCATTATCAACTATTTTTTTGCGACAACTTTTAGTTGTTTCAACACTGCTAGATTCTTCAAGCTTATCCTTTAAACCATATTAGTCTTATGTACTCTCTTAAACTTTGTAGTGCATTCCATTCCTCTCAGTCACATATGTTTCCTTGGTCTGTTAAGGGACAAGGTCAACAACATTACGATGTTTTTGCAATAAAAAAGGGTATTTCCAGGACACAGTCAGGTGGAGCAAGAGTATAATTAGAGCCAAATTTCTCATAAATTTGGGACACTCGAACTTAAGATTTTCTGGAGTATTCATGAGGTGTAGCATGGTTATTAAGACTTCATCAGATGTCCATTCTCTGGACTTAAATTGTGTGACAACATTGTGGCTGAGTATGAAACTGGAGATTGAACATACATTTGGTTTGATTGCAATAGACATTTTAATCAAAAAATGTGAAGCAATGGCTAACAAATACTATAAATTAATAAATAAACAAGACATGGCAACAAGAAAAAATACTTACAAAATTGTTACATTGAGATGCATAGAATAAGAAACTAATGTGCACAAACAGAGACCAATGAAACTATCATCTTAACCCCTAAACCCTAAACACTAATTCCCAACCCCTAACCCATTTAACCCCTAAACCTCTAAACCCCTAACCCATTTAACCCCTAACCCATTTAACCCCCTAAACACCTAGTAAACCCCTAACCCATTTAACCCCCTAAACCCTAAACCCATAAACCCTTAACCCCTAACCCCTTAAACCTTAAACCATTAAAATGGCCTTAACCCTAACCCCTTAAACCCTAATTCCTGACCCCTAACCCATCTAACCCCCTAAAACCTAACCCAATTATCCCCTAACTTCTAACCCCTAAAATCCTTAACTGCTAAATCCCTTAACCCATTTAACCCCCTAAACCCTAAACCTACTAACCCTTAACCCATAACCCCTTTAACCCTAAACCATTAAAAAATTAATCCTAACCCCTTAAACCTTAATTCTCGACCCCTAACCCATCTAACCCCCTAAAACCTAAACCCATTAGCCCCTAACTTATAACCCCTAAAATCATTAACTTCTAAATCCCCTAACCCCCTAAACCCTTAACCCATTTAACCCCCTAAACCCTAAACATATAAACCCTTAATCCCTAACCCATTAAACCCTAATTCCCAACCCCTAACCCATTTAACCCCCTAAACCATAAACCTCTAAACCCCTAAACACTAAACCTCTAAATCCTTAACCACTAACCCTTAAACCCTTAACCCGTAACCCATTTAACCCTCTAAACCCCTAAACACCTAACCCATTTAACCCCCTAATCCCTAAACCTCTAAACCCTTAACACCTAGCCCCTTAAACCCTATTTCCCAAAAATAACCCATTTAACCCCCTAAAACCCTAACCCATTTAAGCCCCTACCCTAACCCATTTGCTAAGTTGTGACCGCATGGGTGCCGTGTGCACATTTGTGCAGCTCGTTTGCCATTTCGTTTGAGGGCAGCCACCCAAACCAGTTTAGGTCGGGTAATTTCGGTTGGGAGTGCCTGCCCAAATGCATTCGAGTCGAGTTGTCTCGATTGAGGGTGCCTGCCGGCCCAAACGTGTTTTGGTCTGGTTGTTTCGTTTGAGGGCAGTACTCGTATCAAATATGCTAAGTTGTGACCACACAGGTTCCCTGTGCACGTTCGTGTGGCTCGTTTTCCTGTTGCTCCCTTGTGGCTTCGTTCGGTCATGCATGTCGTGTCAAGCCGTGTGAGGGCGCTCGCCCAAATGCGTTCAGGTTGGGTCATTTCGTTTAAGGGCATTTGTATCAAAATTTTTAAGTTTTGACCGCACAGTTTCCTTATGCACATTCATGCAGCCCGTTTGCCGTTTTCCCCCTTGTGCCTTCATTTGGTCAGGTAATTTCGTTCGAGGGCGCTCGTATCAGTTTTACTAAGTTGTGACCGCCCGAGTGCCTTGTGCACATTTGAGTGTCCCGTTTTCCATTTTCTCCCTTGTGGCATTGTTCAGTCGGGCGTGCCATGTCATGTCGTGCGAGGTCACTCAACCGAGGGCATTCGGGTCGGGTCGTTTCGTTCGAGGTTGCCCGTATCAGTTTTCCTAAGTTTTGACTGCTCGGGTGCCTTGTGCATGTTCGGGCGGCCCGTTTTCTGTTTTTTGTTTTCCTTGTGCATGTTTGGTTGGCCCGTTTTCCATTTGATCCCTTGTGGCATCGTTCGTTTGGGTGCGCCATGTCGCACCATGTGAGGTCGCCCGACCAGGTGCGTTTGAGTCGGGCCATTTCATTCGAGGGTGCCTGTATCAGTTTTACTAAGTTATGACCACTCGGGTGCCAGCTTGTACACATTCGGGTGTCCCATTTGCCATTTGATCCCTTGTGGCATCGCTCATTTGGGCGCACCGTGTCATGCCCTGTGAGGTCGCCCGACAGGGCATGTTCGAGTCAGGTTGTTTTGTTCAAGGGCGCCCGTATCAGTTTTGCTAAGTTGTGATCACTGCCCGAGTGCCTTGTGCATGTTCAGGTGGCCGGTTTTCCGTTTTCCATTTTCTGCCTTGTGGCCTCTTTCGTTCAGGTATGCCGTGTCGCGTCGTGTGAGGTTGCCCGACCAGATGCGTTCAGGTCAGGTCGTTTCGTTTGAGGGCGCCCGTATCAGTTTTGCTAAGTTGTGACCACCTAGGTGCCTTGAGCATGTTGGAGTGCCCCATTTTCTGTTTGCTCCCTTGTGGCATCATTCGTTGGTTCGTTTCGTGTCGCACCGTGTGAGGTCGCTCGATCAGGCGCGTTCTGGTCAGGTCATTTTGTTCGAAGGTGCCCGTATCAGTTTTGCTAAGTTGTGACTGCCCGGGTGCCTTATGCACGTTCGGGTAGCCCGTTTGTCGTTTTCTCCCTTGTGGCATCATTCAGTCAGGTGCGCCATGTCGTGCTATGTGAAGTCACCCGACCAGGCACGTTCGGGTCAGGTCGGGCCATTTCGTTCGAGGGTGCCTATATCAGTTTTGCTAAGTTGTGACTGCCTGAGTGCCTTGTGCATGTTCGGGTGGCCCGTTTTCCATTTTCCATTTTGCTTGTGCACGTTTGGGTGGCCTGTTTTCCATTTTATCCCTTGTGGCATCGTTCGTTTGGGCGCACGGTGTCTCACCGTGTGAGGTCACTTGACTGGGCGCGTTCGGGTCGGGTCGTTTCGTTCGAGGGCGCCCATATCAGTTTTGATAAGTTTTGACCACCCAGGTTCCAACTTGTGCACATTCGGGTGGCCCGTTTACTATTTTATCCCTTGTGGCATCGTTCATTTGGGCGCGTCGTGTCGTGCCATGTGAGGTCGCCTGACCGAGCGCGTTCAGTTCGGGCCGTTTCATTCGAAGGCGCCCGTATCAGTTTTGCTAAGTTGTGATCACCACCCAAGTGCCTTGTGCACATTCGGGTGGCCCATTTTCCATTTTCTCCCTTGTGGCATTGTTCGTTCGAGCGTGCCGTGTCACGCTGTGTGAGGTTGCCCGACCGAGCGTGTTCAGGTCAGGTCGTTTTGTTCAAGGGTGCCCATATCCGTTTTGCTAAGTTGTGATCGCTCAACTGCCTTATGCACATTTAGGTGGCCCATTTACTATTTTCTCCCTTGTGGCATCGTTCGTCGGTTCGTTTTGTGTCGCGCTGTGTGAGGTCGCTCGACCGAGCGCGTTTAGGTCGATTCGTTTCGTTTGAGGGTGCCCGTATCGGTTTTGCTAAGTTGTGACTGCCTGGGTGCCTTTTACATGTTCAGGTGGCCCGTTTTTCGATTTCTCCCTTGTGGCATCATTCGGTTGGGCATGCCGTGTCGCGCCGTGTGAGGTCACCTAACCGGGCATGTTCGAGTCGGGTTGGGCTGTTTCATTCGAGGCCACCCGTATCAGTTTTTCTAAGTTTTGACCTCCCGAGTGCCAGCTTGTGCACGTTTCGATGGCCCGTTTTCCATTTTCTCCCTTTTGGCATCATTCGGTCGAGCGAACCGTGTCGCTCCATGTGAGGTCGCCTGACCAGGCATGTTCGGGTCGGGTCATTTTGTTTGAGGGTGCCCGTATCATTTTTGCTAAGTTGTGACCACCCGAGTGCCTTGTGAACATTCGGGAAGCCCGTTTACCATTTTCTCCCCTGTGGCATTGTTCGTCGTGTCACACCGTGTGAGGTCGCCGTGTCACGCTGTGATTGGGTCTTATCGTGTGAGGCCACCCAAGGAAACACATTTGTATGGGTCGGGTTGAGTCGTGTGATGGTGCCCAATTAGCTGGAAACAAGTTCGGGTTAGGTCAGGTCAGTTCATGCTGTATTGTAATTAAGGGTGCCCAAGGAAACACGTTTGGGTGGCTCGAGTCGGGTCAGGTCGGGTCAGGTCGTGTCATGTGGGGCGGCCCAAGGAAACACGTAGGTAGGTAGGTAGGTAGGGTGCCCCTATCTCCCATCTCCATATAGAGTAATTTGGTCACATATTATTTCTTCTATGATACTGGTTCCATCTCTCTCTTAAGTCCTATATCTTGTCCTTCTTCTCTCTCCCTTTCTCTCCTTATACCTCCCTCTCTCTTCCCCAATATCCCTCTCTCTCTCTCTCTCTCTCTCTCTCTACCCTCCAATCCTCTCACTATATCCTTGTTACATTGAGACGCAAAGAATAAGCAACTAATGTACACAAAAAAATACCAATGCAACTATCATCTTAACCCCTAAACCCTTAAACACTAATTCCCAACCCCTAACCCATTTAACCCCCTAAACCTCTAAACCCCTAACCCATTTAACCCCTAAACCATTAACCTCTAAACCTTTAACCCTAACCCCTAAACCCTTAACCCCTAACCCATTTAACCCCCTAAACCGCTAGTAAACCCCTAACCCATTTAACCTCCTAAACTGGCCTAAACCTATAAACCCTTAACCCCTAACCCCTTAAACCCTAAACCATTAAACCCTTCAAACTATACCCTTAAACCCTAATTCATGACCCCTAACCCATATAACCCCCTGAAAACTAACCCCATTAGCCCCTAACTTCTAACCTCTAAAATCCTTAACTGCTAAATCCCCTAACCCCTAAACTTCTAACCCATTTAACCCCCTAAACCCTAAACCTATAACCCCTAACGCATTAAACCCTAATTCCCAACCCCTAACCCATTTAACCCCCTAAACCATAAACCTCTAAATCCCTAACCCATTTAACCCCTAAACCCTAAACCTCTAAACCCTTAACCACTAACCCTTAAAACCTTAACCCCTAACCCATTTAACCCCCTGAACCCCTAAACCCCTAACCCATTTAACCCCCTAAACCATAAACCTCTAAACCCTTAACCCCTAACCCCTTAAACCCTATTTCCCAACCCTAACCCATTTAACCCCCATTTTTCGGTTTCTCCCTTGTGCCTTCGTTCGGTCGTGCACGTCGTGTTGCGCCGTGTGAGGCTGACCGACCAAATCTATCACACTCCTTAAGTACCTCTTGTGACAACATGGGTGCCTTGTGCACGTTCACCAAGATAGTTATCTTTTTGCTCCCTTATGCCTTTGTTCAGTCGGGCACACCATATTGTGAGGGCGTCTGCCCAAACACATTCAGGTTGGGTCGGGTCCTTTTGTTTGAGGGTGGCCATATCAAATTTGCTGATTTGTGATCACATGGGTGTATTTTTCATGTTCGTGCGGCCCATTTTCCGTGTTCTCCCTTGTGCCTTTTTCTAGTCGTATGCGCCATGTCGTGCTATGTGAGGGTGCCCACCCAAACGCGTTTGGTTTGGGTCATTTCATCTGAGGGCGACCGTATCAAATTTGCTAAGTTGTGACTACACAGGTGCCTTGTACATGTCCGTGCAGCTCATTTTTTGTTTGCTCCCTTGTGCCTTCGTTGGTTTGGGCGCACCCTGTCGTTTCATTTGAGGGCGCCCGCCCAAACCCGTTCCCTAATCCCTAATCCCTTAACTACTAACTCATTATTCAACCCCTAACCCCTAAATGAACCTAAATCCCCTAACCCCTAACCCCCAATCCCCTAAGCCCTCAAAATTCGATGAATTAGCTTCGAAGAAGTAATTGTTTTCTACAATATGGTTTGTAAGTTATTTAAATAGAGGTATCTTCTCTAGAGTTATTTTTTATATTCACAATTTCATTTACTAATTTTTGAACTAGGCATATGACACTCTTCATGTCTATGGGATTTTTATCTTGAAGCTCATTATCTATATGAGTATTTGTTTCTTCAAGGGATTCCAAAACCTCTAAACCCCTTAACCTATAAACCCCTAACCCATTTAACCCCTAAACCATAAACCTCTAAACCCTTAACCATTAACCCCTAAACCCTTAACCCCTAACCCATTTAACCCCCTAAACCATAAACCTCTAAAACCCTAACCTCTTTAAGAGCATGCTTTGTAGCCTCCACAGTCTTGAATGTCAGAAATGCAAATCCCCTGGATTTTTTGGTATTATTATCATATGCAACTGAACCTTCTTCTATCTCTCCATATTTTGAAAAAACTTCTAAAAGCTTATCATTAGCCGTGTCATATGAAATACCACCAATGTAAAGTTTCCTTTGAGCCTGATTTGTACTTTTACTAGACCTGTGCTTGCCACATCTGCCAGATTTCTTACAGTAATCCTCCCATCAATAGTCTTGCTAGGCTCTTTCAATTCCCTTTGAGCAGAATCCATATGCTTAAATGTGACAAAGCCAAATCCTCGTGACTTTCCTGATGTCTTATCCATAATAACAACGCCTTCTTCAATATCCCCATACTATTCAAATGCATCACATAGGGTCTGTGAAGAAGTATCCCAAGCCAATCCACACACAAACAGCTTCCGATGAGCCAGGTCCTTGCTTGCAACATCTTTAATTTCTTCTGCAATTGCAGGGTATGAAGAACCTCCATTGACCATCGAAGAGATCAACTACTCTTTGCTTAGTGGCTCCAACAGTGAGTGTAGATCGTCCTTATTTATTATAGAAAATGTATCTAATTTGAATGAATGAATACATAGATTACTATCATTAAAGAAAAAAAATGTAAATTTCACTTTTAAAGTAATACTTAAAAATAAGGAAAAAATAATACATAAATTATAAATAAAAATTACTTAAAAAAAAAAGAGATTAAAACTCCAAATATTTAAAATACAACATAATTTAATAGTGCAAATTTTAAAACTCCTTTTAATAAAGCATGACGATTTAGTAGGGTGGAAGGATTACTATATGAAAAAATCAGTCCATTATTTACTCATATAATTTTAATTTCTTCTCAAAAAGATATGTTTTATTTTTTTATTGTAAATATTTTTAAACAATCGAAATAAACAAACATTTAATTATTTAGAAATTATTTTAATTATTTAGAAATTATTATAATTATTAAAAAATATACATTTTTAAATTAATTTAAGTGGCCTTAAAAAAACACATGTGTTTCATTTCAAAATGTCAAAAATTTTGAAATATCAAAAGTTTTAATTTCCCTCGTTCATTTCCCTCTGGTTGCATGGTTTGTCCAGGGAAGGAGGGAGAATGCGGACATACTGTACTCGCTAATTTTGAGGAAGGATGCAACCATACTATTGCAGGTTTGGAGGAAGGATGCAAGAGATTTGTGCCCCGAGCCATGCTCATGCGTTTGGCACCATTGACAGTGGGAGGATCCCTGCATTGCTCTCAACTCCACAACTCCAAAAACAGGTACTCTTATTCTTCAATACAATAAGAATTTTGGTTGGTGTTTTAGTTTTTTTTCAAGATCTTGTATCATGGGTCTACTTGTAATTTGTTCTGCTTGTAATTTGTTCTATTGGAACTACAACCCATTACCAACCTGATCTAATGAAACAAATGCACAGTGGCCTCTATGGGAGCTTATAAGCCTGATCCACAGGTGTATTTTCCTTGGATCTACCTCTCCAGGGAAACAATACCCAACTGCGATCTCGATCTGGATTTTGATCCCTAGCTAGAACTTATATTACCTTCACTATTTTGATCCCTAGCTGGAACATCCTGTACTTGCATCATGAAGATCTTGAAAGTTTGGAAATGTCAGTAAACTATTCGTATTGGAATTATGGAAATATTGACTTGCCACTGCATAAACAGTTAATATGGAAACCATTTTTGGCTGCATCTGTAAAGAGAGTGCAACAAATTACTTTGATTCTTCCATTTCATATGGATGTTCCAAATTCTCTATTTTCCTGCAACTTCCTCACTTTTTTGGAGCTCACGGATTTTGATTTCAAACTACCTTCAGACTTTTCCAGTTTCAGATACCTTAAAACCTGTTTTCTATCAGATGTCTATATTATTGATGATATGCTCGAGCAGCTTGCATCAAAATGCCCTCTTCTTGAAAATTTGAGAGTCGAATCATGTACTATGGGCCTGAACACTTTGAAAATTTATTCTCAGAGTCTCAAGTATTTTAATTTTTCAGGAAATCGCCATAAAATTCCACTGACATTAACAGTGAATTGCTCGAAGTTGGTGAATGTTACAATACACAACTCAATGTTGAGTTTGGAGCTAAATTCTTGCAGGGATCTACATTTTTTCACAACAGGGCTTAATGTACTTGAAGGTATTTCTAACAGGAAATCTCTGAGAAAAAATACCCTTTGTGGGTGGAGTATTCACGTGCCTTCGATCACAGTACTTGGCCATTTTTCTAATCTCCAATAAATCTCCATGGAAAGCAATTATTTTGAGGCAACAAGTCTAGCTACAGGAAGCTTGACCCTCCCACTATTGACAAATCTCAAGAAAGTGCGTATAAGGGTTTCAGGGTTGGATGAGGAGGAAATTTTTCTGATCGGCTGGCTTTTCAGAGATTCTCCTTCTCTGCAGAGAATTAGGAGCATTATTGAAATGCAATCATGGTCTAGAATGTAAATAACTTCACTTGTTAATGTCAGATGCATTTTTTCAAAAAGCAAAAGCTTGGTTTCAGAATTATCAATAAACCAAGGTGCAACAAGACCCCAATTCTATTTCAAACTTTTGGTCTGTCTTTCTGTTTGATTTTAGGGCTCGACAGTTAGAGCTACACAAGAAATTTCATGTGGGACATTCATTTGTGAATACCTTGGAGAGGTCTTAAATGATCAAGAAGAAAATAAAAGAGGAGAAAGGTAAATTTTTATCTTGTATTAAATTTTGTTTTCCTATTTCTTCATCATAAATGGTTCTCTAACCGAATTCGCCTATTTCTTACTACCACTTCTTTTCTTGTTTGTTCTAAATTACTACTATTCCATTATGACAATGAAGGTTGTAGCTATGTATATGATATTTATGCCCATATTTATAAAAGTGATTTGATTGATGGTGTACAACCATATGTTATTGATGCTACCAAGTATGGGAATGTTGCACTCTTTATAAATCACAGGTAACACACATCGTTCTACTTTTTTAGTTGTTTTATAACTTTTAAGAATAAGTTTGCATACTGAACATAATATTCCTAAAATTATTTTTTCAGGGGTTGAATGTCACTTTTGTACTGGGTTTTTCTTTTCAGTGGCACCAGATTCTTTCCGCTTCAACCATGGGACTAATATATTTTATGTTCGTCTTGGATCTCTTGTAAAGCTTGGATTACTTACACAGGTAAGAATTTATATTTCCATGGAGTGCTTTGGAAAAAACAATATGCTTGTCTGCAAAGGAAATGTGATGTGTCATACTTGTGTTGCCATTGTGGGTGGAAACCATACCTCTCCAAGGTTTTGTACTTGTTAATCTCTTCTCTAATCCCTGCTTGGCTCAATATATCCTTTATAATCTCATTTTTCAAGAAGAATAGAGACTCTTTTCATCTGATGGAAGCAGAATGCCTCAAAATATGTACTTTTTATATTGTGTTTAGTACCAAACAAAGTGAATAAATATCCATTTCCATTTTTTGATGGCCATAAATGCCACAAGTAGCTCCAGTAAGCCCATTGCCACTTTGCATATTTGTTTGAATATTTATTTCAAAGTTCTGGAAGCTTTCATGGTCAAGGATGAAACTTCTCTGATGCCTTATGATCCATAAATGAGGGAATTATAGCCCGCCCACTCGCTTGACCAACATGGATCCTCTGCGGAAGTTTGTTTATGATGAACCTCATACTTGTACAGAGCACTCTATCTGCAGAATGGCCACTAGGCCTCTGTTCCTCTACCTTGTGCTACAAGTATTAGCATATAAATATAACATAATATATTGAGAAGGTAGAGGTAGGAATGTTCCTCTACCTTGTGCTTCATTGCTTCCAAAGCTTAAGTCGTATATCAGGTTTCGAAAGAAGATCCAATTAACCCTTTGCAAGTGTATCCTTCCCTGGACATGATGTAACTAATGAGGATATATGTTGGTCCTTGGAAGTGCATGAAAGAGTCTATTTACTTGTGAAATGATGATGTATGTATGTTTTTTTGGTTGGTTTTTGTATATGTATATATAACTATACTTTTTATTTACTATATTTATATGCTAATACTTTTCTCAATATATTATGTGATCTCCGTTCTTGGAATGGCTACAAGGTTTATGTTCACTGTGTAACCTCTGCTCCGGATGATTGGATGATTCCTTCTTTGTGTAACCTGCACACAAGGAACCAGATTACAATGCAATTGAAAGTCTCTGTTCTCAATGATCCAACTAATTCCAGGTATCTCACTCCATTACAAAAATTTCCCTAAGCAAGCAAGGGATAGCAACATATCTTATGATGAGAAATATAAATATAGATTTATCATTTTTTAGTTTCAAAACAAATAATAAACCACCTGTCCTCCGGTAACCAAATTTCAACATAATTAAGTTAATTACAGCAACTAATCAATGTGAAAAAACAACAGGGACAATTGATTATACCATATTGGCATTGTGCACTTTTAGGACTTAACGTCTTAGTAAATGCTTACAAAAACTCTGCATTGTATGATTTTTATCCAAATACTTGTATTTCTAAGAAAACAACTTCACACATCTAGATACCCATACATGTTTTCATTTATAGAAGAAAGAATTAGTAGCCAAATAGAGGAAATAGAAAACTAGTTAATTTTTTCAATTTCTAACTTATACTGCAATATTTATGAAGCAAAAACTAGATTGAAGATTCCTACCTATTCACCTTGACATTACCATCAAAGATAGCATGCGCAGAGGGATGTGTCACAATGCACTTATGGAGCTACCTATTATAGCCTCTTGGATGGTTTAAAATAATCTTGCTATGTAAATCTTATGTTTGGTTTTCACCTGCTAAGTGAAAATTAGATACCTTTGTCACTGTATCAGGACCTAATTGTTGAATCTGTAGATTATGCCTTCTTAACCTGCCTCCAGAACTTGTCTCTTCCAACTTGCAGCTACTTAAGGTACCCTGCATTGATGAAATATATGTTAAGAATTTATTTGTGGTTTCCTAGGAGTAATACAGCCTCCCATTCCAGTTTCACATCTACATGTGAAATAGTAGCAAATGTAAGCTATGAAAAATATACATAAATCAATCAGATGTTGTTGTTTGGAGAGTATTTACAAATCCTGTTAAGGTGTGACTCGGAAAAATCTAGGTTTTGTTCTTGATCCTCGTAATGTTTTTGAGCAAGGGTGAAGGTCGCTATAGATGAATTTGTAGATGAAAATATCCCAGTTTTCCAACCACATGTTTTGACTATTCTAGTTGTTACTTATTCTCAAAGAGTCACAAGAGAATAATAAGATGCATAAATCGTAGCTGCTTCCTCAACAATACTCACAATATCCTTAGGGAACTACAACAACCTTTAAAGGTTGGTGCAAAATTGAGTAGTTGGAGATCCAGTGCAACATTAATGCTTGAGAACATAATAGTTTCTCTCTCCCATATGCTGGACTTACATATTCTGCTGAGATGGTGATCACACCAAATGAGGTCGGAGGAAAAAGTGTTGAATAATAAGGCAAGAAATAAAAGTATTAAATCATGAGGCAAGAAATGCAACAAGGCTCTGTGGATCAATTTCAGACAGGAAGTGATGTTTTCACCTTCAAGTTTATTATTTTATTTCATGTTTATATAAGTTAGCCAGTGTCTACAAATAGCACTATAGTTTTTGCAGATTAAAATTACAGTTACCGAATTTAGCAAAACCTGACCAACTAGGACAGAAATTTAGAAGCTTGAGTCATCTGGTGAATTATTTAGTTTAGTTCATTCACAAAATTCATCCAATTTAAAATTCAGGGCTCTGTAAATAAGTCATTTCATATGCAAGAATAACATCAGATTAGCCCACAGCAGAGGTATTGAAACTTTGTATGGCCCTCCATTCTCTTTGAAACTTTGTATGGGAACATAAATTAAAGAGGTGGCCACCCTCGACCATTAATTCAGTTAAACCAAAAACATGCTTTAAAACTTGGTATATAATCGCGTCAACTCCAATAAGTTAAATAGCCACCATGTCTCCACCATGATCCAATCTAGATTACTATTTCATTTTATTTTTTTAAATTTAACCTATCGTCGATATACTGACACTTTATAATCATCGGTCTTCCAACAACTTGAACGTTTTTCCCTTTTCGTCTATCTTGCAACGTTCCATTTTTTTTTTAATTTTAAATGTTCGTCGCTATTGTGACACTTCTTCCCGGCGTCAGTCTTGTGACGCTTTTGCAAAGATTCAATATTACGACACTTTGGCAAAGTTTCGGTCTTGCGACACTTTTGCGAAGCGTCGGTATTGTGACACTTTAATAAGCATCAGAAGAGCGACGTTCAAAACATCGGACCACATATCATCAAAATTGCAACAGTTTACAAACGTCAGAAGAGCGACGTTTAAAAAATCGGACCATATATCGTCGGAATTGCGACATTTTACCAACATCAGAAGAGTGATGGTTTGGAAAACATCGGAAGAGCGACGGTTGTTTGGAAACGTTTTAAAAAGTGTTGGTATCGTGACACTTTGGCAAAGCGTCGGAATTGCGACGTAATGGTTAAACACGTTTTGTCCGACCTTGAACTGTCACTCTTGCGACGACTATGTGTCGGAATAGCGACGAAGTGGCCGTCGAAAATTGGGCCAAATTTTCTAGTGTATGTCCCTAGCATTAAATTTAACCATATAAGCGTTAGATAGCTAGTGAAAAAGGGCTACAATGTGTTTTTTTTAAATGATTTAAGGAAAATCATGGATAAACCTCCAAGTAAACAACTCATTGCAAAAGTGCATATGACAAGCAATAGAATGTTTCCTCTCATGATCAGATCAGACTTGAAGGAAGGAGGTGTTGTAGCAATTGTCACACAAGAAATATTTCATGTATAAGTGAAATATGAGAACTTGTTATGGCATTTGAGATTTTGTCATCTCAATTTTGGAGGTTTGAATTTGTTTCATAGAAAAAGAATGGTAAAAGGATTACCACTCATGGAGAAACTAGACAACCTATGTGAAGGCTGCATCTTGGGCAAACAACACAAAGAATCATTTCCAGCATGAAAGAGTATAAGGGAAAAAGCACCTTTGGAGATTGTCCACTCAGATTTATGTGGACCAATGAAAATTCCATCATTAGGTGGAAATCATTATATTTTGAAATTTATAGATGATTACACAAGGAAGACATGCGTCTATTTCCTAAAATACAAAAGTTAAGTGTTTGAAAAATTCTACCACTATAAAGCTCTTGTTGAGAAGCAAAGCGGACACTACATAAAGGTGTTGAGAACTGATAGAGGTGGAGAATATATCTTGAAAGACTTCCTACGTTTCTGTAGGGAGCATGCAATACACAAGAACTTTAACACAAGGTATACACCTCAGCAAAATGGTGTTTCAAAAATAAAGAATATGACCGTCATGGACATGGTAAGACGTACGTTGAAGAAAAAACATTTTCCAAATGAGTATTGGGCAGAAGTTGTCTCTTATGCAGCATATATCATAAATAGATGTCCAACCAAAAGTATTATGAACAGAGTTCCAGAAGAAGCATGGAGTGAAACAAAGAAATTTGTCACCCACATGAGAGTGTTTGGATGTGTGGCATATGCACATGTCCTGGATCAGTTAAGGAAGAAGTTGGACAAAAAGGGGAATAAATGTATATTTCTTGGGTGCAATGATGAATCCAAGGCTTACAAACTCTATAATCCATCAACCAAAAATGTAATCATCAGTAGAGATGTCTAGTTCATAAAAGAAGAAGCTTGGGATGGAAGTTTTGAGAAGACAGTAAATGTGAAGACATGTATGTCTCATGAAGAGAAAGAGGAATGGACTACAGCAAGTAACTCCTTAGCAGTGGCTCCTCCTCCACCTACACAATATCAACATAGCACACCACAAGCAAGCAATAAAATACCATTGAGAAATCATGGAAGTTCTTCTCCTAGAACACTGCAAGGATCAGGAAATCCCTCGAGTTCAAGTGGAACTCCAAGCACATATTCAGCAAATACAAGAAGACCAAGGTTCAGAAATTTAAGTGAAATTTATGAGCAAGAAGAAGTTGATAATAGTGCTAGTCTGAATTCTTTATTTGCATTATTTTGTCATGTTGACGACCCAATTCATTTTGAACTTGCAGTAAGAAAAGAGAAGTGGATTAAAGCAATGAATGAAGAGATATGAGCAATAGAAAAGAATGACACATGGGAGTTAGTGGACCTCCCACAAGGAAAACAAGTTATTGGAGTGAAATGGGTCTATAAGACTTGTTATCACCCAAAAAATTTCAAAACATCATTGTGTCAAGTTTGTTTTTGGTCATGGTTCAAAATTGGGTTTAGAAGTCAATTTAGGATTTGATCAAGGGTAGGTTTTAGATTTTTATATTTTAAAGCCCATCCTTAGGTTGTAATAAAGTCTTCTTTAAAGTCCCTTCATGTCAAATATCCATCATTTTCATTTGTGAGTCATTTCCTAAAAGTTTTGTGTCAAAAATGTTCAATTAGCCAAGAAACCTTGTTTTCGTAGCACCATTAGTTCAAAAAGTCAGTTTGCGCTATGAAAGTGCTGATAGTTTTGTAGCACAAATTGCAAAACTCTGTTTTTTCTGACTCTGAGAAGTAAACTTCAAAGGAAGTTTCTGAGAAACTTAAAACAGATTTTGGAAATCTGAAAGTGGGTTTTCTCCATAACCAACCTAAATACAAAAACCTCTCTCATTTTCTTCAAATTAATTAGGAGGTGGCATAAATGGATAAATTAAAATGCGCTACGAAACTGCTATTATGAAACTGTCCTATACATGACTGTTTAGCAGTCAACTTAAAGTTCCATTTCTAGCGAAATGAAAACATTTTTTGGAATTATGAATGAGGTTTTTCTTCATCACAACCCCAGATACAAAAACCTCTCTCAATGTTTTCACAGTTGTTATCAGTTAATAGATACAAGGATTTCATTGAAGCCCTATTTTCAAAACACAGAGTTTTCTTGTTTTACACGTTTTGTTCAAATGCAGTTTCTAGACAGCATGAGATGTGTTTCAAAAAATTAAAAGAGATTTTTATTCAAGACATAATTACCTACAAATACCTCCTTCAATTTATCAAAATACAGCATGGATTAGGGGATATAGGCTCTGTCTCAAGACCTATGTTTCAAGAAAAAACAAGAAAAACCAATAGGCCAACCTATTGCAAATGAAGAAGAAATGCCTCAAAAAAGATAAAATGAAGTTAGTATATGGTTTCTGTGGTTTTTAGATGATGAGATAAGTAATATTATGATTTTTGGGGCAATAATACTTTTCACTTGGTAAAATTTTTGACAAAACTGCATACTCAGCTGTTTTGTAGCGCATCTAGTGTAAAAAAGCAGAAAAGTGCTACGAAACTGTTGTAGCTTCCTTTTTTTCTCCTTTTGATCAGTTTTCAAGGGGTTAAAGGATAATTTAAGAGTTTTAATTGTCATGGAAGATGTATTGAAGGATGATTAAAATTTTTCATAAGGAAAGAACCAATTTTTTGAAAAAAAAAAGGTTGAAATGGTAGCACTACAAAGGGCGTTATGAAACTACTGTTTTTTCATAGTGCCATAGATTACAGCCTTTTGAACTCGTTTTGTAGTGGTTTTTGGACAGATGGAGGCTATAGTTGAGTGATGAGACATGTTAAGATAATATCCAACAACCAAGGACAACAAAATAAAGTTTAAATGATCGTCAGAATGTTCAAAGAAGGAAAATAATGTTATGCCTAAAAAGTAGGGTTTGGTTTCCTGCTTTTGTGGAGGTCAGCAAAGTAGTCATGAAGAATTGAAGCCCATCATCCAAATTATACCATGTGATAATACACTTTTAAAATGATGTAATTTCAAATAGATAAGGTTGTTAAATGTAGTAATGAAGAGTTTGAGTCCTAGTTGAAATAGGACTGTCAAGTAAGATAGGTGTTTGTTTGTCATAAATTTGATGTTTTATGGTTATGCAAGGTGTCAAGAGTTAGAAATTTGATGTATCCAGCCTAATATGAGTTCATCTCATGTGTTAAATGGTTTATTAAAGGCCATTGGGTTAAATTGGCAAAGGGGTTGGACATTTTTTAGCAAAAGACTGTGTTTATTGTAAGTGACTCGTTTTCAGCTAAATACAGAGATTTCTACTTAGCCAACTTGAGATTCATAAAGAGTTCTAGTGTGTTATTGTTCTAATTGCATATTTTTACTATCCCATTATAGTGGTGTTTGTTTATGTTACTTAGAATTCATCTTTGATGCTCTAAATTCCTATATATACAAACTGACTGCTTTTTTTACAGTTTCATATATGTATCTCTTGACTAAAACTCTGATATGCCTCAACTTCCATGCTAAGTAGATTGATTGGTTTTACTGAAACTAATTTGACTCCATAAGCCCAATGTGTACTTGTTGATGTGATTTTCAACCTACTTTTATCATCTATCTGATTATTACCCCAGATAGAGTTAGCCATCTATATTTCTATCAAAAATCATTAACACTTGAGAGAACCCTCTCAGGTTGAGGTGGCTAAGCCTCAATAAAAATATTGGTTTGAAACAGTTACATGAGATTTATTTTATTAGCAGCCAATTAGGTCTAATTTTGTGATAACGTTTTGGTGCCGTTGCTGGGGATCGGAGGTGTAAATTTTCCCTAGGAAGAACGACAAAGTTTCCGTTCTAAGGTCTAAGAGCAGCAAACACTTAGGCACATATTGGTTGTATTTCTTCTCTGGAGACTCCACACATCAAATAATAAATTGCAAGGTGACTCCACTAATTGAATATTAGTAGGTTGATGAAGTTTCAAGATTAGTTCCATTGCAAGAATAAATGCCAAGTATGCCCCTTTGAATCGGTCTCATATCCCTAGCTTTCTAAATCCTATGCCAAAGGTCGAATGGTTAAATGATATTCCTATATATAAAGATGAAAAGAAAGGAAATGCTACTCTTCATTTGGTTAGATTCCATATGCATGTACACAGTCTTAAGGTTCAGTTCCCTGAGGATTGTCTCATGAAGATGTTTATGGCCACTTTAGGAGGAAAAGCATGGTCTTGGTATGAAATCTTGCCAAATGGTTCATTACATTATTTGGTTGATTTCCATGTTGCATTTTATGAAATGTATGAAGAGTATCATCCCTCCTTATTGCTGTTCAAAGACTGCTGTAAACAATGTGTGAGTTTTATTGAATATTTGGAGAATTGTTATGAAGATGATGAGTTCATGGATAAGGAAATTTTAGAGGCCCTTCATAACAACCCATTTCATCACCAAGAAGAAAGGATAACCTCTCCCTTGGATGAAAATGAAACCCAACAGGACCTTATTTATGAAAATAATGTTACATCCTTTGAGTTTGATGAAAATTTGCAGCAGACTTATCAGTCTTTTGATAATCGGGAGTATCATAATCATTTCAAACAACAAGAGGGAATATTGGAAAATGCTTGTTACAATCCTTAGGTACAGGAAAAAGTTTATTCTTCATGCCATTTATTTCATCAACCTACATCAAATGATGATTAAACTAATGAAGAAGTAGGTGAAATTTTTTCTTTATCCTTATCTTCTAATTTGAAATCATTTGAGTGCAAGTTAGAAGTTAAGATTCAATTTATGGATGAAGGTACTAAGAACCATGAAAAAGATATTGAATTTTTAGAAGATTAAATTCAATCTCATAATAATCATGATCAAGATCAGTCTTTTCAAATGATTTTTATGCCAGAAAACAAAGAGAGGGTGCTGCCACCTTTCTCCTTTGAGTTTGAGGAAGAATACATTGTTTTTGAAATCAATTTGAAAAGCAGTTTGAGAAAACACAACTGAAGTATTATGTGGTTTATCAAATAATGGATGAGTTTTCCAAAGGTGCATAATGTCATGAAAAGAATCAAATAGATCATTTCTTCTTTGATCCTATAGCTGACCACATGGAAAGGTTCTATAGTCTAGATTTCCAGTTATATTTTCATTATGAAGATCAGAAGCATCTTATGTTGCCTTGGTTATTCCAGTATCTTGTTTGTCTTTGGTTCAAGTGCAGTCAAGAAATTCAAGTATCATATCATATCAACGATTGGCTTCATTGGAAGTTTCATGTTGCTTGAGTTAAAAATGGAGATTGCAACTGATAGGGTAGGTAGGAGTGTGTGAATAATGTCGAAGTTGACTGAGCATCCTTTCAGTAGGTACATATTTGTTTCTTCTGTAGTGATCATCAAGCTTGAGCCCAATGTGAAGGCCATAAGATTTTGAAGAATATTTTTCAAAATTGCAACTACTGGTTCTTTAGTGTACCACAGGGGCACACTATCCCAAGTGGAGCCACTATTATCACCCAAAAATTTTAAAACATCATTATGGCTAGTTTTTTTTTGGTCATGGTTCAAAATTTGGTTTAGAAGTAAATTTAGGATTTGATAAAGGGTAGGTTGTAGATTTTTATATTTTAAAGCCCATCTTGAGGTTATAATAAAGTCTTCTTTGACGTCCCTTCATGTTAAATATCCATTATTTTCATTTTTGGGTCATTTCCTAAATTTTTTGTGTCAAAACTACTCAATTAGCCAAGAAGCCTCGTTTTCGTAGTGCCACTAGTTAAAAAATGTCACTTTGCACTACGAAAGCGCTAATAGTTTCATAGCGCAAACAACAAAACTCTCTTTTTTCTGACTTTGAGAAGTCAAATTCAAAGGTGGTTTTGGAGAAACTGAAAATGAATTTTGGAAATATGAAATAATTTTTCTTCGTAACAAACCTAGCTAGAAAAACCTCTCTCAGTTTCTTCAAATTCATTAGGAGGTGGCATAAATTCATAAATTACAATGCGCTACGAAACTACTGTTACAAAATTGTCCTGTACATGATTGTTTAGCAGTCAACTTCAAGTTCAATTTTTAGCCAAAAGAAAAAGTTTTTTTGAATTATAAAAGAGGTTTGTCTTCATAACAGTCCCAGATACAAAAAACTCTCTCAATTCTCTCATAGATATTATCAGTTGAGAGATACAAGGATTTAATTGAAGCCCTATTTTCGGAAACAGAGTTTTCATGTTTTACATATTTATTTCAAATGCCATTTCTAGATAGCAGGAGATGTGTTGAAAAAAAATAAGAGAGGTTTTTATTCAAGACATAATGGCATACAAAAATTTCCTTCCGTTTCTCAAAATACATCATGGAGTAGGAGATATAGCCTCTAGCCCAAGACCTATTTTTCAGGAAAAAATAGGAAAAACCAATAGGACAACCTATTGCAAATGAAAAAAAGATAAAATGAAGTTAGCATATGGTTGCTAAGGTTTTTAGATGATGAGATAAGTAATATTATGAGTTTTGTGGAAATAATACTTCTCACTTGACAAATTTTTTGACAAAACTGCATACTCAACAGTTTTGTAGCGCATCTAGTGTGAAAAAGCAGAAAAGTGCTACGAAACTGTTGTAGATACCTTTTCTACTCCTTTTGATCGATTTTCAACGGGTTAAAGGATAAGTTAAGAGATGTAATTTTCATGGAAGATGTATTGAAGGATGATTACAAAGTTTCATAAGGAAAGAACCAAAAGAATCCATGTTGTCTCTTCTCGAAAAGATTTCTATTATGTTAATCTTTTACATGAAAATAGTATTTCATGATGATAGAATTTTAAGAAGGGAATATGTGTTGCCTACATTAAAGGAATATTTATCTCTCTTGCATGTACAAAGAGGGAGAGTTATCTATCTTTCATGCACAAATAATAGCTATAGAGGTATGTTCTTTTCATGGATAAAATAAATATTGAGCTATCTTAATCTTTAAGAAAAATATGTGAGTATCTTTATGCTATCAAAACTATTATGTTATTTTATGTTAGTTCTTTTGGAATAAGATCATGTATATGCATGAAATATTTGTATTAGATTTCATTGGAAATAATATATATTTGTATGTGGGAAATGATAACATGTTTGTTATCCTACATTGGAAAATATTCTTTGGGAAAGAAGATGAATTACACGTACAAAAACTAAAGTAATGTTTTGGTTTCCTTGAAATTTATATATGGGTAATGTTGGTATAATATTTAGAGAATAAGACATGTATTATTATGCTTTATTCCAATATTTTATGAAAAAAAAACCATTTTTTTGCATGACTATTATATTAGATTTCCTCGAAAAGGAAACACGTGTTTGCATGCTCTATTGTGTTAAGTATTCTTTTGGAAAATTATTTTGGAAACTATATGCATTGCATGCATAGGAACAATATTCATCATGTTAGATTTATTATATTTGCATGCTCCAAAATAAATAGTTGAAGGGTTGGTTCTTTTGTTAAATTTGAAGTAACTTGAGTGCACATTGTGTCATTTTTCCATTAAAGGAATTCCTCAAGAGTTGTAGTGATTTGTCTTGTATGAATGTGAGCATGTGCGAGAAGTGTCATAATAGTGTGGGGATTATTTTGACATGAATCGATAATTACTTGATTACACTAAGGTAGTGATGTTAGAAGAAAGAATGTTGTGTTATTGTATTCACATCTCATGTATGCACATGAATAATTGTTAAAGTATCACTTAAAGATTGATTATTGATTGATTGAGGCTTTATCTAATCATGTTATAAAAGCTTGTTGTTGACATCAATGATAGGAAACGATGGTGACTTATGAAAAGGAAATATTATGCTTAACATAGTGGAAGGTAAATGATTAATGGTTCATGTAGATGTGTGTGAGCTGCGGGATGGTTCATTGTACGTACATCCATGCCACCATGATAAAAGATATGAATATTAGTGGGTAAATGCTATCATAATTATTTTAATGGCTTTAAGCTGGATATTTTTATATTTCCTTCTAAGATTTATAATAATGGTTAATGGATGGTCTCCCTTATAATCCATTGAGTGAGGGGTGAACACCCTCACGAGCGTTTAATAGTAAAATTAAACGTTTGTTGTTTTTCACCCTTCGGGGTTTCCAGGGTATGTCGTTGTTCAGTGGTGTTGTTGATTATTATGTGAGATTTACGATGATGATTCCTTGCTAGTTGTGATGTTCGTAATTTCAAGTATGTGATTAATTAATCTGGTTAAACGAGTCATGAAATGGATGTAAGGTTACATCCTACAATTTATGTTAATAGACGACAAGAATGGTTGTTAATGGTTATGCAACATTACTATTCCTCTACTAAAGTTATTCTATGAACTGATGAGCATTCTATGCAATGATTAGTGAGAAATATTGAATAATTATTTGGAATAGTTACCTGTGGGTAATTTGGGTATGTTACAAGAAGGAAGGTTCGCTTCAGATTTTATGGAGCTGTAGGAATTTTCAGTGAAATGTCTCTAGGATGGCAGTGGTACTATGAGGGTTAAGATGGTAATCTCAAACGAGAAATGGAAGCCTTTCTTTCGAATAATCGTATAGATCGATGTATAGGGGAGAAATCATTGTTGCTTCGGCTTCATTCTAAGGTGGCTAAAGAAGATTATGGTGCCACATGAAGGCGCAGCGGCTGTTGATGAAGACCATTGTTAGAGGGCATTACAGAGCTCAAATAAGCTCATAAGCCCAACTTTGTCTCACTATGTAGTTATTAATAGGATTACTGTTATGCATCGAGACTGAAGCTGAAATCTCGACAACCATAGTTACACCTTAACGTAATTGACTTTGAGAACCAGAGAAGCTGAAATCTTAGCAACAATGGTTACACCTTAACGTAATCGACTTTAAGAACGAGAGGATTTTGGTTGTAACTAATTATAACCATGTTGGATGGTGAGATCTAGATATGTATTGATAAGGTTGAAGTCAGTTAATTTAAATAGTTTCCTTTTGAGACTGCAGAGAGATCATGTTTCGGACGAACGTGAGTTGTACTTATGATGTCTGATATCTTTTAATATTATGAATTGAGGTTGTTTTGAAAAATTTGTAGCTGCCCATGCTAGTTTCATGCTTTTCATGATTTTAGCCGTGTTCTACTATCTAATGATTTTAGCCATGTTTTACTATATTATATGTTTAGTTTTATTTTATTGTAATTTTAAAAATAATAACTATATATATACATGTATATGAAGAAAAACCACATATATATATAGATGAGAACATATACGCATTATTTGAAAGGGGAAAATAAACCCTTAACCTGCGCAAACATCCCAAAACCATATGAGACAGTGATAAATATTCATGCCTGGAAATTTTATAATAAATTTGAAATGAAAATTAATCTGAAACTATAACACGAAAGATTCAAAATTCTAGACCAAGAATTCAGATAAAATTTTTGAAAATTGAAACAATTTGGAATGAGAAATTTAGCGCAATTCCTAATGAAAAACAAGTTGAATGGCATAGTTCAAGATTTCAAACCAAATTTCTGAACGGTTGTAATATTTCCCATAAATAAAACCTTACTCTAACTTGTGAGTGTTTAAAATCTCAACTCCAATAATTCAAACAAAGGATTACGACGACCTCGCTAGCTGTCAACGTTTGTCTCAATAGAAGATGACGATGGATAGGAAACCATATCCCTTTTAATTTGGCCATTGCTCTGTATATACATCTATTATTAACCTTGAAGGATTAGGACCCTTGAACCTAAATCCTAAAGGTAAGGTTTTTCAACAACAGTCTGCATGACGTGCGTGTTATGGTGATGGAAATATTGAAAATTTCTAAGGATCTGATACCATGTTAGGATTTCTAACACTCTGATACCAATGTTGGGAATTTCTAGTTATTTCGGAACAATAGAGAGGAAACAAAAATTCCTCTTCTAATACAGAGTTAATAATAAAATTAATGTGGACAGAGAGATGGAGTAAAACTTTATTTCATTAAAACAAACAAACTTGTTACAAAATACATTCTTTCATTAGAACTACTGTTCTAGATTTAATCAAAATACTCCTCACTATGTTTTTCATTTGATGCCTTCACACATACTTCTGTTGTTGCTACACCTAGTCTTCTGTTGCAGCTACACCCAGTTTCTATTGCGGAAACACACAATTTCCTTTACGACAACACATAGTTTGAGTTGATGCTACACACACAATGTCAGTTTCTGCAACAAACACATCGTTCCTTTGCTGCTACACACATAGCTTCAGTTGCGGAAACACACAATTTCAGTTGCAGCAACACACAAAGCTGGCTTTGCTGCTACAAGACACAACGCTTCAAGCTTTCTCTGTTTTATGCTCTCTCTGTCCTCACTGCTTAACACATAGTCTCTCTGCATACACATACGCAGCATCTTCTTCATAGCCTCATCACTTTACTACTATCTATTACATATATTATAAAACTCTATGACCTAAAACTTTAAAACTCAAAATTCAAACTTTGTCCTATCGCGCCTTTTTTCAAATCCAGTTAGGTGAATGTTGTTACGGTGGGAGGTAACATGGTGTAGACCATGATTTGATCGATCGGGAGATGGATGCGGCTAGGTTGGTGATGCAGGGATTCAAACCCAAAATTTAATGCATGGTTGAGTGCAAAAAAAAAAACAGGAAATCTTTGCTGCTCCGTTCAAATCAAAATTAAAGCTTGTTGTCCTGCTGCTCGGTTTTGCAGTTGAAATTAATTTCCAACACTCCCTCTTAGTTAAAATTTCTATTCTCTTTCATACCCAGCCATTCTCAAAGATAATTAAAACTTTTCTAGCCCAATGGTTATTTTAAAATATCAGCAAAATGCTCTTCAGTTCTACAATGCTTCAGAAAAATTTCTCCATTGCTCATTAATTCTCTAATGTAGTGATACTTTGGATCAATGTGTTTTGTCCTTTTGTGGAACACTCAATTATTGGATAAATCTATAGCTGAGCTATTATCACAATAAATTGTTGTGTCTTTTACCTGTTCATGACACAAACTTCTTAACATTCTCCTCATCCATACCGCTTGACATGTGGCTACTGTAGCTGCCACATACTCTGCCTCTGCTATTGATAAAGCCACAATTGGTTGTTTCTTAGAAGCCCCTGATATGGCTCCTGATCTCATATGAAAAAAATATCCAGAGTTGATTTTCCTATCATCTATGCTTCCATCCCAATCATTGTCAGTATATCCAATCAATTCAAAATTTTCCGAAGTGGTGTATAAAATACCATACCTCTTTGTTCCTTTTACATACCTCAGAATTATTTTTGCTGCTTGCCAATGTGCCTCCTTTGGCCTTTCCATAAATCTAGAAAAACTTACAACATGCATAATATCTGGCCTAGTTGCAGTCAAATACATAAGGCTGCCAACTATGCTCTTAAAAAAACTTGGATCAAAATCCTTGTTGTTGTCTTCTTTGATCAGTTTCAATCCCATTGTTGTAGGAGTAATTGTTGCCTTGCAATCCTGCATGTTAAATATTTCCAAAATTTCTTTAACATACTTTTCTTGAGAAATAAAATTTTTATTTTCATTTTACTCTACTTCTATTCCTAAGAAGTATCTCAACAATCGCATATCATTCATCTCAAATTCATCGTTCATGACTATTTTAAAAATTTCAATGAGGTAAGCATCATCACCTGTGAATATCACATCATCAACATATAAAACAACAATGAGCATCTTACCATACTTTTCTTTGATGTATAATTTGGGTTCTCCTTCACATTTCTCAAACCCATTTTCCAGTAGATAGGCATCTATCCTACTGTACCATGCTCTTGGTGCTTGTTTCATCCCATACAGAGCTTTCTTCAATCTGCATACCTTTTGTTCTTGGCCTTATTTCTCATAGCCCAGAGTTTGTTCAACATATACCTCTTCCATTAAAACTCCATATAGGAATGCTTATTTCACATCCATTTGGTAAAATTTCCACTTATTTTGTGCTACTATGGACATCACTTCTCTTACTGTTTCCATTCTTGCAACTGGTGCAAAATTTTCCTCATAATCTCTTCCTTGTTGGTGCTTCTAACATTTGACAACAATTCTAGCTTTGTGCTTTTCAATCTTACCTTAAAAATTTCTTTTGGTTTTATAAACCCCTTTCACTCTAATTACTTCCTTGCATTTTGGGAGATCAACTAATTCCCATGTCTTATTTTTCTCTATTGCATTTATCTCTTCATCCATAGCATCTATCCATTTTTTTTCTTTTACTGATTCTTCAAAACGAATAGGATCTTCTACATGACAATATAAACCAAATAAAGAGTTCATACCTTCTTTGTTCTCATAAATTTCATTCAGACTTCTAAATATGGTTCTTCTTTCACTTACTGAACTTGTGCTTGTAGAAGCACTCAAATCTTCTCCTTGTGATGTTCTTGGAGAAGCACTGTCATCACTTCTCAAGGGTGTTCTCATACCTTCTTGTGGTGTCCCCTGTTGTCCTTGTGTTGGTGGAGGTGGTGTTGCTAATGAGGGATGTCTTTCAGCCATTTCCTCCTCATCATATTTATGAGACAAACAACTTTTTACATTCACTGTTTTCTCAATGCTTCCATCCCAAGCTTCTTCTTCAATAAATTGTACATCTATGCTTATCATAAATTGCTTGGTAGATGGGTTATACAATCTGTATGCCTTGGATTCTTCACTGTATCCAAAAAATATGCACTTCTCCCCCTTACAGTCCAAATTATTCCTCAGTTGATCCGGAATGTGTGCATAAGCCATACAACCGAAAACTCTCATGTGGGTGACAAATTGTTTTATTCCACTCCATGCTTCTTCAGAAATCTATTCATTACACTCTTTTTTGGGAATATATTGAAGACATATGCTGCACAATGTACAGCTTCAGCCCAATATTCATTTGGAAAATGTTTTGCCTTCAACATGCTTCTTACTATATCCATGATGGTTCTGTTTTTTCTTTCAGCAACTCCATTTTGCTGAGGTGTATACCTTGCTGTAAATTGCTTATGAATCCCATTTTCTCTGCAAAAACGCAGAAATTATTTGGAGATATATTCTCCTCCTCTTTCTATTCTTAGGACTTTAATATGTTGTACACTTTGATTCTCAACAAGAGCTTTAAAGGGGCATAACTTCTCAAACACTTGACTCTTCTGTTTCAAGAAATAAAATCATCTTTTTCTTGTGTAACCATCAATAAAGTTTAGCATATAGTGGTTTCCTACTAATGATGGTGTTTGCATTGGTCCATACAAATCATAATGGACTATTTTTAAGGGTGATCTTTCCCTTATGCTATTTCCTAATGGAAATCTCTCTCTATATTGTTTTCCCAAGTTGAAGCCTTCACATAAGCTATCTGGCTTCTCAATCAATGGTAATCCCTTTACCATGCCTTTTCTGTGCAACAAATTCAGAACTCCAAATTTGAGATGTCAAAATCTCAAATGCCATAACCAGTTTTCATGTTTTCCTTCTCTTTGGAATGTCTCTTGTGTCATTGCTACCATTGCAACTCCCTTCTTCAAATCCACTCTCATCTTGAGAGGAAACATTATGTTTCTTGTCATCTTCACTTGTGCAATGCATTGCTTGGTTGGTGATTTATCCACGATGGTACATACATCATCTTCAAATAATACATTGTAGCCTTTCTGAATGAGATGTCCAATGCTCAAAAGTTACACTTCATACTAGGTACATAATATACATTTGACATGGTTTTTCTTTCTCCTTTATTTATTAAAACACTCACTCTTCCTGTTCCCATGACAAATATTTTACTGTATGTCCCTAATGTTAGTTGAGACTTCACATTTTCATCTAACATGGAAAACATAGAAATATTTCTAGTCATATGGTTGCTACATTCTGAATCTAGAAACCATATATCTTCATTTTTCTCTTCAGCCATATTACATGCGAAAAGTAAATTCTCTTGGCTGAGATTTTCTTTAGTAAAATTAGCACTGGGTCTATTACCCATGTCACTCTGTTTCTTCCAACATTCATTGGCATAATGCCCATACTTCTCACAGTAATGACATTAGAGTTGCGATTTATCATACCTTTGTCCGTGTGCTTGATTTTGTCCAGCTTGTTAGCTGTTGCCTTGGCTTTGATTCTAAATTTGATTTCTGCCCCTTCCACTAGTACATGAACGGTTGTTTCTTCCTCCTCATTTCTGGCTTCTTCCTCTAAATTTTCCTCTGTAGTTTGATTTGCCTTGACCTCTTCCTCTTCTAAAGGACATTTGGGTCTTGAAGGCATGCTCCAAAGATGAGTTTGTTATTCTGCTCAATCTTTGTTCATGTGTCGTCAATGATGCATGAAGCTCATCAACAGTAAACAATGAGAGATTCTTTCTCTCTTAAATGGTTGTTACTATCACATCAAATATTGAGGGTAAAATTCTCAATATTTTCTCCACTATTCTTCTTTTTTCTACTGTCTTTCCATGAGATCTCATTTGGGTAACCAACCCAATCAAAAATGTGAAGAATGAGTCTATTTTATCAGACTCTTTTATGCAAATGACTTCAAAATCTCTTCTAATTAATTGAAGCTTTGTTGTCTTTGCCTTCTCCATACCTTGGTAGGCTGTCTAGAGGGTATCCCATGCATCCTTGGACTTCTTTACTGCTGAAATTCTTGTAAATATGCTTTCATGCACTGCCCGATAGACATAGAAGAGGCTTTTTGAGTCCTTCTTCCTATTACTCTTCAGCAAATCCTTCTCTGCCTATGTTAGGGCATTAAATTCTTGTTCATTTGTTGGTTCTTATAAACCATCTTTAACTAGCTCCCATAAATATTGAGAGGCAAACAGGTTTCTCATTGTGATTCCCCAATAGTCATAAACTCATGCTTCCCATTAAACTGTGGGAGTTGAGTATTTCGCATACTCGTGCTTATGTTGGCTCCTGTCATTGCTAGCTTACTGAACTATGCTAAAAACATGACTATGTTTTTAAAAAAATCTTTCTCACTGCTTAAGAGACAAACTCTATCTTGGTAAATACCTGACTTTCCTGAACCTTCACTCTGTTGGAGAAAAATTCAACAAACTCCTTCTTCCTTCGTTCAACTTCTTCAGCAACTACTGCGAGCATGGACTAGCTCTAATACCATATTGAAAATTTCTAAGGATATGATATCATGTTAGGATTTATAACACTCTGATACCAATGTTGGGAATTTATGGTTATTCCGAAACAAGAGAGAGGAAACAAAAATTCCTCTTCTAACACAAAGTTAATAATAAAATCAATGTGGATAGAGAGATGGAGTAAAACTCTATTTCATTAAAACAAACAAACTTGTTACAAAATACAATCTTTCATCAGAACTACAGTTCTGGATTTAATCGAAATACTCCTCACTGTTTTTCATTTTCTTCCTTCACACAGGCTTCGGTTGCTGCTACACCCAGTCTTATGTTGCAGCTACACCCATTTTCTGTTGCAGCAACACACAGTTTCCTTTGCAGCAACACCCAGTTTCAGTTACTGCTACACACACAGCGTCAGTTGCTGCGACAAACACATAATTCCTTTGCTGCTACACACACAGTTTCAGGTGCGGCAACACACAGTTTTAGTTGTGGCAACACACATATCTGGCTTCGCTGCTACAAGACACATCACTTCAAGCTTTTTCTATTTTCTGCTCTCTCTATCTTCACTGTTTAACACACGGTCTCTTGTTAGATGATCCAAATATGTTAATGTAAAGTTAGGTTAAAATATTTATTAAATTAGAATATTTAATAAATATTAGAGAATAAAAATATTTATTAAATTATAATATTTAATAAATATTTGAGATACTTAGAAATATAATTTTGTTATTAAAGATAGGACTCTAGAATAGAGTCATTTCTAAGACTCTAAAATAGGAATAAAGTTAGTAGAGTGGTTAGAAAGTCATTTATTGTAAATGGACACTTGTTGTTTTCTCAAGTGATCCATATCTAAATTAAGTTAGGACATATTTCTTATAAATAGGCTAGTCTCCTATTTGCAAGTTAGTAGAAGTTTATGTTTGTAAACTCTGCAAATTTTTATGTAATTTCTTTTCCATAATCAATAAAAGTACGTGTCTGAGGACACTTCTTCATACCAATCAACTGTCGATAAGAAGTACTATTCACCATTTCTTTGCATACACACACGCAACATCCTTTTCATAGCCTCATCACTTTACTAATGTCTATTACATATATTATAAAACTATATGACCTAAAACTTTAAAATTAAAAATTCAAACTTTTTCCTATCGCGCCTTTTTTCAGATCCAGTTAGGTGAATGATGTTACGGTGGGAGGTAACATGGTGTAGACCACGATTTGATGGATCGAGAGATGGCTACGGCTAGGTTACTGATGCAGGGATTGAAACCCAAAATTTAATGCACGATTGAGTGCAAACCAAAGCAAGAAATCTCCACTTCTCTTGTCAAATCAAAATTAAAGCTTGCTATCCTGCTGCTCAGGTTTTGTAATTGGAATTAATTCCCAACAGGAAAATATGGAGACACCAAATGCAAAAGAAATGGAGAACATTGTGGACCCTATGATCCAAACCTTCCACTGAACCTGCATCAGTATCAAACCCCACATTTTTCCCAACCACATATACTCGTCCTCTCCTTTAAAAATCTCATTCTCAAGGTACCCTATTCTAACACTTGCGCTGAACATAAGAAGCCACAGATTATTGGTGATCTCATTTGCAGCCATGCAAAGGAATTTTGTATGTATTTAGCATTCATTAATGTGTAAATGTATTCCATTAATATTATATATGCCTATGAGTTAGGTGTTGTATGGTACTCTCTACACTAAGGCATTCGGGATAAGTGGCACCATGCCCTATGCTTAGGACAACCATAGCATTGTCTTCAGGCTCGCAATATACAATGGCGCTTATTAGCAAACATCAAACCTCGATATACAATGGCGCTTATTCACAAACATAAAATCTCAAGAGGCTTTACCCTACAAGAGCTAAGGTGGCTATCAGGGAGCATTACTTTAAGCGTGCCTACTATCAATATTTTTCGAGAAATATCTTAATTAATGTATTGGAATAGTATATGCTAACTCTTGAATTTAGGAAAGTACAAAATCTAAGAGTTGAGATATGATTCTCTAATGCAATAATAGATATATAACTACATAAATATTGGTTTCCACTTACTGTAGCCTCACCATCCATGTGGAAAACACTTTCAATGTCGAGATCCTCATGAATTTGAAGGTAATGCATGTGGAGAGCATGTTGCATGGCCATGTGGAAAAGTTAAGGAAGAAGAGTAATAATTGCTTCATAGAAAAAATAAAAATAAAAAATAAAAAATAAGTCGTAGTGGCTAAAATTTATATGAAATGCATCGACGTCTCTCTATTTCAGCTCAGGAAGGGGTCCTTGAATGAAAATAATAATATCAACACCAACCTCCTACATGGCTATTCCAACCGAGAGGAGACAAGGCTTAGGGTGGAAGAATTTGAGGTGGTGCTGGTATACGACAAAAATACACTAAAATAATGCAACACTCTGAAATAATAGAAAATCATTGTACATGGGTTTATATGGATGGATATGGTATTCAATGCAGAGTTCAGAATATTGTGGTTAGTTGTTGATATTAGTAATAATTTTTAATATTATGAATAATAATTTATATTTTTTTAGATTGATATTTTGTATGTAATTAGATAGATTTTATCTGGTATTTTTCAATTAATATTTGTTGGAAACTACTTCCAACTGCAACTAAAGCACGAGGACAAGAATTGAATTCTGATGTGAATCTTTGAAGGACACCAGGATCTGCAAATTTTTTGTTTTTGTTTGCACTCCATCGTGCATTAAAACGCTATGATTAAACCCTTCAAGTTCATATTTTTTTTTTATGGCCGTAGGCCTATTTTTGATTTGAAATTTGTGGTTTGACCACACAATCCCATGCTCATAAACCCACAAAACCCACTCTCATTAAAACCCCACCAACCATTTAACTTGCCAATTTTTTTTTATTTGAATGCACCCACATCAAAGTGTTGTGGAGCCCACGACTCCACGCTGTACAACCCTTAACCAATGGGAATTCATTCGCATCAACCAAAGCCTCATCACCACCTCCCTTAACCCATGTGATAATACATAGGACCCACCTTTCCGTGTCACCAAGTCGTCAACCAACCAACATGCTATCGCACCGTTTGGATGAACAGTCAGCCGACCCTTATATGGACGCGATAATCCATTAAACAAATTTGTATAAAGGTTTGGAATCCGCCAGCGTGTTAAGCCTCGACCAATGAGAGGGCATTCGCACCATTCAATGCACAATCAGCCAAGAGCATAAATGGATGAGATAAAGTCATTGAACCATTTTGCATAAAGAATACATTTCATTAAGGTTTTAGACCTTAGGTTTAAATTTTTTTAATGTTTTGAAAATGCTGTGACAATTTTATTTCATTAAGTTTAGATTTTGGGTTATATATATAATATTTATAATATATATATTATAAAAATTATATGTTTATAATATATATAAAGACAGTGTGCGACTGTGTTATGAGGTGTATGCCCAAAGGAAAAATACAATATAGTGAGACTGTGTGCAAAAGAAGACAGAGTGTGGCACTGCATTTTGTAGCAGTTAAAGAAAAAGAAAATTTTCGCTTTATAATCTAGAACACAGTACTTCTGAAGAATGATTTTTTGTAATAGTGTTTTGTTTGAATGAAAAAGTGTGTTTCATCCATCTCTATCCACGTTGCTTTATTGCAATCTCTGTGTTTAGAAGATGAATTTTAATTTCCTCTCTGCTGTTAGGAATATTAAAAAATTCCAACATGTTATCAGAGCTAGTCTAGGCTCTTTTCATTTGCCAACGAAGCTAAGGAAAAAGGAGTTTGTTGAATTTTTCTCTAGCAGTGTGAAGGCTCAGCAAAAACAAGGTATTTATCAAAACATATTTTTGTGTTTGCTTTAAAAGAGTACAGTCCAGGGAACTATAGAAGGAAGTCTCTTTAAGACAAAGTTTATCTCTCAGCAGGAAGAGGGTTTATTTAAGAAACACAGTCAAGGTTTTGGCATAGTTCGGAAAGCTAGCAATGGCAGGAACCAAAACAAGAACAAGTATGGGAAATACTCAACTCCCACAGTTCAATGGAAAGAACTATGACTATTGGGCAATCACAATGAGAGCCCTATTTGCCTCTCTAGATTTATGGGAGCTAGTTGAAGATGGTTCAGAAGAACCAGTAGATGAACAAGCATTTAATGCCTTAACACAAGCAAATAAATATTTGTGGAAGAGTAATAGGAAGAAGGCCTCAAAAGCCCTCTTCTATCTCTACCAGGCAATACATGAAAGCATATTTCCAAGAATTTTAGTAGCAAAGAGGTACAAGGATGCATGGGATACTGTCCAAACAACCTACCACAGTACGGAGAAGGTAAAGACAACAAAGCTTCAATTAATGAAAATATAATTTGAAGTCATTTGCATGAAAGAATCTAACACAATAGATTCATTCTTTACATTTTTTATTGGGTTGGTTACCCAAATGAGATCTCATGGAGAGACAATAGAAGAAAGAAGAATAGTGGAGAAAGTGTTGAGGAGCTTACTCTCGAGATTTTATGTGATAGTAACAACCATTGAAGTGATAAATAATCTATCGTTGTTTACTGTTGATGAGCTTCATGCATCATTGATGACACATGAACAAAGATTGAGCAGAACATCAAACTCATCTTTGGAGCATGTCTTCAAGACCCAAATTTACTTTGGAAGAGGAAGAGGTCAAGAAAGATTAAACTACAGAGGAAAATGAAGAGGCAGAAGTGAAAACAAAGAAAGAAACAGCCCTACAAATACAAGTGGAAGGGTTTACAACAATCAAAGTCAGAATCAAAGCCAAGGCAGCAACCAACAAGGTGGACAAAATCAAGCACATGGAGAAAGGTATGATAAATCTCAAGTCCAATGTCATTACTGTAAGAAGTATGGGCATCATGCCAATGAATTTATGAATAAAAAGAGTGACATGGGTAGTAGACCCAATGCTCATTTTACTAAAGAAAATCTTAGTCAAGAATTTTTTTTTTTAGCATGACATAATATGGCTGAAGAGAAAAATGAAGATATATGGTGTCTAGATTCAGGATGTAGCAACCATATGACTAGAAACATTTCTATGTTTTCTATTACTGATGAAAATTTAAAGTCTCAAGTAACATTGGGGACAGACAGTAAAGTCTTTGTCATGGGAAAAGGTAGAGTAAGTGTTTTGACAAGGAAAGGAGAAAATAAATCCATATCGAATGTATACTATGTGCCTGGTATGAAATGTAACATTTTGAGCATTAGACGTCTCATTCAAAAAGGTTACAAAATATTTTTTGAAGATGATGTATGTACCATCATGGACATACCACCAAGAAAGCAGAGGATTGCACAAGTGAATATGATAAGAAACATAATGTTTCCTCTCAATATGAGAGAAAATTTGAAGAAAGTAGTTGTAATGGCAGCAATGACACAGGAGACGTTCCAAAGAGAAGTAAAAGATGAAAATTTGCTATGGCACTTGATATTTGGACATCTCAACTTTGGAGGTTTGAATTTGTTGCATAGGAAAGGAATGGTAAAGGGATTGCCATTGATTAAAAATCCGGACAACCTATGTGAAGGTTTCATCTTGGGAAAACAAAATAGAGAAAACTTTCCATCAGGAAAGAACATAAGGGAAAAGGCACCCTTGAAAAGAGTCCATTCTGGTTTGTGTGGACCAATGCAAACACCATCATTAGTACATAGCCACTATATGCTAACCTTTATTGATGATTACACAAGAAAAACTTGAGTTTACTTCTTGAAGTTGAAGAGTGAAGTGTTTGAGAGATTCTGCCACTTTAAGGCTCTTGTAGAGAATAAAAGTGGGTAGCATATTAAGGTCTTAATAATAGACAAAGGAGGAGAATATATCTCAAAATAATTTCTTCATTTTTGCAAAGAAAATGAGATACACAAGAAATTTATAGCAAGGTATACACCACAACAAAATGCAGTTGCTAAAAGGAAAAATAGAACCATCATGGATATGGTAAGAAGCATGCTGAAGGCAAAACATTTTCCAAATGAATATTGGGCTAAATCTATACAATGTGCAACATATGTATTTAATAGATGCCCAACAAAGAGTGTAATGAACAGAGTTCCTGAAGAAGCATAAAGTGGCATAAAACAGTTTGTCACCCACATAAGAGTTTTTGGTTGTGTGGCTTATGCACACATTCCAGATCAGCTAAGGAAGAAGTTGGACAGTAAGGAGGAGAAGTGCATATTTGTTGGATACAGTAAAGAATCCAAAGCATATAGATAGTATAACCCATCCACCAAGAAATTTATGATAAGCATAGATGTACAATTTATTGAAGAAGAAGCTTGGGATGGAAGCATTAAGAAAACGGTGAATGTAAAAAGTTTTTTGTCTCATGATGAAGATGAGGAAGACATGGCTGAACGACATCCCTCATTAGTAGCACCACTTCCACCAACACAAGGACAACAACGAACACCACAAGAAGGTATGAGAACACCCTTGAAAAGTGATGACAATGTTTCTCGAAGCACATCACAAGGAGCAGATTTGAGTGCTTCTACAAGCACAAGTTCAACAAGTGAAAGAGGAACCAGATTCAGAAGTCTAAATGAAATTTATGAGCAAGAGGCAGAAAATGAATATATGAATTCTTTATTTGTATTATATTGTCATGTAGAGGATCCTATTCATTTTGAAGAAGCTATTAAATATAAGAAATGGATAGATGCTATGGATGAAGAGATAAATTCCATATAGAAAAATAAGACATGGGAATTAGTTGATATCCCAAAAGGAAAATAAGTAATTGAAGTGAAATGGATTTATAAAACCAAAAGCAATGCTAAAGGTAATATTGAAAGGCACAAGGCCAGACTTGTTGTCAAAGGCTACAAGCAGCAACAATGAAGATATTATGAGGAAAATTTTTCACCAGTTGCAAGAATGGAAATAGTAAGAGGAGTGTTGTCCATAGCAGCACAACATAAGTGGAAATTTCACCAAATGGATGTGAAATCAGCATTCCTAAATGGAGTATTGATGGAAGAGGTTTATGTTGAATAACCTCTAGGATATGAGAAAGAAGGCTAAGAGCACAATGTATGGAAATTGAAGAAGGCTTTGTCTGGACTAAAACAAGCACCAATAGCATGGTACAGTAGGATATATGCCTATCTACTGGAAAATGGGTTTCAGAAATGTGAAGGAGAACCCACATTATAAATCAAGGAGAAAGATGGTAAGATGTTCATTGTTTTTTTGTATGCTGATGATTTTATATTCATAGGTAATGATTCTTACCTCATTGAGAATTTTAAAACATTCATGAAGGATGAATTTGAGATGGTAGATATGGGATTGCTGAGATACTTCTTAGGAATAGAAGTAGAGAAAAATGAAAACAAAATTTTTATTTCTCAAGAAAAATATGTTCAAGAAGTATTGGAAAGATTTAACATGCAAAATTGCAAAGCAACAATTACTCCTACAGTGATGGGATTGAAGTTAAGAAAATAATATAACAACAAGGTTTTTGATCGAAGTTTGTATAAGAGAATAGTTGGTAGCCTTATGTATTTGACTCCAACTAGGCCTGATATTATGCATGCTGTAATTTTAATTTCTAGATTTATGGAAAGGTCAATGGAGGCACATTGGAAAGCAACAAAAAGAATTCTGAGGTATGTGAAATGAATAAAGAGGTATGGTACTTTATACACCACTTCAGAAAAAATTAAATTGATTGGATATACGGACGGTGATTGGGCTGGAAGTATAGATGACAGAAAAAACACCTCTGGATTTTTTTTTCATATGGGATCAACAGCCATTTCATGGGCTTCCAAGAAACAGTCTATTGTGGCTTTATCAATAGCAGAGGCAGAGTATGTGGTAGCTATAGCAGCAGTATGGATGTGGAGAATGTTAAGAAGTTTGTGTCATGAACAAGTAAAAGGCACAACATTTTATTGTGATAATAGCTCAGTTATAGCTTTATCCAAGAATTTAGTGTTTCATAAGAGAACAAAACACATTGATGCAAAGTATCACTACATCAGAGAGCTAGTGAACAATGGGAAACAAATTTTGCAGCATTGCAGAACAGAAGAGTAGTTTGCTTATATCTTAACAAAACCATTAGGGAAGAAAAGTTTTAATTACCTAACAAAATGTCCAGGTATGGAAGAAAGCATCAGCTGCAATTAAGGGGGAGTGTTGGAAACTAATTCCAACTGCAACTGAAGTAGGAGGACAAAAACTGAATTCTAATGTGAATCTTTGAAGGACAACAGGAGCTGCAATTTTTTTCTTTTTGTTTGCACTCCATCGTGCATTAAAACCCTATGATTAAACCCTACAAGTTCATATTTTTTGTTTATGTCCGTAGCCCTGTTTTTTATTTCAAAGTCATGGTTTGACCATGCAGTCCCGCGCTTATAAACCCACAGAACCCACTCTCATTAAAACCCCACCAACCATTTAAATTGTCGCCATTTTTTTATTTGAATGCACCAACGTCAAAGTGTTGTGGAACCCATGACTCCACGCTGTACAACCCTCAACCTGTGGGAAGCCATTCGCACGAACCAAGGTCTCGTCACCACCTCCCTTAACCTGCGCGATAAGATGGAGGCCCACCTTGCCAAGTCACCAAGTCTCCGACCAATCAATGCGCTATTGCACTGTTTGGATGCACAGTCAGTCGGCCCTCAGATGGACGTGATAAGCCATTAAACATTTTTGTATAAAGATTTGGAATCCTCTAGCATGTTGCTACACTAAAAATTTTCACCTTGACATTCTGCTAACTGTATGAGCTCATTATCACTCATACTTCTCCCTTTGCAAGTCTAACATATCAGTTCCTCATGTCAAGCCTTGAAAATTAGAGAAATGTTCCTAAAAATATCCTAAACTTTGGTGTCGCACTTTCTCTCTATCTTTCATGCGGTCCCGCACCTAATGTTCAGCTTTCCTGCATATCAGAACACACTTTATCTGTGTTAAAAGTGCGGACCCCTGTAAGATAAAAAAGGTGCAAGTAATTTCCAAAAAGCTCAATAAAAGTGAATTCTAGAAGCTTCCAGAAAATATCTTGCGGTGATAGAACCACTCTTATGAGGTACATGAATCCCTTACCTTATGGAGCTGATCCCTTGATGTGAGGAGCTTATCCCTTTGAAGGAGGATTCTATCCCTTCATAGTTGGAAAAATAAACCTCCTCTATTCTACTATAAAAAGAGGCATTGGGTAGCCTCAAGGGGGAGTTGAAGCTTTAGAATATTTGAAGTTAAGTGCTGTTGAGATTTAGACTCAGTTAATTAAGACTTTTGTGAGGAGAGATTACATACCTCTATTCTTCTTGATTGGAGGAGTGCAGAGCTTATCAAAGTAAAGGAGATTCCTGCTTCGGACCTCGGAAAGTCTTGTGCAACATCAAGGCTCAGGTTGTAAGGATTTTCTTCTTTTGAAATTAATACAAATATACTCATTTTTCTCAATAAGCTTTCAATCAATGGTTTATTTCGTATATTCCTTGATCACTATGATAAGCATGGTTTATGATGATTTCTATACAGGTGCTATGTAATATTTTTCTTGTTTGTGACTGCAGGTTTATGAGGAAAACTCTTTCAAGCGCGCGAGGGAAAATAACGACTTCAAACAAGCACTGGACAAACGGTAAGTCCTTAACACTTCTATAGAGCTTTTCATAGATCATACATGTTTAGAGAAAGATTAGTCTATTTGGCTGTTTGTTGCTAGATACTTTTAGTACTAGGGAGATCGGTCTTGTCCGCAAGACGGACTTACCCGCCAACAAATTGGCGACTCCGCTGGAGAAAGAACTTGTTGCTTTTGGTTCTCTTTTATTTTTATTTGAGGAAACATTTTTCCTAGTCTTTGATTGATAGACATCTGCCTGGGTAGCTTAGGTTTTCTCTGTTTTTGAAAATTTTGAGATCTTTTATGTTTTTCTCTAATTTTTCCTGGGACCACACTTTTCCTTCTTTGCACAGTGCGGGAAGTTTCGCATTTTTGCTTTAGTAAACAGTGCAGTACCACACCTGTTCCTTCTGCAAGCCTACGAACCCTGTTAAAATTTTGGAAAACCTTTAGATTTCTTTCTTTAGTTTATATTTATTTTAATTTAGAGTTTTTGATTTATGCCCAGATTGATGATTGTTTCTGTCAAAAGCTTTATGTGAATGAATCTTAGCAGTATTGGTGTTTCGATGATTTTCTAGAAGTTTTGTGTTTTGGATTGTTTTTCACTTGGTCTTTGTAGCAATTCGAAGCATTGACTGTTTGAAATACCTGAGATTACATTGGTATTTTGTCTTTTTCTAAATCCGACCTAATTGTGAAATCATCCTTTATTGAGAAATAGCGTTGCCTGTTTCTTTGCAAATCTTCGAAAAGAAACTTTGTTATTGGTTTTTGAATTTCATTTTTTATAAAAACATAATTGAGTGTTTTTGATCTGTTTGTTATTCTGAACAAATAGATCCTTAGTTTGCTGAATAACTAAGTAAAACATTCTTCAAAAAAAAATTTAAAGATTTTATTCAAATAGTTTATTAAAATTTGTAGATCTCGGAATTAGTTTGATAGTTTTAAGTGATTTTCATAGAAGTTTATAGATCTCTTTTGAAGGAAATTTGTTTTATAGCTTCAAGTTTTTGAAAGTGAAAGGATTTTCTTATGAGCTTTGATAGTTTGTTTCATTTGGAGTTATTGCTGAAAAGACAAAAATATTTTCTTTCAATTTTTCTTTATGTTTAAAGAAAGAATTGTTCATTAAAAGAATTGCATTCTCTAACTCTTCCTTAATTAGAATTTCATTGAAAGAAAAAAATCTGATAATCATTTTTAGGTGCCTTTTTAGTGTTTTTTGGAAGTTGAGTCTTCACACCATCAGAGTTTCACTCCCGCACCCATTGCTTAAGAAACAACTCCTAAAAGTAACGCTTAATTAAAATTCATCTAGCAATCTTTTTATTTTCTAGGGCTCTTATCACCAACATAGCTTAGGCTAGTATCTTAGAGTAGGGAGTAATTAACTCTCCAAGGTAGTAAAACAAGCAAGTAGACGAATCTTGCAGTAGGAAATAAATCCAATTGTAATTTGTATAATCTAGGAAGCTTCTCTTAAAGAAGTCAATCACGAGATCATGTCCGAACCTTTGAGACAATCAATTCTGTTTCATTGGAGAAGATAGAAGACTTTGCACACATTACAAATGGTAAACCTCGAATTAACCATTATTGAGGAGCCTGGGGTCACTTGTTCCAGAACTTGAGATTATTTCCTAAGGTAACGGTGAAGGAAATATCTCACTGTACCTGGAGCAGACGTCGACTAGACTCACTTGGACTCTCTGGGGGGTTCTCTTCACACGAGATGGTTTTGTGAGGAAACTTGCGCCAGTCTGTTTTTTTAAGTAGGTTGTCGAGGTAACTGTTCCAACCGCCCTTTCTATATTAAATTTATACTAAGTTGGATTTCATCACCAACTAGTTTTTTTAGTATGGGAAGTTACTGTTTTTGTGTGGTTTGAACCCTTAGATTTTTAAGCGTGTGATTCAATTGTTTGTTTCTTAGAGACGCTAGGTGTTTTAATTGAAATTTTCTTTGTTTGCGTGTGATTAGTTAAATCTTTAATCGTGGCGGAATTTTCTAGACAATCCCGGAGATTACAAGGGAAACCCCCTGAATATTCACCAAGTCAGCTTGAAGGGCTTCGCGCTATGGTATCATCTAGTAGCGGTAGGATTAAATTAACAGAAGTTGGAACTTCATCTATAATAGTTCATCTTGGTTATCAAACACCCATAACAGAACACATTCAAGAGCTGATTTCGGTTTCTGAAGTTACTGGTAGTATTTCTCCTACCAGTGAACTGGCTGACGAACCTAAAATCTCTGAACCTGAAACTGAACCTTCTATTTTGGAAACATCTTCAGGATTTATTACTCCAACTTCTAGCGATCCTGGTTCACCTAGGATAAGAAATATTGTCACTGACGACCTTCCATATGGACTAATTTCTATTGAAGAACTTACTAATCCAGACGAAGAGTTATCTATTCCCAATTTCCCTCAGTCATTAAATCTTAGGGAATGTGAATCAATTTTCTACAGCCCTATTCGAACTACTGCTTGGTATTTATCCTTAACGAATTTTTTAGAGAATCTGTGTCTTTCTTTTTCTCCACCTCTAGTTCCATTTCATCCAACACCCAGAGGTTACTATCCATCATCCATTATGGCAGGAGAGTCATCAATGTTTTCCCAGACACCGGAAACATTTTTACACGGTGGTCCTTCTGTTCCTTCGAGATATCAGGCTTTGTCTGGTACTTTCTCCGGAGCAGCTCCTCAACCAATAGAACAAGTGTTATCATCTGGTTTAAGTGGAATTAAAACTGGAACATTAAACGTAGAGCAAATATTTATGATGTCTGTTAATATTCTGAATCCGCAACCTCAAGGCAATCAATTATCGCCTGGAGGGAAATCTCAGGGAAATCCGTTACTGCCTAGGGGGAAACCTCAAGGAAGTCAGTTACCGCCTGGGGGGAAACCTTCAGGAAATCAGTTACTACCTGGGGGGAAACCTCAAGATAGCTTTTTCCCAGGAAAAACTGTGGAATCATATTATTTTGGGGGAAAACCCCGAGGACAATACATACTTCAAGTATATCAACCTTCAGGACAGTACATACCACAAGGTCAATGCCAAACTCAATATGCTCCTCAGGGTCCTTATCAACCCCAGCTTCAGTACGTGCCTCAGGGTTATCAACCTCAAGGTCAATACCCAATTCAAGGTTACCAACAGCCTTCTGGTCAGTCATCTATTCAAGGAGCCGGAAATTTACCACTTACTTATCAACCCTACGTTCAACCAGATTATGGTCCTTACGTTCAACCTTCTGCAGGACAGGACCGCAGAATGAATATGGTGTGGGATCCATCCCAGTATCAACAGCTTATGCAGCCTAACGTGCAGCTGCTTTATCAACCTAGATAGCCTTTGGTTTCTGGTTTAACCCCGCAACCTGTCCAGCCAACTATTCAAACTTCTGCACCTAGTTCTGTTCAGCAAGCTGGACCTAGTTCACCTCAGACTCCGCCTCAAACTGCTGCAACGTCTGTTCAACCTGTAACACCTATTTCTGGAGTATCTGTAACTCTGAGTTCAGCTATCCATGTATCCGTGCAAATCCCTCAAGTCTCTGTACCCCAGTCAGGGTCTTCAGTTCAGACTTCGGTTCAGATGCCTGCAGAACAAGCCGATACAAGTACAGTTGTCACAAGTCAACCAAAATTCACGTATCAACCATACTAGGGATATCCTCAATACGGTTCTGGTTCACAAAATCCAAGTTATCAGTATCAACCGTACCCTGGCTATACTTATCAACAGCCTCAACAACCCCAGTTTGGTTCGGTTAATCCTGGTTTTCCAGGAGGTTACACAATTCCTAATGCAAATCTGATTCCCAGTTATCCTGGGTATCCACCTCCTGGAACTGCTTTGGATACTCAAGGTTTTCGTGACCCTAACCGTCAGTTACCATTTATTTCAACTTTGGATTTACTTGATTTGACGCACCTTACGAATGATCCGATTTTCTATTATCCGTACTGGCCGCCAATGTCGCATAAGTTGCCCAGTGATATACCCAAATTCGAAGGTAAGTCAAGAGAGGATCCATCAAATCACGTCATGACTTATCACCTCTAGTGTGCGTCTAATTCAATCATTGATGATTCGATTCACTTACGTCTTTTCCAAAGAACTCTTATTGGTCTTGCAGCCAAATGGTACATTGAGTTACCACGAGGCTCGTTTCATAACTTCAGTCTGTTAGCAACTGCCTTCTTGACTCATTTTCAGTTGCCTGTCAGATACTACAATGGCACGGAATTGTTAACTTCACTAAAAAAATCTACGTCTACGTATATTTCTGATCATATTCATGAATGGCGACGTAGAAGACGTTTGGTGAAAGTTTATATTCCGGATCAAATTTTGGCAGAATGGTTTGTTAAATAATTGTTACCCAAGATTACTGAAGATGTAACTAAGGCTGGTGTTGTTACTGAAGAGCACGTGATTGCTCAAGCTCAGTGCCTTGACCTCGTTTATATGCAATCAGGTACTTTACATGAAAAATCCCCGACCTTCCAAAACAAGGTCAAATAGCTGCTGCTTCTTAAGGGTCTCATGTCGCTGATGGTATGATTGGTACAGTCAATACAAAAAGTAAGAAGAAATCTTCAAAGAATTCTTCTCCTATTACAACTTTACTAGATTCCCCGAAAGGAGAATCTTCCCCTGAAATTTCTGCCGACATTCATGTCGTAGAGACATCTACGGCTAAATCTAAATCAGGTGGTAAAAATAAAGGGAAGAATAAAAGTAAAAAGAATTCAAAAGAGAAAACTGATAAAAATGAATCCAATGACGAAAAACGCAAACCTCGTTATCCTTGTTATATTTGTGACGAAGATCATTTTACTAAGGAATGCCCACATCGAGCAGAAGTTGCGAAATTCGTTAAAGGTTCACAAAAACCTGCTGTCTTCAAGGATCCTTTTCCGACTCAAGATAGAAAAATGGTTGGTTCTACTTCAACTACTTTAGAAGAACCTATTTTGATGATGTCTCATGTAAGGATTGTGACGCGATCACAAGATTATTGTACTAATAGTCCTGTTGATGGTAAAGAAGCAGAATATTCTAATGCAAATACATCAACTACGCCTCCTCCTGTTTCTGGTCTGCAACAGATCGAGAAACAAAGTCCAGAATTAATAATCAAACCTCCTGCTAAAGGTGTTCTTCGTAAATCAGCTTTCAATCCACATGCGAGAGCTGCTCAGAATTACAACATTGTTGAAGACTTAGCTATTTCTCCTTCAGCAATGTCGACTTTGGAAGTGCTGCAATCATGCCCAGCACATCGTAAATTTCTTTGGTCTGATATAGGAGCTGTAGATGTTTAGGATTATAATCGTATAATCTTTGATTTAGAAAATAGTACACCTCGTCTACCTCATCAAATGGCTTTCCAGATACCAGTGTTAGTCAAAAACAGACCGATCTATCAGACTATGATTGATGAGGGAGCTTCAATGTGTATTATGTCGATTCAGTGTTGGAAATCGCTTGGTTCTCCTACACTCAACCAATCTCTGACGATTCTTAAGGCTTTTGATGGTCCAGGTTTCCACCCTTTTGGTATTTTGCAGGATTTTCCCATAGGGGTATAAGGTAAAACCGTAAATCTAGATGTGGAAGTGGTTGATGCCCCTCTAGATTACAACCTTCTCCTGGGTTGCAGTTGGTCTTATGCTATGACTGTTGTTGTTTCTTCGGTCTTTCGACTCATAAAATTTCCATATCAAGGAAATATCATCACAATAGATCAGTTAACTTATTTCTCTTCCGACCCAGCCTCTATAGAAACAATCCAGCATGTTGGTAAAGCGGCTATCCCTTATAAGGATGTTGGAGAAGGATTGGTTAAAGATTTTGGTTTACTAGGAACTTTTTCCTTTCCTCCTCCTAATGTGTCACCTGCTATTGCAACTATTCACATGATTTCGTCAGATACTATTATGTTTGATGATCCTTGGATCGTACCTTCCGATTCCGAGTTAGATTCAATTGATGGCATGATGCCTTTGAGTCCATTTGAAATTGCATACTAGGCTGTACAGTCACTTTCTGACCCCTCTTCAACCGAAAATGATCCAATGAATGGGATCCGTGAAGAATCACTTTCTATATCCAGTTCAGCCACAACGCCATTTCCTAATGTTGTTCATACTGATGAGCACATTCGTGAATTTTTGTCCATTGATGATTTACCATGGGAAGATCTGCATCACCGATCTTCGTTTTTACCAGAACTAGATCATTTTGAAGATGATTTTGCTTCAATTTTTACCGCTGAATATGTCAAAGAACCCCAGAATCCATTTCAAAATCCTAATTCTGAGTTAAATTTGGAAAATATTTCTCGAATGGTTCCAATTGACATTTCAGTAAAAACAAGAATAATTGAAAACATTCATATAGGTGCTTGCTGTACTGAAGATGAAATTAAATCTTATAAAGCCCTATTTCAAGAATTCCGTGATGTGTTTGCCTGGTCCTATGAAGAAATTCCAGGAATTGATCCATCAATCATTGTACATGAAATCAAGACTTACTCGGATGCCAAACCTGTTCGTCAACGTTTACATCAGATACATCCTAGAAAAGATGTTGCTATTAAATCCGAAGTTGAAAAATTACTTCGTGCAGGTTTCATATATCCAATTCCTTTAACAGATTGGGTATCAAATATTGTTCCTGTGACTAAAAAACAAGGAATGATATGAGTATGTATCGATTATAGGGATATTAATTGGGCTTGTCTCAAAGACAATTATCAAACTCCCTATATCGATCAAATAATCGATGATTGTGCCGGTAGCGAAATGTTTTCCTTTATAGATGGCTTTTCCGGGTATAATCAAATAAACATACTCCCTGCTGATCAGCCAAAAATACCTTTTATTTTTCCGTGGGGGACGTGTGCTTATCGCAAGCTACCCTTTGGATTAAAGAATGTTGGAGAAACTTTTCAAAGGGCAATGTATTATGCGTTTCATGACATTAAGCACATTGTGCAGCCATATCTCAATGATTTACCTGCTCATTCATCACGTAGGGCCGACCATCTCACACACTTATGAGCTATCTTTATGAGGTGTCGGCATTATAAAATTAGGCTGAATCCTCACAAATGTGTTTTTTGTGTAGATTCGGGTCGTTTACTGGGCTTTTTTGTCTCGAAAGTAGGCATTCACGTCGATCCGTCGAAGGTCGAAGCTATTATCAAATTACGTCCTCCTTCGACTTTATGCCAACTCCAAAGTTTGCAGGGGAAAGAAAACTTTTTATGTCGATTCATTCCTAACTATGCCGAGCTTACAAAGGGTTTCGCCTGGTTGCTGAAATAGAATATTCCATTCTTTTGGGATGAGATCGCCGATCGATCTTTCGATGCACTTAAACATGCGATAACCCATGCACCGTTATTGCATCCTCCCAACTACAACCAGGATTACATTTTGTACCTCGCTGCTTCTCATTCCACCATTGGGATGGTGTTAGTTCAGGAAGATGAACCTCATACTGAACATGTGATTTACTATCTTAGTCAGAATCTGCATCCGACCGAGATCAAATATACAAATGTGGAGAAATTGGCATTGGCCGCTGTCCAAGCTATCCAATGATTTAGGCACTACATCTTATTACGTAAAACCATGGTAATTTCTTATTGCAACCCTATGATGTATATTTTAACCAAACAATTGCTAGGGGGCAAGTATTCCAAATGGATAGTCATCCTACAGGAATTTGACTTGGAGTTTGAGAGATCCAAGGCAAAGAAATCTTTGGTATTTGGGGAACTGATGTGTGATTTTCCCTCTACTGATACTGAAACTGTGGCAGAAGAGCCCATTGCGAACGAATCTCTGTTTCTTATCAGTACTCTCGATCCATGGTATGGAGATATTATTTTTTATCTCCAAACCCAATCTTTTCGGCCTGAAATCTCACGATCTCAGTGACGGAAAATACACTTTCAATTTGAATAGTATAATATCATTGGTGATACACTTTATTTTCGTGGAGTGGATTCGGTTTTCAGACGTTGTATTGTTCATGAAGAAGCTGAAAAGGTATTAAATGATTTACATTCTGGAGCATGTGGCGGTCATATGTCTGGGTATGCCACAGCTGAAAAGATATTGCGCGCTGGTTATTTCTGGCCGTCATTAGTTAAAGATTATATTTATGCAGTCCGGAAATGCCACAATTGTCAACTTTTTAATCGTAAGATGTGCGCGCCACCCGCTCCTCTTCATCCCATAATTGCTGTTGGTCCTTTTGCAAAATGGGGTATCAATTTTATTACATGTAACCCTCACTCGGCCGGGGGGCATGCATATATTATCTTAGCAGTAGATTATTTTACTAAGTGGGCCGAGGTGATGCCTACATTTTCGGTTGACGACAAGACTGCTGTGACTTTCGTATTTAATCACATAATCTCTAGGTTCAGTGTTCCTCAAGCCATTATTACAGATCATGAAATTCATTTTCGAAATGTCATGATGACTGAACTAACAGATCAACTTGGCCTGCGTCACGACAGTTCCACTCTGTATTATCTATAAGCCAATGGTCTGGTTGAAGCCATAAATAAAGTTTTAGTCAACATGATTAGACGAATTATTGGTATTCACAAAATGAATTGACATTCCATGTTATTTTCAGCACTTTGGGCATATCAAACCTCAGTAAAAACATCAACTGGTTTCACTCCCTTTCAACTCGTTTACGGTTTGGAAGCTGTGTTGCCAATTGAATGCAAAATTTCGTCACTGAAATTAGCCATAGAATTAATCCTAGCTACGTCTGAGGAGGAGAAACATTTCTTGTACTTAGCTCAGCTGGATGAGAATCGACGAAATGCTTCAATAGCAAACAAGGCTCATGTTAAACGAATAAAAGCTCAGTATGATAGAAGTGTTACCCCTCGAAATGTTTCAGAAAGAGACCTAGTCTTAGTTTATGATCAAGCCAACGATAAGCTAGGAGCCGGGAAATTCGTGCCCATGTGGCATGGCCCTTTCATTTTCAAGCGAAATTTAGCGAAAGGGGCCTATGAGCTGATAGATTTTGACGGTGTCCCTTTAGGTAAACCCAGAAATGGACTTTATATAAAGCAATACTATGCTTAAAACTTGGTATGGAGATTTTTTTTATTAGATCAGATTTCTTTACTGCTGGTGTGTTTTAGATTAGAAAAGTGTTCTTAGTTTAGAAGTGTTTTTATCACTTTTCCTTCTTATCTAAGTTTTACTCTTGATATTGCAGATGTCGACGTCTCTTCAAACCTACATTGGTTTTGCTGATGGTGCTTGTCATAGTACACGGAACATTTCTTCCGCAGCTTGGGTTATCTATTCACCCTCTAATGAGTTAGTATCCATGCATGGGGTAAGCCTTGGTCAAACAACGAATAACATTGCCGAGTATAGTGCAGTGATTGAGTTATTATCTGAATCCATATCATTTGGAATTCAGAGTTTGATTGTTAGGTTGGATTCTAAACTTGTTGTATTACAACTTAACAGGGTTTATGCCATTAGAAATCCAGTGTTATTACGGTTATTTTTAAGAGTTCGTCTCTTGGAACGTGAATTTGATTACATTGAATATCAACATATTCCAAGACATTTAAATACATTAGCAGACGCAGTTGCTTCTAGTATGATAAATCGACATTTGCAATGATCAAAACAGTAAAACAAATAACATCCATAACATGTATACAGATAGCCGGTAAATAGTGATATATCATAGGATAGAAGTGTTTTCAAAAAATATACATTGTCTTCGATCATAGGTTGGAAACACCTTATGATCGGCAAATGATAACACAAAAAGTCAAAAATATGAGTCTACAACACGATCATCCCATCATTGATGGTGATCATGATAAGAAACCACCGCTTCCCCGAGCCACTCCTGCTTGAACCCTAAAAGGTCTCTGTGGGAACACCAATCACGTAAATCTCGCAATATGAGTGGACTCATGTTCATCTATGTTTGTTCGGAAAATCTAGAGTCAGATGCTCTTATGATGTCGGAAATCGTATGTACCTCCATTGGCCCACTGGGCCGTGCGGTCAGAACTGTGCTGTCTTCTGTCATAGGGTCGAGATGGGTCAAGGTTCCGGATCGACATCCGTATTCATAAAAACTTTTTAGTTATAAAATCATAAGACGCATCAAAATAAAAATTTAGGAACTAGAATTCGTTGAAATGATTTTACCTTATCTTCATCCCACTATTCCCCCGTCGTAGCTGCCCTACCACTTCGCGTATGGAAATTCCTCGATGACAAAATTTGGTGGTCCAAATTACCGTAAATATGAAGGAGGAAATCGAACAATCTCAGCACCCTCAATACCGTGACGGGCCATCAATGCAACCCAACGAACCATCCTAGGTTCTCAGGGTCAACTAGCATCAACAGGAATACTTTGCGGAGCTAGCATGGGTACCCTTTCTAGAGCAAAAGTGACCACGATGGATCCATATCCAAAGTTATTTAGTTTTCCATTTTTCGCTCTAGTCAGTTGGCCTTTTACATTTGCCAACACAACTTCGCACCAGTTGAAAATGGTGCCTCGAAAACCGTCCACAACAATACGCATCTGGGAACTAGTAGCCACATGCAGTGCGGCACTCCCACATAGTCTGGTAACAGTAAGCACAATTACTTTTAGCTCGGGACGGATAATAGTTTTTATATCAATCCGTTTATCCCTAGGGTCTGCTTCATCATTACAGAACTCTTGTTGAAGACTAGCGACAGTTTGGCCACCTGGCCTAGTACCAAACAAGGAAAGTCATTCGCCCCTCTTGGACAAACCAGTCAGAAAATAAATATCCTCTAGCTCAATTTCAAGTCCGTGGCCACCAATAATGAAACACTGGTCCTACACGTTCCACCTATTTACCAGCCATGTCAGGAGGTCTACCTGTGCCCTCATGCCTTGAATGGCCCAAAATTTATACAAACTGCATGCTCTTAAAGCCTGCATTGTGCGCAAATGGAGCATCACGACATCATCCACATCCTCGTGCTCACGTTCTCTCCAAATCAACATCTTGCTAATCCTACAATGCATAAAAATATAAGTTAGAACAATCTAATTTGAAAATGTTTGGGCAGAAAATGAAAAAATTTATTTTGAAATTCAATTGCATGGGGACTGCACTTTTCCTTCATACACAGTGTGTAGGAATGCATGCGTTCTATATAAAAAATGTGGACCCATGACCTTTTTCTACATAGAAAAAGGTCGGGGTCCGCAGGTCCCGTGTGTTGTGCCTGTGGACCACTGCGGGCAATTTCTTAAACATGTTTTTTCCCTTAAAAAATAAAAAATAAAGCCTAAAAAGAATTGTAAACGGATGAAAAGAAATATTAAGAGATTGTGGATTACCTGGGACTCACGGTTCTCGATTTCGTCAGACGGATCTTCTGGAATCTTCACAAGAACATTTTTACCCAAAAGCTTCTACTCTGAACTCTGAACTTGAACGGTAAAAATGAAGTTGAAAAAGTCCTTTTTATAAGTTTTTTCGAATAGATGAATTTTTAATTTGTTTATTTTTTCACTTTAAAAAGGGTATTTTGAAATCATTTTTACTTATTTTAAATAGGTATGTGTAATGTTTCAATTTTTTGTGCAGAAATTGGATTTTTTCAGGAGAATTGAGCATTTTTCAACAAAGAGTATACTTTTATCACTTTTTCGGACTCTTTCAAAAAAATTCACGAAAAAGCGAAACATTGGAGTTCTCTTTTAAGCCCTTTTCAGACTCTCTAAACATAAAAATATTGCCGAGTACTTGATTGTTCAAACTTGTTAAAGTAAATGAATAATCGTCCCTTCAGTATAAGTTTACCCCTTTTACGCACTGAAATGGACTATTTACGAAAAAGGTATACGTTGACTAATTACGGTCAATAGAGTTCTCTCCTGTATTATTTTATCCTTTTTCGGGCTCGAGATACTAAGCTTACGAAAAAGTACACCCATGGAGTTTTCTTATGTTTTTTCTTCTGACTCCCTAAAATTGAAAAACACCGATTTTCTCCTATACTGGACTTGTTAAAATTTAACAGTAAAGGACCTGTTTAATTTTGAATAGGAACGAACCACTCCTTCTTAGGGTTCGAATTTTAAACTAAGTTGGACTCATCCGAAGGATGAGCTTATAAACAAGAAAATGTTATCCTCCTCAATCTTGTCAAAAATAAAGAGGTACTTGCCAGAAATGGTGGGGGAAAAGAGAGGAAAATGACTTATTTATTGTATTTTGATTTTTCGAAAATCTAGTTAACCACTCTTGAACACGACACTTTCAATCACCTGGGTTGGGAAATCCTTTGCCTAACAGTTAATCAAACCTCATTTGAAAGTCTTCATCCAGTTTCTGGGTATTAGCTCTGGGTCAATTGCTACCAAGCTAGTTGCAGTGTCATTATTTGTTCAAGAGGACAGTTCAAATAAACCATTCATTTGCAAAATATCTGTCATCCATTTTTTACCATCCCTGAGTCAGTCCTTGCCAATATATTTTTCAAAACTTGATCTATGATTTCTTGTTGTGGGCTTGTCTACAACATATCACTTTCTATCGACGACAACTCATTATCTAGGAAGATGATCTAGAAATCGTTAGTACCTTGAAATCTGCATGTCTCAATGGCAAGTTTCTCACTTTCGACGATAGGTTGCATCATTGACCTTCGATCGAATGATTCCGTGACATGTTCGACTTCAGCTCATTCATTCACATTTCATGGATTATACTGGGTAATTTGAGAGTCATTGACATTACTGGTGGTTACTCTTACAATTGTTAACAGTTTACATCATTGACTGGTAATCAAGTGGTTTCTACCATGTTCGACTTCGACACATTCATTCACATGGATAGAATCGTACTAGTTCGAGATGCGGAAATAAAGACCCTGGATCTAGTTTCTACCATCCAGGCTGCGAGGAATTTTGTTATCTTACAGTAGACTATTTACAAACAGATGGCTGCGTCCATACTCTGTCTACACATGTCTATACTGTGATGTACTCAAAATCATTCCTGTATCAGAACAGTTTGAATTAGTTAAGTTTTGATCTGAGCATAGGAATGCCTACCTCAGCAATGATATATATATATATATATTTTTTGCATTGAATGTTTTTACAGGTTCCGACTGGGGTGACCACAGGATGATCCTTGAAATGATAAAGTACTGCACTCTTCATATATGACAGACTTCGGCATCATCTATTCCAGACTTTGCACTTTAGGGAGTAGCAGTTACACTGAAAATTGTCACCTCGACATTCTTCTAACTGTATGAGTTCATTATCACTCATACTTCTCCCTTTGCATGTCTAACATATCAGTTCCTCATGTCAAGCCTTGAAAATCAGAGAAATGTTCCTAAAAATCTCCTAAACTTTGGTGTCGCACTTTCTCTCTATCTTGCCTGCGGTCCCACACCTAATGTTCAACTTTCCTACGTATCAGAACGCACTTTATCTGTGTTAAAAGTGCGGATCCCTGTAAGATCAAAAAGGCGCAAGTAATTTCCAAAAAAATCAATAAAAGTGAATTCTATAAACTTTCAGAAAATATATTGCGGTGATAGAACCGCTCTTATGAGGTACATGAATCCCTTACCTTATGGAGCTAACCCCTTGATGTGAGGAGCTTATCCCTTTGAAGGAGGATTCTATCCCTTCATAGTTGGAACAAGAAACCTCCTCTATTCTACTATAAAAAGAGGCATTGGGTAGCCTCAAGGGAGAGTTGAAGCTTTAGAATATTTGAAGTTAAGTGCTGTTGAGATTCAGACTCAGTTAATTAAGACTTTTGTGAGGAGAGATTACATACCTCTATTCGTTTTGATCGGAGGAGTGCAAAGCTTATCAAAGTAAAGGAGATTCCTGTTTCGAACCCCGGAAAGTCCTGTGCAAAATCAAAGCTCAGGTTGTAAGGATTTTCTTCTTTTGCAATTAATACAAATATACTCATTTTTCTCAATAAGTTTTCAATCAATGGTTTATTTCGTATATTCCTTGATCACTATGATAAGCATGGTTTATCATGATTTCTATACAGGTGCTATGTAATATTTTGCTTGTTTGTGACTGCAGGTTTATGAGGAAAATTCCTTGAAGCGCGCGAGGGACAATAACGACTTCAAACAAGCACTGGACAAACGGTAAGTCCTTAACACTTTTATAGAGCTTTTCATAGATCATATATGCTTAGAGAAAGATTAGTCTATTTGGCTGTTTGTTGCTAGATACTTTTAGTACTAGGGAGATCGGTCTTGTCCGTAAGATGGATTTATCCGCCAATACATGTCAAGCCTCGACCAATGGGGGCTCGTTCGCACCATTTGATGCACAGTCAGCCAGGAGCATAAATGGATACGATAAAGTCATTGAACCGTTTTGCATAAAGTGATTTGAAATCCGCAAAATACGTTTCATTAAGGTTTTAGACCTTAAGTTTAAATGTTTTTAATGTTTTGAATATGTCGCGACAAGTTTATTTCGTGAAGTTTATATTTTGGGTTATATATATATATATATATATATATATATATATTATAAACATTATATGTTTATAATATATATAAAGACAATCTACGACTGTGTTATGAGGTGTATGTCCGAAGGAAAAATACAATATAGTGAGACTGTGTGCAAAAGAAGACAGAGTGTGGCACTGCGTTTTGTAGTAGTCAAAGAAAAAGAAAATTTTCGCTTTATAATCCAGAACACATTGGTTCTGAAGAATCCTTTTTTGCAATAGTGTTTTGTTTGAATGAAAAAGTGTGTTTCATCCATCTCTATCCACATTGCTTTATTGTAATATCTGTGTTTAGAAAATAAATTTTCATTTCCTCTCTACTGTTAAGAATATTCAGAAATTCCAACAATATTATTCTTTATTAGAATAGATAAGCCAAAAAAATATCCAAGTGTTGAATCCACTTAATTTCTGTTTTGACCATGCAAAAAGCAAAGACCAAATTTCTATGTTCCGCTGAAACGACTCGACTATAATCAGATAAAACTGTTTATTTTTGTTTTAGTAATTTAAAAATATAATTACATTGTTATCGTAATTTATGACAGAGGAAATCTAATTACATCGATCGATGATTTTTTCTAATGAACTCCAAGGAAAAATATGATGATGGTGAAACAATATCTCTAGAAAGCCATACTGGATTATCCATGTGTCATAATACCTACAATACCGTTCATTTTTAATATAATGCACGAACGAATAATTCTAGAAGCGCCTCCCAAAAACTTTTTCAACGCTGGTTTATGAAATGATAATGATGCTAACACAGCTTTATTCCTTTTGCGATGTCATTATGCATGCCCTTATGATAATATTTTAAAGAAAAGTGGTATAAAAACAACTTTTTGAATCCCATATAAGTCAGAAAATGTTTCTGGAATTTGGATAAGATGTTTAAAAATATAGAGCCTGTTTTTGCTTTTCTGATCGAAGGAACATTGTGATTATTTTTTCCTTCATATGATTTGATTTGTGATTAGAACGAAAAGTAATATAATTTTTTGCATAAATTTTAATTTTAATATTTATAATCAAATATTAATATTTTGAATTATTATAAATCTAACATTTTGTATATTTAATTTATAGAAAACTAATTTGAATTTACGAGATATATAATTTTTTTAAATAATTTTTAATAAATATTTACTATATATAAAATTTAATGAAAATAATTCTTTCATATTGAAACATTGTTCAAAAATAAAATTATATAATACATATATATATTTACTAAAATTAAATATGTATATAGAAATTGAAAATATATCAATATAAAATTAATATTTAACAATTTAAAATAATTATTGTATATATAAATAATGATAATATAGTTATATATAATATTATAAACTAATATACATTAAATTTTAAATAATAATATATTATAAATTTTTATAAAAATAATCAAAATTTAGATTACTTTATAGATTTTAGTATTCTATATGGTCTTTCTTACTGTGTGAATAGAACAACTACAAGAGAAAAGGAGAAATTACAAAGGTTGTCAATATGTGATTAGACTCGCTCATATAACCATTTGAATGAATAGAACAAATACAAGAGAAAATGAGAAACAACCAAGGGTGCCAAGATGTGAGTATACTCGCTCATATAGCCATTTGATGTCGAGAACAACTCTGCTATGTATTACAAGGGTCTGCAAATTATGAAAATAATTATTTCTTACTTTATTGAAAAGTAGAGTGGGCCATCTTTATGTTGAATGTAGATAGGATAAAATAAAGCTTTATTGAAAAGTAGAGTGGGCCAACTTTATGTTGAATGAAGATATGATAAAATAAAGCCTGTGTAGAGATTATTGAGTATTTTAATTGTTTTCATAATTTTAAATTTGAATTTTTTTATTTATAATGAAATGTCAACATTTTTAATATTTTGAATTATTATAAATTTAAATTTTTAATTGATAATGATAAATACATATACCAAACCTAATTTTCATTTATATGACATATTAGTTTTTTAAGAGTATGAAATAAGTATTTACTATATTGTCATATTAAAATGAAAGTGTATCTGACTTGTAATGAAACAAAATGTTACATATTGAAACATTATTTAAATATAAAAATTTATGATGAGTAGATATTTATTAAAATTAAATGTGTATATGGAAATTGAAAATATATTAATATAAACTAATATTTATTAATTTAAAATGAATAATAAATATATAATTTTAAAATAAAGTGATAATATAGTCATATATCTTATTAATTAATTTCAAAATAAAGTTAATCATGGTAAACTATGGTCAACCATGTTTATTTAACAGTTTATGATATTTATATTTGGGTTTTTATGACATGGGTTTATATTATTCCGTTGGGTGTAATATTAGTCAATTAGGTTTATAATCCCTTAGGTTTTAAGTATTAATCTCTTGCGTTTATAGTTCCTTTAGATTTACAATATCAATCATAGTCAACCATTGTCATTCATGGCCTACCATAGTCAACCATAGTTTATAAAATCAATCGTGGTCAATAATGGTCCAATATTGCATTGTGACAAAGATTGTCTGAATATGAAAATCAATCACGGTCAATGATGATCAACCATGGTCGAACATCACATTGTGACAAATATTGTCTCGATATGAAAATGAATCATTGCATTTTGACAAATATTGTCTCAATATGAATATTAATCATGGTCAACCATGGTCCAATGTTTCATTGTGATAAGGAGTGTCTCAATATGAAAATTAACCCTGGTCAACCATGCTTATTTTAGGGTTTCTAATATTTATCTTACGATTTATAAACCTTGGATTTATAATATGAATCCCTTGGGTTTAATATTATTCCCCTCGGTTAAAATACCTTTGGGTTTTAGAATTAATCCCTTAGGTTTATAATATCAATCCCTTCAGTTTATTAATAAAAGGGTTCATATTCCTAGGGTCTAATACTATTCATTTGGTTTATAATATCAATCATAGGATTTCATCTAAATCACTTGGGTTTATAATCAAATTCAACCATGGTTAACCATGGTACAATGTCACATTGTGAGAAAGATTGTCTCAATATTAAAATAAAACATGTTTAATCATTGTCGACCATCATCAATCTTTATTAATCATGGTCAACCATGACCCAATGTCACATTGTGATAGAGATTGTCTCTATATGAAAATCAACCTTGGTCAAGCATGGTCCAATGCTGCATTGTGACAAATTTTGTCTCAATATGAAAATAAACCATACTTGACCATGGTCAACCATGATCAACCTTGTTTATTTTACCATTTATAATATTATCATACCGGTTATATACCTTGTTTTATAATATCAATCATGGTAAAACATGGTCCAATGTCACATTGTGACAAAGATTGTCTCAATATGAAAATAAACCATGGTCCAACATGGTATTCTGAAAAATGTTGTCTCAATATAAAAATAAATCATGGTCAACCATGGCCTAGTGTCACATTGTGATAATGATTGTCTCAATATGAAAATCAACCATGGCCAACCATGTTTATTTTAGGTTTTATGATATTTATCTTATGGTTTATATATCTTGGGTTCACAATATTAATCACTTGGGATTAATATTATTCGCTTGGGTTTATAATCTCTTGGAGTTTTTAGTATTAGTCCCTTGGGTTTATCATTTCCTTGTGTTTATAATATTAATCATATGGTTTAAATCCTATCATTGTGACAAAGATTGTCTCAATATGAAAATAAACCATAGTTAACCATGTTTGTTTTAGGATTTATAATATTTATCTTAAGGTTTATATACCTTGGATTTGAATATTAATCCTTTGGTTTTAATATTATTCCCTTGGGTTTTTAGTAATAATCCCTTCGGTTTTTAATCTGTTTGGATTTTGATATAGATAATTCCTTAGGTTTATAAATTACAAACCCATGGTCAACCATGGTTCAACTTCACATTATCACAAAGATTGTCTCTTTTTGAAAATAAACCATGGTCAACCATCGTCCAACATCGCATTGTGACAAAGTTTGTCTCAATATAAAAATTAATCATGGTAAATCATAGTCCAATGCCACATTGTGACAAAGATTACATCTAAATGAAACTCAACCATGGTCAACGATGGTGATCCATGTTTATTTTAGGGTTTATAATATTTATCTTAGGGCTTATATTTAACTAGGATTTATATACGTTGAGTTTATAATATTAATACCTTTGGATTATAATCCCTTAGGTTTTAGTATTAATCCCTTCGGTTTATTTGTCCATTGAGTTTATAATATCAATTGTAACACCCCCAATTTGTGTGTTGAATTTTTAAAGTTAGACATGTGAACTTGAATCCTAATGGGGTGGACCCCAAGGGATAAGTGTGATGTGAATGTAATTGCATAATTTATTTGAGGAAATAAATAAAATGATGGTGCATTTTGACCAAGATGAGAATTAGAGATCACTTTCCAGATCCATGAGGATGGATAAGGCAACAAATCCCCAAAATCTTTCAAAAATCCTTGAAAGAAATTAATTTAGATTGAGGAGGAATCTAAATTTCCCCAATGAAGAGGAGTAGTTGGGAAGAGGTGAGAAAAAGCTGGAAAAGCTGAGGAAAAGCTTAAAGCAGCTTTAAAGAGTCCCAAAAATGGGAAGCCTAGGCTAAACAGGAAAGAAAGCATCCTGCTATTCTGGACGCAGAATTAGAAACATGCTTTGGGGAAATATGAGCTTAAATAAGCTGCTCCTAGGCAGATCAGAGGTTGATCTGTCCTAGGAGGTGATCTCAGCTCGGGGGTGAATCCTGGGAGACAAAGAGGATTCTAAGGTTGGGGGGTTGGTCATTTGCAGATTGTGGCATGTTCTGAAATGCTTGTTATTTTGAGTTGTTATGGTATGAATTAGCTACATATAAAATTTTATGGAATTGTATGATGGTATTAGTACTACATTTAACAAAATCTATCTTCAGGCCTTCACCATTCAGATTTTGTCTAGTTGTAGACCGTTATCCATGGAGTAGAAACCTCCAGAAACTCTAAACCAAAGATGGTTTAAATCGGAAGGTACTTAGTCTCCATAGAAAAATTGAATATTAACTTGTTCTCTATATAATTACAATGGTGAAATTTGAGGCTCCTACGTAAGATGGAAAACAATATTAGTATATAATTACAATGGTGAAATTTTATGCTCCTACGTAAGATGGAAAACAATATTAGCAGATATGAAGTTATATATCATAGCAGCAAAGCAAGAATATTAGATTTGGCATGTAGACATTAAAAAGAAACTCTATTCTATATATATACCATTCTATGTATGTATGTATGTTATCTTCATAAAAAAAGAAATTCTATTCTATGTAAAGGGTTATCTCCTTCATAGCACTTATAGTTTATATTATATTTGAAATCTACCTTTAATTCTTGAACTAAGCCTCATAGTTAAAGATTTAACTTGAAATTTAGATACATGACTCGATGAATATTGAATACTTATACATATGTCTATTAAAAACAAATTATAGAGGTCGTGAGCTAAAGTTCTAACCACCTATATATATTGGCATCCTACAACATTTATTCCACGATGCGCGCTACTACTTAGTACCATTGACCCAATGATATAAAAGAAAATAGAGTAATAGGTAAGGAAATATATAGAACCCAAATATGTATGCGAAATATAAAAGGGGCAAACCTAATCACCGTATGATGACATCTAGGGTTCTGTGCGTGGGATCAGCTCATATGAATACCTTCAGATTGTACAGACCTAATAATCCATAGCATACGAGACCTTTGCAATGAATAGATTGAAAAAAAAAAACAAAACGATGAGAGTTGTTGAATATGTAACTTTCAACCATGTATGCGCCTCTCGACGACCTCTGCTCACATCGGATTCCAGTCGTCGGTCATAGGACTATTCATATTGTAAACAATGACATATACATCAATAAAAATATTGTGAAACAACGCATAGGTACTGCACGCCACAGTGAAACTAGGAATGAACGCGCAGAAAGTAGTGGCAAATATGCCTGTAGGGTATTCCGAAAGTTTACGCCGCGGTGGAAGGAGGTTAGTCGACAGAGGGTATTATATGAAATACCACGTCGATGCAGCCGGCGTATGTCTTCAAAAATAAAAATAAAAATACACAGAGATTCAAGACCACAGATATACAGTGGCGAAACCATTAAAAGGGAGAAAGTTACCGAAAAAGAAGCTCGGCTTTTCCCTTGGCCCTGCTCGCTGTTTAAAACTGCCATCTACAGTGGAGTAAATCGAAGTAGGTCGTAGGAAATAAGCCAGTAGGCCATCGATCATAGCCGCACCTGCATTAGGTTAGAAAAAGAAACATATACACGTCGCAATTACATCTATCTTAGCTGTTAGGATTGATTAAACCAATATCATATGCCGGAAGCCAATACAATTAAATTTCAGGAGAACATCTCTGCATACCGATCGCAAAAAAATATAGTGGGTCACTGAGAATAGGGTTCTCTATCCACTCTGAGATCGATTTGATCAACCAGAAAAAAAAAAATGAACAACTAGCCGCACGACAGCCATGGTGAGGCTGCTATGCCCAAGCGTATAGAAACCTATGTATCCGGCTTCAGGACGTGGGAGGAAACGTGAGTCAGGACTCATCGTTTCAACAGAAAGAAAATCTCTGCAGTGGATTTTACCCAGAGCGATATCACCGAGTTCTGCACAAATAATCCGCAACAGATTTAGGATTAACACTATAACATCAAACGAATGGTAGCAGGTAAATACATATAAAGGTAGACTGGACGGGCAGTAGAAACCCTAATCCCACTGTCCCAGACGGGGATCGAGAATTCCTAGGCCGATTGGGAATGCAAACCCGCGACGTCGATTCAGTGGTACTCGATGTGGGTGAGGAGTTACAACACTGTACTGGAAACCAGGGTTTGGCTTGCCTGGTACTGGGCCTGGAGGGAATGCAAACCGAAACAATTACAAGTAACCTATTTGCAGTACATGGATCTGGAACCGCCGGCGCTGGGTGCATCAGTCGTTGCAGAAAAATGATGTCCCTGTCTACAAACCAACACATGGCAACAAGAAAACCACACGCCACCGCAGACTTAATCGATCATCACGCTGAGTTGCTGAAGTACGTACTAAGCGTGTCACAAATCAGCTGGTATATGAGCGGCTCACCCCAAAACAATGATGATTTGCAGTCGGAATCAATGAACGCTAAAACTCATAGTTGGCAGCGTTATCGCCGGCGAAAAACACTCATACGAATACAAACTATAATAATAGAACAAATCGTTATGAACTATCCAACGGGTGGAAGGGTAAAGCAATGGCCGTAAGCGGTATGGTTAGGGATAGGAAATGGCGTGGTTTATTGGGGAGCCAAATCAAGATTTCAGCCATTTCTTCTCCGTTCCAACGTGGCACACACAATCCCCAGCTTTACAGTTGGCTCGATCAACGCGGCATAATCAAATTATGACCGAAGCTCGAGCGACGAGAATAGTTTCATGTATTGTATACACATGCGGCGTTTCCACGAGAAATCGGGAAATAGGTATGTTATATCTTGTACAGGTGAGGTGCGAATGAAATCCTATTCTCAAATGATGTAGAGATGGCGTGTCACCGCCGTAAGAGATCCATAATAATACCAATGAGAATATGATACACCCATATATAAAGTTAATAAGCCATCATATAGGTGTGACTTCACGTTATATCTTCAAGTACATACACCATTACTTGTATTATATATCTTTATACATATGCGACGTCAAGGGTGTTGATAAATGGCGTGTTGTGGTCAAAGGTATTAACAAAGGACGTCTTGTAAATATATAAGTTGATCAAAGTACATAATCGATATACGTATTTCATATATATATATGACATATATATATAGATATAGAGGTATATCCAATTCATGGTATTAAAGAGGGAGGATATCTATGTATCAATATATGGTAGCAAAGTATGAGTTATATATATATATATATATATATATATAAATATTTTATAGGTGGTATAAATATAGGTGATAATTATATATGGGTCAATTATCTTAATACGAGGTTATTACCTATATATATTTGAGGTCATAAGGACTCAGAAGATACGGTTGGTAAACGCCCTTAGATACATATGTTATCTATATATATATATATATATACATATAGGTGTTATATATATATATATATATATATATATATATATAGATCCCAAGATTTTATATGTGTTAGGTGGGGGTGTTGAGGAACATACAGGGGAAAGGACCAATGTTTTAATAGAAGAGAAATATTAGAAGGTTAAAGGAACTCTAGCAAGAGTGATATGAAGTTAGATTCCGAAACTCATTATTCAAAAGGTTCAGTGGTACGTCTATACGCACATGAATTGAAATATAGAGGTTATTGAGAAGAGACTATCAAGTAACGATTGAACTCAAAAAAAAAAAAAAAAAAAAAAAAATTCTTAAACGGGAGGTGTTACAAATGGTATCGGAGCACTAGTTACAACAAATGGGGCTGTCATTTTGTGCTCACTGTTATAACATATGTGGTTGTTGTTGAAATTTTTTTTTTTTATTTTTATTTTTTCTAATTTGTGTTGTAAGTGTGTACAGTGAAATGGCTGAAGGTGAAGGGATTTATGTCGATCTGCGGGATGAGTTTGCTACTCCAGATCCCAATGCCCCGGTAATGGCTATGTTGCACAGGCTGCAACGAGAACTGGCTGAACTGAGAAGCCAGAATGACATGTTGTCATCAGCCAGTAAGGAGCAAGAAAAGCTCATCAGAGAACTAACTTCCCGGAACAGCCAGGAAGGTGAAGGTTCCGGAAAGAGAAAGATGGATGAGTCTGATGATGATGATGCTGCTAGACAGCAACATAAACAGAAAAGAGAATTGCAAGGAGAATTTAGAAAGATCAAACCTCCCTCCTATGATGGGGAGAAGGAAGAAGATGCTGAAGCTTGGTTGCTGAACATGATCAAGTATTTCCAAGTTTATGAATATGAGAGCAATCTGAAGGCCAGATTAGCTGTGTACCAGCTACAAGGAAAAGCTACACTATGGTGGGAAGAGACAAAAATGGTGCATGCCATTGATGAAAAGACAGTTACTTGGGAAGATTTTCAGACTAAGTTCAAAAGTCGTTATTTGAATGAACGTTATTATGATGATAAAGCCAAAGAATTCCATGAACTTAGACTAGGACAGCTCACTATTGATGAGTTTGTCACTAAGTTTACTAATTTACTGAGGTATGTCCCTTACATTAGGGAAGAAAAGGAAAAAGTGAAAAGGTTTTTAAATTGTTTGCCTACTTTCTACAAGGAGAAAATTGAGTTTGACAACCCAAAAACAATGGATGAAGCTATTAGAAAAGCAAGATTATGCTATCAGCAGTTCAAAGGTAGAGCTGAACAATGGAAGAGCTGGCTGAACAAGGGGGAGTTCAAAGGTAAAAGACCAAAACCAGCATATCTCAGAAATTTTGGTAGAGATCATCAGCGGAAAAAATTCAATAAACCAAAAGAAAGTCAAACTGCTCAGTCCCAAGTGGCTTCAAAACCAGTAGAAGGGAACAATAAAAAGGAAGGGACAGTCAGAATGAAGGAACCCTTGAAATGTTGGGGTTGTGGAAAACCCCATATGATGAGAGACTGCCCTCACCGAAATATACACCTGATCAGCAGAGAGCGAGAGGCAACAACAGTCAATGACATAGCCAGAAGCATACAAAATATCAGTGCAGCCTTGGAAAATCGGCAAGCAGAACATCAAGCAACCATGGTGGAAATGGAGGGTAAGATTTCTGACCTTCCTATTACTGTTTTGATTGATCCAGGTGCTTCTTTGAGTTACATTAGTCCTGGAATTGTAGAAAAATGTAAAATTAAACCTGAAAAATTTCAGCAGTCATGGTTGGTGCAGCTGGCCACTAGAACTAAGAGAAAAGTCACACATAAATTACCCAAAACTGCAATACAATTGAATGGATGTACAACAGAAGTAAATTTGAACATATTGCCATTAGGATCCTATGATCTGCTGATAGGAATGGATTGGCTGGAAAAGAAGAAAGCTCTGATGAACTGCTGGGATAAAACCCTGCATTGTGTGGATGAGGAAGGGAAACCTTTTACACTAAAAGGGAAACCAAAATCCATTTCAATAAGACAAATATTAGCTTTACAATTAAAAAGAACAGCTAGAAAAGGATACCAAGTCTATGCAGTGCATATAGAAGAAATAGAACAGCAAACTGAGGAAGAGTTACTGGATGCTATACCAGTCATTAGAGAATTTAAGGAAGTTTTTCCCAAGGAAATCCCTCATCTACCCCCCAAAAGAGAAATTGATTTTTCCATAGATCTGGTGCCGGGAGCCACACCTGTTTCCCGAGCCCCTTATCGAATGAGCCCTCCTGAACTAATGGAACTGAAAATGCAATTACAGGAACTGTTAGATAAAGGGTATATCAGACCAAGTGTGTCTCCTTGGGGAGCCCCGGTTCTATTTGTGAAAAAGAAGGATGGAACTTTTAGGATGTGCATTGACTATCGTCAACTGAACAAATTGACCATTAAGAATAGATACCCACTTCCTAGAATTGATGATCTTTTTGATCAAGTGAGAGGAGCTTCAGTCTTTTCCAAGATAGACCTAAGGACTGGTTATCACCAGCTTAGAATTAAATAAGAAGACGTCAGCAAAACAGCATTTAGAACCAGGGATGGGCATTACGAATTTGTAGTCCTACCTTTTGGTTTGACAAATTCCCCTGCCACCTTTATGTGCCTGATGAATAGTGTGCTGAACAAATATTTGGATAAATTTGTTTTGGTATTCATAGATGATATTTTAGTTTACTCCAAAAACGAAGAGGAACATAAGGAACATCTGCGGATAGTGTTGCAAACCCTGAAAGAAAATCAGCTATATGCCAAGATCAGTAAATGTGAATTTTACAAGGATAGGATTCAATATTTGGGTCATATTATTTCTGAAAAAGGGCTTACAGTTGACCCTGAAAAGATAAAAGAAATTCAGGAATGGCCAGTCCCCACTGATGTTTCAGCAGTGAGGTCCTTCATGGGGATGGCAGGCTACTATCGTAGATTTGTGGAAATATTTTCTGCCATAGCACATCCCATCACTTCATTACAAAGAAAGGGTGTCAAGTTTGTGTGGACTGAAAAATGTCAACAGAGTTTCGAGCAGTTAAAACAAAAACTTATTTCAGCGCCTATATTAAAAATTGCTGGTCCTGATAAAGGAGTTTGTTGTATGTACAGATGCTTGCAGAGAAGGGCTAGGAGGAGTCCTACTGCAGGAAAATTCAGTTATTGCTTATGAATCTAGGAAACTGAAAACTCATGAACAGAATTACAGTGCATATGATTTAGAGTTTGCAGCTGTTATTCATTCTTTAAAAATGTGGAGGCACTATCTGCTGGGGAAGAAGTTCACATTGATGACTGATCATATTAGCCTCAAATATTTTTTCTCCCAAACTGACCTGAATGCAAGACAAGCTAGGTGGCTATCCTTTTTAAGTGAATTTGATATGGACATCAAGCATATCAAGGAGAAAGAAAATAAAGTTGCTGATGCATTAAGTAGAAATGCTTGTCAACATTTAAACAACATTGGGAGTAGTGCTCAGATGGAGATAGAGGAGTTGGTAGGAAAAGCAGCAAATCAAGATCCCCACTATGAAGCACTCTTGGTGAAACTACAGAGAAAGGATAAAACTGATTTCACTAAAAACCAAAGAGGGCTACTCTATTACAGAGACAGGTTGTATATTCCAGATATAGAGTCATTGAAAAGAGAAATTTTAGATGAATATCACAAACAGCCCTATGCAGGACATCCAGGATACCAAAAGATGTTAACAGCCTTGAAGAAGAAGTTGTTCTAGCCAGGAATGAAGAGAGATGTGGCAGAGTATTTAAGTAGATGTATGGAATGTCAGCTAGTCAAAGTTGAGCACCAACATCTAGCAGGTCTTTTAAACCCTTTACCGATTGCAGAATGGAAATGAGACACAGTTTCCCTGGATTTTATAACAGGATTACCTAAGACTAAATATCAACATGATTCTGTAATGGTAGTAGTAGACACTCTCACAAAAGCTGCTCACTTTATACCAGTAAAGTCTACCTTTGGAACAACTCAAGTAGCAAATGTTTTCCTAAAGGAGATAGTAAGGCTTCATGGAGTTCCCAAGGTGATTGTCTCAGATCGAGATGCTAAGTTCACAGCAGCGTTTTGGAAAGGATTGTTTGCAGGAATGGGTACTAAGCTGAATTTTAGTACTGCCTATCACCCTCAAACTGATGGGCAAACATAAAGGAAAAATCAAATTCTAGAGGATATGCTGAGAATGTATGTGATGGATAGGCCATCAAAGTGGGAAGAGTATCTTCATTTAGCGGAGTTTGCCTATAATAATAGCTACCAATCCTCTATTAAGATGAGTCCGTTTGAGGCACTTTATGGGAGAAAGTGCCGTACTCCCGTGAGCTGGAGTCAACCAGAGGATAAACTGGTGTTGGGACCAGATGTACTACAAGAGATGGAAAGAATTGTCAAACAAATACAAAGAAATATCAAAATAGCACAAGATCGCCAGAAGAGCTATGCGGATAAAAAAAGGGTGCACCGAGAATTTAAAGAAGGGGATCATGTGTATTTACGCATCAAACCCAAAAAGAGCACACTTTATGCTGGAAGTTGTGCAAAACTTGCTCCTAGATATTGTGGTCCCTTTGAAGTATTAGAAAGGGTGGGACCAGTGGCTTACAAGCTGGCCTTACCACCCCATGTTAGAGTACATAATGTGTTTCATGTTTCATTATTCAAAAGATATGTGCATGATGCTTCTCACGTAGTTGATTGGACTGTTGTACAGGTGGAACCAGAAGGGGAATTTCTGCTAGAACCGCTTCAAATATTGGAGCGGGAAGAAATTGAATTAAGAAACAGAACAGTGGCCAGAGTAAAAGTGCAGTGGAAGCACTTTACTGCTGAGGAAGCCACCTGGGAAAGGGAAGCTGAAATGATGGAGAAATATCCATTTTTCTTTAAATGAACTCTAGTAGTTGAATAACAACACCGAGGACGGTGTTTATTTTCAGAGGGGGAATATGTAACACCCCCAATTTGTGTGTTGAATTTTTAAAGTTAGACATGTGAACTTGAATCCTAATGGGGTGGACCCCAAGGGATAAGTGTGATGTGAATGTAATTGCATAATTTATTTGAGGAAATAAATAAAATGATGGTGCATTTTGACCAAGATGAGAATTAGAGATCACTTGCCAAATCCATGAGGATGGATAAGGCAACAAATCCCCAGAATCTTTCAAAAATCCTTGAAAGAAATTAATTTAGATTTGAGGAGGAATCTAAATTTCCCCAATGAAGAGGAGTAGTTGGGAAGAGGTGAGAAAAAAAGCTGGAAAAGCTGAGGAAAAGCTTAAAGCAGCTTTAAAGAGTCCCAAAATGGGAAGCCTAGGCTAAACAGGAAAGAAAGCATCCTGCTATTCTGGACGCAGAATTAGAAACATGCTTTGGGGAAATATGAGCTTAAATAAGTTGCTCCTAAGCAGATCAGAGGTTGATCTGTGATGGAGGTGATCTCAGCTCGGGGGTGAGTTCTGGGAGACAAAGAGAACTCTAAGGTTGGGAGGTTGGTCATTTGCAGTAGTGGTATGTTTCTGAAATTTTTGGTTAGTTTGATTTATTATGGTATGAATTAGCTACATATAAAATTTTATGAAATTGTATGATGGTGTTAGTACTACATTTAACAGAATCTATCTTCAGGCATTCACCTTCCAGATTTTGTCTAGTTGTAGACCAGTAGTCCATAGAGTAGAAACCTCCAGAAACTCTAAACCAAAGATGGTTTAAATCTGAAGGTACTTAGTCTCCATAGAAAAATGGAATATTAACTTGCTCCCTATATAATTACAAGGGTGAAATTTTATGCTCATACGTAAGATGGAAAACAATATTAGCAGATATGAAGCTATATATCATAGAAGCAAAGCAAGAATATTAGATTTTGCATGTAGACATTAAAAAGAAACTCTATTCTATATATATACCATTCTATGTATATATGTATGTTATCTTCATAAAAAAAGAAATTATGTTCTATGTAAAGGGTTATCTCCTTCATAGCACTTATAGTTTATATTATATTTGAAATCTACCTTTAATTCTTGAACTAAGCCTCATAGTTAAAGATTTAACTTGCAATTTAGATACACGACTCGATGAATATTGAATACTTATACATATGTCTATTCAAAACAAATTATAGAGGTCGTGAGCTAAAGTTCTAACTACCTATATATATTGGCATCCTACAACATTTATTCCACGATGCGCGCTACTACTTAGTACCATTGACCCAATGATATAAAAGAAAATAGAGTAATAGGTAAGGAAATATATAGAACCCAAATATGTATGCGAAATATAAAAGGGGCAAACCTAATCACCGTATGATGACATCTAGGGTTCTGTGCGTGGGATCAGCTCATATGAATACCTTCAGATTGTACAGACCTAACAATCCACAGCATACGAGACCTTTGCAATGAATAGATTGAAAAAAAAAAACAAAACGACGAGAGTTGTTGAATATGTAACTTTCAACCATGTATGCGCCTCTCGACGACCTCTGCTCACATCGGATTCCAGTCGTCGGTCATAGGACTATTCATATTGTAAACAATGACATATACATCAATAAAAAGATTGTGAAACAACGCATAGGTACTGCACGCCACAGTGAAACTAGGAATGAACGCGCAGAAAGTAGTGGCAAATATGCCTGTAGGGTAGTCCGAAAGTTTACGCCGCGGTGGAAGGAGGTTAGTCGATAGAGGGTATTATATGAAATACCACGTCGATGCAGCCGGCGTATGTCTTCAAAAATAAAAATAAAAATACACAGAGATTCAGGACCACGGATATACAGTGGCGAAACCATTAAAAGGGAGAAAGTTACCGAAAAAGAAGCTCGGCTTTTCCCTTGGCCCTGCTCGCTGTTTAAAACCGCCATCTACAGTGGAGTAAATCGAAGTAGGTCGTAGGAAATAGGCCAGTAGGCCGTCGATCATAGCCGCACCTGCATTAGGTTAGAAAAAGAAACATATACACGCCGCCATTACATCTATCTTAGCTGTTAGGATTGATTAAACCAATATCATATGCCGGAAGCCAATACAATTAAATTTCAGGAGAACATCTCTGCATACCGATCGCAAAAAAATATAGTGGGTCACTGAGAATAGGGTTCTCTATCCACTCTGAGATCGATTTGATCAACCAGAAAAAAAAAAACGAACAACTAGCCACACGACAGCCATGGTGAGGCTGCTATGCCCAGGCGTATAGAAACCTATGTATCCGGCTTCAGGACGTGGGAGGAAACGTGAGTCAGGACTCAGCGTTTCAACAGAAAGAAAATCTCTGCAGTGGATTTTACCCAGAGCGATATCACCGAGTTCTGCACAAATAATCCGCAACAGATTTAGGATTAACACTATAATATCAAACGAATGGTAGCAGGTAAATACATATAAAGGTAGACTGGACGGGCAGTAGAAACCCTAATCCCACTGTCCCAGATGGGGATCGAGAATTCCTAGGCCGACTGGGAACGCAAACCCGCGACGTCGATTCAGTGGTACTCGATGTGGGTGAGGAGTTACAACACTGTACTGGAAACCAGGGTTTGGCTCGCCTGGTACTGGGCCTGGTGGGAATGCAAACCGAAACCTATTTGCAGTACATGGATCTGGAACCGCCGACGCCGGGTGCATCAGTCGTTGCAAAAAAACGCTGTCCCTGTCTACAAACCAACACATGGCAACAAGAAAACCACACGCCACCGCAGACTTAATCGATCATCACGCTAAGTTGCTGAAGTACGTACTAAGTGTGTCACAAATCAGCTGGTATATGAGCGGCTCACCCCAAAACAATGATGATTTGCAGTCGGAATCAATGAACGCTAAAACGCATAGTTGGCAGCGTTATCGCCGGCGAAAAACACTCATACGAATACAAACTATAATAATAGAACAAATCGTTATGAACTATCCAACGGGTGGAAGGGTAAAGCAATGGCCGCAAGCGGTATGGTTAGGGATAGGAAATGGCGTGGTTTATTGGGGAGCCAAATCAAGATTTCAGCCATTTCTTCTCCGTTCCAACGTGGCACACACAATCCCCAGCTTTACAGTTGGCTCGATCAACGCGGCATAATCAAATTATGACCGAAGCTCGAGCGACGAGAATAGTTCCATGTATTGTATACACACGCGGCGTTTCCACGAGAAATCGGGAAATAGGTATGTTATATCTTGTACAGGTGAGGTGCGAATGAAATCCTATTCTCAAATGATGTAGAGATGGCGTGTCACCGCCATAAGAGATCCATAATAATACCAATGAGAATATGATACACCCATATATAAAGTTAATAAGCCATCATATAGGTGTGACTTCACGTTATATCTTCAAGTACATACACCATTACTTGTATTATATATCTTTATACATATGCGACGTCAAGGGTGTTGATAAATGGCGTGTTGTGGTCAAAGGTATTAACAAAGGACGTGTTGTAAATATATAAGTTGATCAAAGTACATAATCGATATACGTATTTCATATATATATATGACATATATATATAGATATAGAGGTATATCCAATTCATGGTATTAAAGAGGGAGGATATCTATGTATCAATATATGGTAGCAAAGTATGAGTTATATATATATATATATATATATATATAAATATTTTATAGGTGGTATAAATATAGGTGATAATTATATATGGGTCAATTATCTTAATACGAGGTTATTACCTATATATATTTGAGGTCATAAGGACTCAGAAGATACGGTTGGTAAACGCCCTTAGATACATATGTTATCTATATATATATATATACATATAGGTGTTATATATATATATATATATATATATATATATATATATATATAGATCCCAAGATTTTATGTGTGTTAGGTGGGGGTGTTGAGGAACATACAGGGGAAAGGACCAATGTTTTAATAGAAGAGAAATATTAGAAGGTTAAAGGAACTCTAGCAAGAGTGATCTGAAGTTAGATTCCGGAACTCATTATTCAAAAGGTTCAGTGGTACGTCTATACGCACATGAATTTAAATATAGAGGTTATTGAGAAGAGACTATCAAGTAACGATTGAACTCAAAAAAAAAAAAAAAAAAAAATTTCTTAAACGGGAGGTGTTACATCAATCCCTTGGTTTTATTGTTCTAAGGGTTGAAATTCCTAGGATATAATATTAGACATAAGGTTTATAACATTAATCATAAGGTTTAATATTTATACTAGGGTTTAATATTGGCTCTATATGAAAATCAACCATTATCAATCATGGTCAACTATGGAAAATAACAATGGTCACATTGTGACAAAGATTGTCTCATGGTCCCACAGCTCATTGTAACAACCATGGTCATCCATGGTCAACCATGATCCAACATCACATTTTGATAAATAATATTTCAATACAAAAGTAAATGATAGTCAACCATGGTCCAATGTGGCATTGTGATAAATATTGTCTTAATATGAAAATTAATCATGGTTAACCATGGTAAACCATGCTTGTTTTTAGGGTTTATAATATTTATCTTAGGGTTAATATACCCTCGGTTTTAATATTAATCCCTTGGGTTTAGTATTATTCCCTTGTGTTTTTAGCATTAATCCATTGGGTTTATTAGATTATTACATTTATAATATGAATCCCTTGGGTTTAACAATCTAAGCATTCATATTCCTAGTGTTTAATATTATTGATAAGGTTTGTACTATTAATCCTAGGGTTTAATATTAATCCCTTGGGTTAATAATATTAATCCATTGGGTTTGTAATATTAATAATTCGTTTGGTTTATTAATCCCTTTGGTTTTTAATCCACAAGGTTTTTAATCCATTTGGATTTTAATATGAATAAATCTTCGGGTTTATGAATTATAATCCCATAGTCAACCATGTTCCAATGTCGTATTGTGAAAAAGATTGTCTCTTTATTAAAATCAACCATGGTCGGCCATAGTCCAACATCACATTGTGACAAATATTGTATCAATATGAAAATTAGTCATGTTCAACCATAGTCCATTGTCACATTGTGACAAATATTCTGTCAAAGTGAAAATCAACCATGGTCAACAATGGTCAAACTTGTTTATTTTACGGTTTATAATATTTTTCTTAGGGTTTATATACCTTGGGTTAATAATATTGATGCCTTGGGTTTCATATTATTCCCCTCAGTTTATAATTCATTTGGTTTTAAGTATTAATCCCTTAGGTTTATTAGTCCCTTGGGATTATAATATCATTCATTTGGGTTTCTAAATCTAACAGTCCACATTCCTAGGGTATAATATTATTCATAGGGTTAATAATTTTAATCATATGGTTTAAATTGTCTCTATATGAAAATAAACCATTGTCAACCATGGTCACACTATGACCAAAATTTTCTCATTGTGCAACATCTCATTTTTTCAACCAAGGTAAACCATGGTCAGACACTGGATTATGGCAAAGATTGTCTCAATATGAAATTCATCCATGCTCAACCATGTTCAACCATGTAAAATCATGGTCAACTATGGTCCAACGTCACATTGTGACAAGGAATGTCTCAATATGAAAAGAAATCATGGTTGAACATGGTCAATCATGGTCAACCATGGCCAACCATGATCTAATGTCACATTGTGACAAAGATTGTCTCAATATGAAAATAAACCATGGTCACCCATGTTTATTTTAGGGTTTATAATATTTATCTTAAGGTTTATATACTTTGGTTTTACAATGTTAATCCCTCAAATTTAATATTTTTTTTTGTAAGCTTCGTAGTACTCTATTTTCATTCATTTTCTAAAATATGATACATCTAGATATAACAGTTTGGTGGCCTCGATACACTCATGATGGGAAACCAGATCTATTTTCCACTTGATGGCATGGTATGCCATCCAAAAAGATAGAGTCTTAAGTATGTTGAACGAGGCAAACATGGTCTAAATATTCACCCTTACATAATCTTTACCATCTTTCCTATCATATCTACTGAAAATTTGAAACTTAAAAGTTATCCACATATATCTAATAATAAAAAAACACAATTAACCATTCAAAAATTACTCAGCTTCATCTGAGATCAAGGCTGACTCCATAGGTGCCAGGTCTTTAGATGAGGTTCCAACTTGCTCCATTGGCTTGGAAATGTAGGGGATGTGATGCTATATGTGGTACAACCGGTCATCCTGCTTCCTTAACTGAAACTTCAGTTGACTAAACTCCATCTTATAGTCTATAAATTCCTATGTGAGAGCCACCAAACTGATGGACATATGTTCAAGAGATTTTCTACAAATGATTTTCACAGACCGATACAAAAACATGGTGTATCTAAATTGATTGAGCCTCCCTCTGGTTTGGCTCAGGTCTGGAATTAAAACTTTCCACTCCGCAGTGGCCATCTCCATCTCCGCCTCTTTGTTAATGTCAGCCTCCCACTTTTATATAACTTGTTGGATCTATTTTGAGGTATTTTCGTGGTACGTCATTACTGCCTCTTGAATTATGTCGATGGTCAGCCTCTGCCCTTTAGGATTGCTTCGAGGGGAGTTGGGATGGCTATCAATTGCCTTCCCTTTTTATTTTCTGCCACGACCACAACAAGCATGGCTATTCGAATGCCTAGGAGCAGCAGGACTGTTGGAGCAAGCTAACCCATGAGCCATTCCACCATTCTGTGTCACGAAACCAAGAAATTACAGAGGAGGTCGTGTGTTGGGGGTCTCCATTCCCACGATCCCGCCTGCAACCAAGCTTTCCTTCACAATGAAATCCCCATTCTTGTCTCCTCATCGTTTTAATGCTCGTGTGTGATCCAACTTGCCACCACCTTGCCTACGCTTGCATGTAGAGGTACTTCTTGGCACCCTTTCCATTCATGCGAACGGCGGTGGGCATCATCCCCAACGTACCTATCATTAATGCTGATGGAAGTTTAGATCCTACACATAACACCCCGATTGGGGGGATCCCTCAAATTTAATATTATTCCCTTTAATTTTTAGTATTAATCCCTTGGGTTTACTAGTCCCTTAGGTTTATAATATTATTAACTCATTGGGTTCATTAATCCCTTGTCTTTATAACATTAATACCTTTGGTATATTGATCCCTTGGATTTATAATACTAATCCCTTGGGTTTTTAATCCCTAGGGTTTATAATATTATTCCTTTGCGGTTGTTGATTCTTTGTGATAATGATCCTGAGGGTTTATAATATTAATCTCTTCAATTCACAGTATTAATAATTCATTGGGATTATTAATCCCTTGGGTTTATGATTTCGTTGGTTTATAATATTGATAAATTGATATCATTATTTAAAATTTACGCTATAATTGTTTTAATAAATATTATACTTATATATTTATTAATATTAATATCAACATGAATTATATTTATATTTATATATTTATTAATATTAATTTTAAATAAATATATATTGACGTGTATGAACTTATATCAACCATATTTATTAATTTGGTTCTCACAAAGATTGTCTCAATATGAAAATAAATCATTGTCCACCATGGTCAACCATGGTCCAACGTTATGTTGTGACAAATATTTTCTAAATATGAAAATAAAGCATGGTCAACCACTGTCAACCATAGTAAACCATGGTCTAGTGTCACATTGTGACAAAGATTGTCTCAATATGAAAATAAATAATGGTCAACCATGGTCCAATGTCACATTGTTAAAAATATTGTCTCATTATGAAAATCAGTCATGGTAAACGATGTTAATACGAGGATTTATAGTATTTATCTTTGGGTTTATAAAAATAACCCCTTTTGTTTAATATTATTCCCCTGTGTTTTTAATCAAAGGGTCAATAATATTAATCCCTTAGGTTTATTAATCTAAAGATCCATATTCCTACGGTCTAATATTATTCATAGAGTTTATAATATTGTAAAACCTACGATTAATATTAATATTAATCGTAGGTTTTACAATATTATAATTAAGTATTTATTATTATGAAAAAAATGAATTGAATAACAATTATATTTATTTTTCAATAAAAGTAAATAATTAAATTATTATTCATTTATTATTAATAATAGTTAATTAAATTATTAATTAATTATTTTTATTTCATTTTAAAAAATATTATTATTGAATTATTTAATAATATTATTAATTGATAATAGTATCCATTTTAATTAATAGCAATCTTAATAATAATAATAATAATAATAATAATAATAATAATAATAATAATAATAATAATAATAATAATAATAATAATAATAATAATAATAATAATAATAATCATAATCATAATCATAATCATAATCATAATAATAATAATTTAGTTGTATTAATCTTTTTAATATTAATCTTATTATTATATATTTAATTTTATTAATTAATGTTATTATTAAATAATTTATTTATATTATATTATTTAAAATTTAATAATAATAAATAACATTTGATATTAAATAATAAATATTATAAATAAATAATAATTATTTATTTGTAATAATTATTATTGCAATAGTTATTTTCTACAATAATATTTCTAATAATTAGTATTGCAATAATTATTATTATAATGGTAATAACAATTTTTTTGTTGCAATTCCTTTTTGATAGTATTATTTCTATTGTTATATATTTATCTATGGTAGATACAAATGACGTTTTAGCCTATATTAACCACATTAGTATTTTTAATGTGTTTGTGCTAAAAGTATTTTAAAAATTTTCCTTTTTAACAAATACTAACCATAAATATTAATAAATTCAATAAATGTGATCAAAACAAACAAAATTATTTGTAAGACTTATTAAATGTGAGGATCAATATATTTTAGTATAAAGTATAATCGTCACCCTAAATAATGTTTAATTTCTACAACTCTTTAATATGTATAGCGTAAATAAAAGAAATCTATAATATTTCAAAAAAGAAAATTAGTGTGTGTGTGTGAGTGAGAGAGAGAGAGAGAGAGAGAGATAATTAATGTTTATTAAAACTAATATAGTATATGAAGCTTTAAGAAGCTAAGAGATTGCTCAGAATTCATTTCATTTTTATAATAGAAAAAGCATTAACATAAGCATTCCAAGATCACCATGGTTTTGCGAACTTTAAAGATCAAGAAATTTAGTATTTTGAGAAATATTTTGAAATTTAGATTTAATGAAAGTATAAGCTAAACAATGTATGAGAAAGAGTATTCATCTTCAACCCTCTTAGTATCACAAAGACGATAGAATCTTTCATGTGATGGTGTTTTGGGAATGACTAATGCCCAATTTCATTGTTCTAGAAATCATCTACTTCACATAACAATGTTTTTTTTTTAATACCTTACTTATATACAAATATATCCACTTCCATTATAATGTTTACTAAGAACCTACCATTTCTTCCCATGTCAATTTCTATCTCATGTTACATTAAATCACTTTCTTAGTTTACAAAAATACCTTATGGTATACTTTTGGTGAGTTATATATAACAATGTATTCATAACTTTTGGTCATATTACTTAATGTGTGATATCATAGACATAGGGTTTTCCATCTCCTTTATGATGTGGAAAATAGGCCCCTTTTTCTTATATTAAGTTTTACGACCTTGTTAGACAAAGCGATGTGTGAATAATAAAACCAGTTATTATGACATGTGATTGGATTTCATGTGATTGGATTTGGTGGAGGAAAATATGGTTCCCTTCCCCCTAGCGGATTGAGGAGACATGCACGCAACCTCTGAAATGTGCAAAAGGATGTAAAATAAAAATATATCATGGAAAAACTGAAAAAATTTGTTGTTGGTTTTTGGTTTGTTTTTTGTGATTTCTCATTGAGATTTTAGCTTGTCCATTGGTATTTTGGCTCTAGAACTCTTTATTTTTGGTTAAGGCCACTGAATTTATATCTTGGGAAAAGTTTCTCTCCCTTCTGAGTGCATTGAATTGGTCGTTGGAGCATGTGCAAGTTGTTGGGCATTAGCAATAGAATATAGAGTACCATCTGAGATAGTATGTAGATCCTTGTGCATGAATTAAACACTTAAAATTTGGTTTGTTTCCTTATCAAATATGTGTGAGGCCACTGAATTATGTCTCTAAGCCTAATGTGAACAGTGGGAGGCTTAGTGGAATAATTGGTCATTGTGGTTCTTGAAATATTAGTGATAAACCACTTGGATAGTGCATTTCAACTTTCGAAACTAAGGATAACCCATTTAAACCTTGGGTAGAATCCTTGTGAATTTGGGTGAATTCCCTATAAAATGTGTGAGACCATTACACTATGTTTCTAAGCCTATGTCGATAAATGGGATGCTTAGTGGAAGATCGAATCATTCTAGTGCTTTTTTTATGGTAGACTAACCACTTCGAAAGTATATTAAAACCCCCGATATTGAGAAATACCCCCTCTAAAAATTAGGTGAAATCATTATGATTTTTGGGCGAATTCCCTATGACTATGGTTGAGGCCAATGAATTATGTGCCCAAGCATGCATGGATTAGTGGGAGGTTTACTGGAAGACTAAATCCATATATTTCTTGGTGTGTATTTGATAAACCTCTTGGATGGTGGATTCTAACTCTCAATACTTAGCGATACCCCATATAAACGATGGGTTAATTCAATGTGAATTTTTAGTGAATTCCATGTGAAGTGTGTTTGAGTACAATGTAATTTTTGTCTAATCCTGTGTGGATTATAGGGAGGATCAATGGAAGATTGAATTACTATTGTGCTTTCTATATAGCAGGTAAACCACCTAGATAGGGAATTCTAGGTCATTGTGGTTCTCGTTGAGTAGTTGATAAACCAGTTCAAAAATGAACATTAGATCCTATGATGCTTGGTATAAAAAGATAGTTGATAAACCACCTCGATAATGAATTTCAACTCCTCAGATTCAACAATACCCCATCTCAACCTTAGGTGAATCCTCATGAATGAACTCAAAGGAAAGAGCAAGTTATTGTGGTGCTTACTACTAGGTAACAACTGATGAACCATATCGGTCCTCGTTGTAGATATAATTGATAAATGAATTTGGCTCTTTTTGTTAGAGGGTATTTGATAAACTACCTGGATATTGGGCTACATATTTAGAGTGATTAACCAATCCTTTGTGTTAATTCCTTAAGCAAGCATTTCCTCATACATTGGACCTTGCTCAGGGATGGTCGACTGCCAAAAATGTATTTTGTAGGTGGCATTGGCTGGAGTGGAAATCACTCCTCGAGTTGTTAGTGAGTTTAAAATATATAGATAAATATATTACATTTATATATTTGAATCATGAATCGTGATGTTTAGTGTGATGATTATGACTAATATGAGATCTCTTATGTCTATGAATTTTAGTTAAATGTATATAGAGTATTCTATTCAATATTATGTTCATGATTGATATGGGAAGGATCTCTTAGTTGCCAACAATGGAACCTAAATATAGTAGCTTAGCTTATTTAGATGATTTTTAATGACTAATAGATGGACCGGAAATCATATTATATAGTTGCCAGAACATGTGTTTTCATGCTTAGTTAAGTTATAACCATAGCTTTCTGAAAATATTTAAACAAATTGCAAGTTACACAAGGGAAGCAATGGTAATTTATGAATTTTTTCATTGAATTGGTGAAATTACTAGTGCCTTTAAATAACGTGTTTTCTAAATATAATATATTGAATGGTGTGCATGGGATAAATTAATAATCTGTTTATTATGACACAATAATATTCATTAAAACATAATTAAATAGATCAGATAATTACTATTCTAATTCTACAAGCCTAATAGAAACGATAGAGGGAAACATGGCACCCATGGGAAATGGTGTTGGGGAACAAGATCATGGCGAAATGATTTTGGGGGAATTGGAACCCAGGGAAAGAAAATGATACCACCTCGAATGTTGTTGTTCCATGAAAAATGACACTTACCATCTTTGGGAAATATTATACCGGGTAAGTGATCCCAAGGAACATGGTACCGAGGGAAGTGATCTACGAAACTTGGTACCAAGGAAGTGATCTCAGAGAACATGGTAAAAAGGTAAGTGATTCACATAAATTTAGTACTGAGGGATGTGTTAGAATATCATCCCAAACAAATGTAGTAGTAGGAAACATGATATTGGGAAAGCGAAATGATGTGACAATATCGATATGTCATATGTTCCATGTGGCCCCCATGTAGAAGTGGCATGGCACCACGTGGGTCATGCATGGACACATGGGTGCAACATAGATTCCTCTTGATTGCATGGCTTATTTAATGGACTAATGTTCTGAGGGCCATAATTTTCTACCCATAACTCAAATTGAGCTAAATTTTATATCACTAAAAATTCCTCAACAAACTAAATGAGAGGATTGCATTAGTCTTAACATTTGAATATATTGAGGAACACAAGTTGTTATAAACCCATCTTCATAACAAACCTCAAAAATTGGGTAAAAAATGTAAAACTCCCACAACTTAAAATAATCAAAACAATAAAAAATGTTAAACTATAATAAAATGTAACGAAACTACCACAAAAACATTTATGTTAAATGTATTTCTTTGGAAATATTTCATTTCGAAATAACACTAAGTCTACATTTATACCAATGTTCAAAACCACTATACCTTTCACACAATGCATAAATATCTCTATAATCACCATGGAAGAAATTCGAATGCTACAATCTCTATCTTCATTGTTCCTACCCCCACTTCCATATTCATGGCAGTGTCTTAAAAAAGATCTCGAGATAGGCAAAACACTATTTATTCCATCCATGAAGCGGGCATATACTATAATAGCAATGACAAGGAAAAGGTTATTCACTCTCTAGCCACCTTGGCATTGGTGGAAAATTCCATACCAAACTAAATTTCCCAATGAGAGTTCAGAAACATGGTACCTATAATGATCAAAATGTTCTCTTCGTATTCTCAAACCTTTTAAATATTATTATAGATGCTTTAATGTTTTCAACATTTCAAAATCTCTCATTTTCCTCTTCCTCCATCTTGCCGCAAGGTAAACTTCCAAACGTAAAGCATTTACTCTTTTAGTCTTTTATAAATAAAAATTAAAGTGGAAATTGGTATTTTTTGATAAAAGTTTATTCTATAACTAAAAATTAAACTGGAAATTGGTATTTTTTAATAAAAGTTTATTAATACAATTGAAACATTAAAGTAAGGATGATTACTTGATTTTAAAATAATAAGATGAATATTTGATTTTAATTTAAAATACTAAATTATTTTGGAAAAATATTTTTTATTTATAATTTATATTTAAATATTTATTTATTTATTAACTCATTTTTAAACATTTTGTATTATTTATATATATATATATATATATATATATATATATATATATATATATATATATAAGTTATGAGTTGAAATTGAGATGAAGTACAGTATACATAACGCTTCGTCAAAACAACGTCAAAACAATTCTATCTTAGTAAAATTAATAATATTGGGAGCGTTGAAGGCCTTGTGAGAATTTATTTTGGAAGATTTTCATTTTCTGATAGCTCCAATATTTAGATAGAAATGCCCCATACTAGTTGATCATGCATGCGATCAAACGTCTTCCAAAAAGAAATAAAAATAAAAACAGCATGAATAGTAATTACCTGGAATGTTTGCCACATGATCAAATTTTAAAAAAGCAATAACAGTTATTACCTGAAATGTTTGCCACACAATCGAATAATAATAGTGCGTTTATGGAAGTTCATCCAACATAGCGCTAACATTACCTGGAGACAGAGACGAGCGAAGCCATTTCTGTTAGGCGGTAGGACAATAAACATGGCCTACCGTTACCTCCCATTCCGATCAATATCGTGGGGAGTGGATAAATTAAAAGGTAGGTGAAGTAAAATGGAACTACTATTTCACATGTGCCAAAACCAATTATAATTTAATTTAATTGTTTATTGTTGCTTTTGAGGTAATAGTGATGTTTCATTTTGTTTCATTTTATTTAATTGGAGACTAAAAGGGGTTCATATATATTTTTTTTATTAGAGCAAGAATATTCTTTTCAAATAAAATCTTGTACTTGTTTGAAAATCAAAATTCGTTGGCCCCCATTCCAATATTTATTAAATTTAAACATAATTTTTTTATTTTTCTCAATATTTTATTTATTTAACCTTATGTAAACCAAATGTAAATGTGTTGAACTATATTATGGATTATGATATTAACATTATGAGTTATGATGCTGACATAATAACAATAAGAGATCTAGATTTGGCTGCCCGTTTTGTGTTCTGTATTCGCTTTTCATATAATGATGTTTGATGTGTCATTAACATGAGTGTATATGAAGAGAGTGAATACTTGTTGGAAATACTCCCGACCACCGTCATGAATAAATACTGGCAACAACCCACATTTTATTGATTTTTTTGTTCCAGAAAGGACAAAGCACAAATCTAAATCTGCAGGCATTTCCACATGCAAAGTCAAGAAGTAGACTACCCGAGCCATACTCTGCGTTTAATTTTCTTTCTCGTCGTTGACTTACCTTTTACCTATAATTCACAGCCCGCAAGATTTAAGCGTTACCTCTTAAGCCTTCTCCGAATGTTAAGTTTCTGCCGATGTGATTTGGTGGGACCCACTATACCTTACCGCATTACCAAACCACTGCAAACCTTTGTTATTTTGTTATTCCTTACCTTTCCGCCATTTCCTCTGTTTGTCTCTGTGTGCTTTTAATTTCCACATACATTGCTTCTTTGTTTTGTGTGTATGTTTTCGACATAGCTCAGAGCATACCAAATTTTTCCAACATGGTATCTGTTATCACTCAGTAATTTCTAGATGTTAAAGAAAGAAATAGTCCAAGGTAACAAGAGACCAACTTTTAAACTCTAGGATTTAGCCTTCCTAGGGTTGAGAGAGGGCTCTCTCTTCAAGATTTAACTTTGTTTGATTTGTAAATATTAGACTAGTTATGAATGTGCAGCTTTGGTTTGGTTTTGATTGATTTGGCGAGAAAAAAAATCACTTGAAGGGATGGATAGTGGGAAATCTATTCATCCATTGGGCTAAGGACTCAAAATCAATCAAACAGAACTGGGATCAAGGCCAAAAAGTTAAATTTTTTTAGGGCAAGATAGATAACCCTTGAAGATATTGGAAAGTTTTTTTTGTGAGGTGGTATGATCAGGATAAAGGGAAATTAAGAATCATTTTATCTGGAAAAAGGAAGTAGTAGGCAGAGGTCAAACGAGAGAGGGAGAAACTAAGTGTTCCCTACACTAGAAATCAAAGGAAAACATAGAAATGATAACTAGTTAAAAACAGAGTGCTCTCAACAAATCATGTAGTACTACTCCTAGTTATTCATTAAAATTTAGAACAAACATAGATGGATGCATGTAACAAAGAAAGATAACAATGACAAGTAGGGAAATACTTCACTCCAAATAGCTTATCACAGGAATCCTGAAGTATGATGCCAACTGGTTTGATCCAGTCTACTACTCGAAATTTGAAACATAAAAGCCTTCACATCCAACAAAAATGACTATAGAAATCTCCAGCAATTTATTCCCCAATAATACTTCAAAGTGTGAAGTATTTATACAAATTCTAAACTAGAATATCTTGAAAAAATATCAAGATTGGTTTACAAATATCTCAAACTGTTTTACATAAATAGATCTTAATAAAAGGACACTCAAAAATAATGCATCTATTTGGCACTATACTTATGGATTGATGGTGACAAAGAAGAGAATTCGAATTTGATATCAACTCTTAGTTGATGATGAGGCATCCAAGTCACTAACTGTGTCCTTTCTTTGTGCATTCTGCTCCAGAAATTCTACAAACTTGGGGTCCAATGATACCTTTGTATGTCTCCATCCGAGATACATATGTAAACAGTGAAAGAGGTTTTTGCATATAAATATGTTGTTGAGATAAAACTCTCTCAGTTCCCTAAAATTCTGCTCCAGCTGTCCACAATAGGCTCTGCAAAAAGATGTGTAAAACAGAGCTTTGCACAGTCTGAAAAATAGGTTTTAAATATGTGCATGTATCTCTCATTATGTAAGACCTGTGCAAAATGTGAGATATTTTTTTGTAGATGGGTCTCTTGGGAACAAAAAAATTCTTCATTTTTGTAATATGTATTTCTGATTCGCTACAATCGTCTCTGTAAAATGATGACTTAACATGAATTTTCAATAAAAAGTGCTTTCAAATATTGTTTAATATTTCCAAATCCATAATGGATGTTAAAAATGTGAGAGAGGTTTTTGTAGTTGGACATATTAGGAATACAAACCTCCTTCAGTTTTGTAAAGTTCATCTTGGATTGGTCACACTAGTTTCTGCAAAACAATGACTTAAACAGGAAATTTCTGCAAAAATGTCCCTTCTTGCTCTGTTTTCATCATTTAACCCTTTTGTTCTTTTAACTGTTTTACTTTTACTTTGGATAAATTTTACTATTGGTGAAAGTATTTTCATCTCTATTTACCCATTACGGCCTCTATTTTTACTTTTACTGTTTTACCTTGACTGCTTTGTAACTTTTTTTTAACCTTTACTCTGACTTTCATCTGATTTACTTTAACTTTGATGCTCTTTGACTGTTCTATTTTCACTGTCACTGTGAATTATTACTTTACTTTGAACTTTAACCTTTACTATGAGTTCTTCCTAGTTTTACCTTGACTGTTATGAATTCCCTGTTTTAATCTTTACATTAAAATTCTCTTTTATCTTTCATAGGATGACTGTCCTTTAGCTCTGATGCCTAGAATATTTTAAGAAAAAACCTTTGAATTCATATCCTTGTAAGTTCTTGGAGTAAAAAAGATCTTTAACTAGTATTTAGATTGTTTTATCCAAGTTATGTTAGATTACCTGCAAAAAATAAAAACAATAATTACTGAAAACCAAGTTTGCAGGGATGCAAATGGGATCGAGGGAAATAGAAATATGTCAATTGAATCCTAGCTGCAAAGGTTTCTAGAAGCTTTCTGAAATATTTTGACATTAAATACGGTTTTTTACAGGATATAGGTTTTGGAACAATGCACAGGCTTCATTCTTATTAGTCTAGAGGAAGAATAAAGTTGAAAAATGCTGTAAAAGGGATAAAATGGTGCAATTTTAGTGTTTATTAGGCAATTTAGGGTTAATTAACGCCTGCAATAAATGTCTGTCAAGTCAAGCAATGGCAGTTTTCAAGCTTAAAAGGTATAAACTGCGAGTGGTTTTCGTGCTCGTTTTGAGTGGTAAGTGGTTTCAAATGAATCAAATGTGATCCAATAGGGTTAAGCCACATGGAGGAGAGAGGAAAAGGTGAAACCACCTATTTCGCGTGCAAATGGAAATGTTATGTTCGCGCAACTTTATTTGCAATGCGAACGGTTGCGATTGACTGGTGGAGTTGCATGGAATTTCAGAGTGGGTCCAGCATTTGTTAATCCGACGAGATAATTATGTATTAAAATAATGTTTTAATACATAACCTTGGTTTATTATGAATGGTGGAAGTTAGAGCTTTTAACAAAGGGGATGCAGGCAAATGTAATATTAGGGCTGGTGGGGGATGTATTAGGTAGGTCCGACATATATGACGTGCGGAATTTAAAACTATATGTTATAATTAAAATTTGGGTTGGGAATTAAAACAAAAGTGGAATTAATATAATACGGGCTAAGGGGTATATAGTGGAGCTAATACATAAGTTAGAAATTAATATGAAATAAAGGGGTAATATATGATATGAATGAAAAATACATGTTTTAACACTAAGTAAAGTGTAAAAAATAGACAAATAAGCATATTTTGTCCCTTTATGTTTTTCACACTTAAAATTAGGATAAAATGCATTTTATGGGTTTCTGAGTGATTTTGAAATGGAAATGAAATTAATTATTTAGGGTTTTTACTTTTACTAAGAAAAAATGGGTTTTTACTTAGGAAAAGGGATCATGATTATGGATGAAGGGTAAATGTTGATGAAATGGGGTTTTATGCTAGAATTCAATATTTTTAACCAATCAGTCATTGAACCTTGGGTCCGGTCCCAACAGAAGTAAGAGAAATGCTCTGAGCCTTTTTAACTGAAGGTTTAGAATACTGAATCATTTTAGGGGAGGGGAAATTAGTAATTTTTCCCGATGATTCTTTATTACATGCTCGCACAACTTCTTTCTACCTACCCATCATTATTTCTAACATTTTTTACTTCATTTTCATTGGTTCATTTAAGCTTGCAACCCTAAATCAATTTTATTTCAAAACATAAAAACTATCTAATTCTAACCTTATTTCATCTGAGGGCTCAGATTAACCTATTGAGCTCCTCATTTATTCTCTATCTTATCTACTGATTTTTCAAGTTTAAACTGTTTGATAGATATTTATTCTCTATCTAACAACATGAAATTTGGAGCAGGAGATGTCAAGTTTAAGCTATTTGACCCTCATGGATTTGGGGCATTTAGGACAAGCTACACACAATATTATTGGCAAAAAGTAAACTAAAGTAGTGGCATTTAAACTTGCAACACTTTCATGATCTATTTTTGATGGGGTTCATATTTAATATTTTTTTTATCTTTGTTTCTTTTTGTCCTTTGATTGTTCTTTTAGGACATACCCTCTTTTCATTTTTTATTTTGGGAATACATTTGCAGAAAGCAAAGGTATGTATAATATTTCAAGATTTTAATAGAGTTAATTCAAAATTATGAATCCTATATTTATAGGACCTTAACAGCGACTTCACATGGAGATTGCATCTCCTTGTGAGATGTCAAGAACACCGTTGACTAGTAGCTTGATCCATTGGGCCAATCCCAAACATGCACATGTTGTGACTGAAAACTCTTGAACTGAATTTACACCTTTTTCTGCAAACTGAAATCTGATCTGAAACTAAAAGGTGCTGCAGCCTTCAAACCAAACTACTAAATCATCAATATTTTAGGGCCTTTTCCTTGGCTTCAAATCTTAATGAATTATTTCAAACTAGCTGAAAACTGAAAAATGAAATAAGATGAAATCCTATCCAATTACTCTAATAAGTTGTCCAACTATTGGTTAGGTGAAATGAAATAGCCAATGAAACCATTAAATAATTATATACATTGAGCTATTTTGTTGCATGTGCTTGTTGATTATCAAAACTATAATTCTGTCACCTCTTAGAAACTTGTCAACAAATGAGAGGATAAGGAAATACTTGATTTCCTTTGTTGACTCTAGAAAATTTTCAAAAGGATCTTCCAAGATATATACACTAATGTTTAACTGATATAAACAATTGTACATCTGTTTTGGATGGCCTTCATGCCATGAAACTGAAATGTGATTTTCATATTTATCTCCCTGCAAACTTTCAAATAATTTTTGTGATGATATTCCTACTGATTATAATGTTTGACTGTTGAAACCTTTATCATCTTGATTTTGAAGCTCATAGTTAGTTAATGGAGAAAAGCTTTGAATACATTCATTATCCAACATATCTGCTATTGGATCATGAAAAAATTTTGATGATGGCTACAATCTATTGGATATGGAATTCCATGGGACTTCATAAACTTCAACAAGTTGCTCATACTTTTCTTTAATGATGTTATACCACATTTCATTTAAAATCTAAAATGATTCAAAACATAGTGGTATGGAATTATCCTGTGTTATTTGATCATGTATTTCAATGGGAACTGATAAATGCAATTGTGAAACTAAAATATCTTGATCAAGAGTTTGATTATCTTCTTTTTTGTCAATCATAATTCCTAGAGACTGTTGATTATTGATGGCATGAAAGTTGTATCTAATGAACTAAAATGAAGCAAAACTAAGAGGTAAAGAACCTTCACTTATTTCCAAATTTTGTGCCTTTGCTTCCTCACTTTCATGGCTGATTTATATTGGCTGATCATTGTATTCTAGCTGCTGAAACTGAGTTTCCTCATCCCAGAAACTAGCTTCTGATTGCTCTATAAAGTTAGCTTGAGTTTGGAGAACATAACTATCATCATAATGATCATACTTAGGCAAATCATCAAAAGAAGGAATGCCATCAAACATACGCATTGAATCAGTAGATTCCTCTTCCACATATTGATCTATAAATCCATTTTATGATCTATGATAATTGGAATTAGCAAGAATTTGTTCATGGCTATCAACCTCTTCTATTTCTTCATGGTGATTTCGAACAAAAAATTCATCTTTCATAGTGATCTTCTGTATGATTTCATCTAGTTTTCTTACCAAAAGGCTGAGTTTTACCTCTGTAATGTTTTTCTTCTCTTCCTCTTCTGATTCCAATTTTTCTTATCTGATTTGAAAATTAACTTCTACATCAACTGCAATGTTCTGCATCTGTACAAGTGTTTCTAGCTTTCTTTCTCTTAATTGAAATTCTATTTTTGGATCAAAGGCACTTGGATAATGTAAGAGAGTTGAATCATGAGGAGGTCCAATATTTTTGGCATTGAATGATAAACTTGATTAAATCTGTCAGAAAATTGTTGCATTGTTTCATTTGAATGTATTTTTAACTGATTATATTCTTCTATGATCACAAAAATATTGAATTTAATTATCCATTTGTCAAGAAAAAGTTTGGAAAGTTGTTGGAAATTTGAGATGCTTGCAATAGGTAGATTCTTGAACCAAATTTTTATTCTATTTTGCAAAGAAAGAGCAAAAATTCTGATTTTAACATCAACTTCATCAATCTCAAATAGGTCCATATAATTCTCAAAACCTTGAATATGTTTTTGGGTAGTGATGTTATTATTTTCTCCATCAAATCTAGGAAGATGTTTGTAGTAGTTATCAGAAAAATCATGGAGTATAGGAGGTAAAATAAGGGGCTTATATCTATTTGGAACTTTATATGGTACATGAACATATACAGGGATTGTAATATCAGTCTTGTTAAACACCATGTTGAAGCACACACATGGTGTATGAGGAAGATTAACACACACACACAAGAGACTCAACACAATGAAGGATAAGAGTGAGGCTTTTTTATTTTCCATTATACAAAGATGTACATTTATAGTACAATGGTGTGACTCTTGGTTTCACATTCCAAGGTCACTTGGACTCCATTGTGACTTTTCATATTCCACACCTACCCATGTAGGATTAGGTGTTCCAACATCCCCCCTTAATCCGAAGGGGTATGTGTGAGTCCAAGAAAAGAGTTGTAATACAAATCTGCAAAGTATACATGACAGCACTTGGGCTGAATCAACTCTCTGAAATGTTGGAAAAAAGAGGTGGTTTTAGGATGACCACAAACACTGGAACACAAAACTTGTTGCAGTTCCCGGAACTCTTCCAAAACTGGCAAGAAGCTGAAAGCTTCTGCTAGAGGAATTGTCCCTCATAAAAAAAGGAGACCTTCAACCTAAAAGAAGGGAGGTCTACTACCTGTGATGGTTTTAGGATTACCAACAACTCTGGAATGCTTTGAAGCATTTCCTGGAACTCAACCAATGCTGGCAAGAAGCTGAAGGCTTCTACTAGAGGAAGTGTTCCTCATATATGAAAGGGAGACCTTCGACCTGAAATAAGGGAGGTCTACTACCTTGTGATGGTTTTAGGTTATCCACCAACCAAAGATGATGGTTTAAGGTTGTCCACCAACCGAAGGCATGCTCATGGGCATCCGTGTCTCTGGCTACATCTCTGAATCTGGAATGATGAATTGTGGCTTAGGCTCGCTTGAACTCTGGCTGCAACTCTGAATCTAGAATGAGAGATTGTGGCTCAGGCTCGCTTCATCTGTCGTCAAATCTTGTACATGACCACCATTTTCCCCCCTGTCAGGGACAAGGTGAGATGATGGCGAAAACTCAACTGCAAGTTTGCTCAATATTCGTGAACAAGTTCTAACATGTGTCGTAAACATCTTCTTGGCTGCTGATGCCCATTGCCAAGAAGCGATCCATCCAAGATGAATATTGGTTCTTGCAGGAGGCTTGTTTCTGAAGCATCTATCTGAAGAATGGGTGTGCCGACCACAGTGCTTGCATGGATGAAGATCAAAACATTGATCTTTCATATGGCCAACTCGATCACAGTGTTGGCATTTTACAATCTGTTGTTGTTGTTGTGGAGCAGGATCTGGAATAGCTACAGGTGAACTCTCATACAAGAATCCGGCACTTTGAAATATGATGGGCTTGGTGTAGTCCAGAATATGAAAGGTCACATCCTTCTATATCCAAGACCAGTTCGATGCTTGTTGTGGACAATCTCTTCCCAAGGTCTGATTATGGGCTTGAGAAGTGCAGGCTGAGCTGCTGCATCTGCATGTACATCTGCTCTAGTACAAGGAACTGAATGGGAATCAACTGCAAATTTATCTTCTTTCTTCTGATGAGAGTCCTTCACAATGTTCTGAACAGAAACAGGTTCAGAATGGTGACTCTTTTGCTGAAGTTCGTCTTGTTGAAGCTGAATTTCCAACTGCAAAAACTCAATCTTTTCTTGTGCATCTTGTAAACAAATCTGAATATTACAAAGAGCATCCTTGCTCATTTTTATCACATCATCAACATTTGAATGAATGAGGTTTTTCAACAACTCTAATACCTCATTGATTTTAGCCATTTTAACAACTTAGCCTCAAAAAATGAAAGGGTGTCGGCTTCAATCGAAAATGCACCCGTTTACAATGTGATGCAACAAAAAATACAAATGAATCCAAAGAATTTCCAACTATGGAAATCTCAAAGTACAAAGTGTGCTCCTCAAATGATGGAGGACAATCAACAATGAGTTACATCAACAACTCAAATTTACTAATTGCAACTATGAAGATGCAAATTCCACTCACAATACAATGTCAATATCTCTGCAAAATGAATGTGTAGCAAAAACAACAGTGCAAAAGGCCTTTAAGGCAACTGAATTCTCTTCTTCAAATAGTTGTTTCAAACGTGTCTTCAAATGTCAATTTTTTCAAAAAATCACCCTTATGCCACAAATCATAAAATGTCAAATCTGCAATTTTCTCTATGTGTCACTCCATATGCTCACATGTCATTTCCTCTTTCTTTCTGCTGTTCAAATTTTCTCTTTCCTCTCTCTCTCTCTGCTATTTTTTTTTTAATTAATTAAAAATTAATTAAAAAATAAATTAATTGGGATTAAATAAAAATGGGAATGAGGAATTAATTTAAAAGGAGGGGAATTTAATTAAAGGGGAGGGAAACTTATATTAAAATAAAATTAAAAAGAAAGGGAAGGGAGTTTTATAATGGGGGAAGGGATTAATTAAAGAAGAAGGATTATATGTGGGAGGGGGGTATATATTAAAGAAAATATATATATATATATATATATATATATATATATATAATCGGAATGGGGTTATAATGGGAATGGGATTATAATATAATGGGAATGGGATTAATTTAAGGGAATTTATTTAAGGAGTTTAAAAAAAAAAAAGAAAAAAAAAAGGGATTAATAAAATATGGGAGGGGGAATTAATTTAAAAGGGAATGGAGAGCTTTTAATAATGAAAATGGGAGCGGGTAGGGTAGGAAGGTGGAGCGATAAGGTGAGGAATTGGGTCGATTGGAGCGGTTTAGCATAGGAAGTCGCGAGGCGTAGGGAGAGGTGAGTGGGAGGGATGGTGATGCCGTATGGGGAGACGCAGGCCGTGTAGCAGAGGTGAGTTGCAGGTTGTGTTGATTATGTAAAGGAGGTGGTAGTGTAAGGGAGGGCCGAGTGTGAGGGGGCTCGGGCTAGGGGTGAGGGGGCGGCAGTAGCCGTGGGGAATGAGAGGCGGATTAGATCACTGTGTTAGCGCAGGGGAGAAGCGTAGGGCATGTTGTATGTAATGGTATGTGAGTGAGAGGGACGAGAGGCGAGATTTGTAGAAATTAATTTTTTTTATTTATTTTTTCTTTTATTTTCTTTTATTTTTGATTTTTTAAAAACAGTAGAGAGGAGGGCTGAAGCCTTGAAGAATTTTGCAGAGAAAGTAGTAAAATAGAGACTTTAAAATAGGTATACTGCAGGTACAAACTTCATAAATTTCTCAGAGAATGCAGAGAAATTTTTAAACAGTAAAATTCAACAGCAGATTGTAGAGATGAAGAAATTTTCAGTAGAAAAACTCATATTTCTTTCAGTGCAAACTTAGAAATCTCCCAGTAGCCCAGCAGCAGAGAAATGCAGTCCAGAAGCATTTTTCAGTGAAAACTCAGACTTCTTTTCCATTAAAAACCAGAAACTTTCAGCAGTAAAAATCCAGAAACTTCTTCAGAAACTCAATATAAATAGTATCCAGCAGCTCTTCAAATTGTAGATTTTAATAAGTAGAAATTGCAGAGAAAATTTAGAATGAAAACCTTCAGATGGGCAGTGCTGCCTTTCTTCAAAGCCAATGCCTGAATGCTGCCACGGATTTTGAATGCTCCAAGATGAAATTTCTGAATACGGCAAAACCACCGCTGCAAAAACTCTCTAAATGCTGCAAAAATGTTAAAAATTTTGTAGACATGCAAAGGCCATAAACACAAATGGCTCACTCAATTTGGAGCAGGGCCAGCAATTGCCCGCTCTGATACCATGTTAAACACCATGTTGAAGCACACACATGGTGTATGAGGAAGATTAACACACACACACAAGAGACTCAACACAATGAAGGATAAGCGTGAGGCTTTGTTATTTTCCATTATACAAAGATGTACATTTATAGTACAATGGTGTGACTCTTGGTTTCACATTCCAAGGTCACTTAGACTCCATTGCGACTTTTCACATTCCACACCTACCCATGTAGGATTAGGTGTTCCAACAAGTCTTAATTATTTGAGGCTTCTTAATTGGAAAATGATCATCATTAGATTCAGAAGAAAGCTGCTCAAAGAGATTGAGAGAATCAGTACTTACAATCTTCAAAGGAAAATAATTAAAACTAATCTAAGATCTTCTCTAAAATACAATATACATTAAAAAAATTTCTTAATGAGAAAGAACATAATGTCTTGGATTGTAATCCAAGTTAAAAGCCTGATCTTTCAATATTGTTCTTTCAGGTTCATTTCTCTAGTGGATTTTGATTGTGAAATTGATTTGGAGTCTCCAGGTGGATGATTTTAGCCTTTGTGTGTCTGATCACTGTCCACCATCATAGATCATATCTGAACCTGTAAAATATTTCTAAAAAAAATGTTAGTTTTTCCCGAGTGGAGTTTCCATTATGCTATCACTCAGTGATTTCTCAAGGTTAAAGAAAGAAATAGTCCAAGGTAACCACAGACCAATTTTTAAACTCTAGGATCTAGCCTTCTTAGTGTTTAGATAGGGCTCTCTCTTTAAGATTTAACTTTGTTCTATTTGTAAACATTAAACTAGTTAATAATGTGTAGCTTTGGTTTGGTTTTGATTGATTTGGTGGAAAAAAAATTCACTTGAAGGGATGGATAGTGGAAATATATTTGTCCATTGGGCTAAGGAGTCAAATTCAAGCAAAAAAATTTGGGATCAAGGCCAAAAATTCAAATGTTTTCAGGCCAAGATAGATAACCCTTGAAGATATTGGAAAGTTGTTTTGGTGAGGTGGTATGATCGGTATAAAGGGAAATTAAGAATCCTTTGATCTGGAAAAATGAAGTAGTAGGTATAGGTCAAACGAGAGAGGGAGAAATTAAGGGTTCCCTACACTAGAAATCAGAGGAAAACATAGAAATGATAACTAGTTAAAAACAGGGTGCTCTCAACAAATCCTATAGTAATCCTCCTAGTTGTTCATTAAAATTTAGAACAAACATAGATGCATGCATGTAACAAAGAAAGATAACAATTACAAGTAAGGAAATACTTCACTCCAAATAGCTTATCACAAGAAACCTGAACTATGATAGCAATTGGTTTGATCCAGTTTTCTACTCATAATTTGAAACAGAAAAGCCTTCAAGCCCAAAAAAAATGACTATAGCAATCTCCAACAATTTATTCCCAAATAATACCTCAAAGAGTGAAGTATTTATACAAATTCTAAACCAGAATATCTTGAAAAAAATATCAATATTGGTTTACAAATATCTCAAACTATTTTACATAAATAGAACTTAATAAAAGGACACTAAAAACTAATGCATCTATTTGGCACTATACTTATGGATTGATGGTGACAAAGAAGATAATTCAAATTTTATATCAACTCTTAGTTGATGATGAGGCATCTAAGTCACTAACTGTCTCCTTTCTTTGTGCATTCTGCTCCAGAAATTATGCAAACTTGGGGTCCAATGATACCTTTTTATGTCTCCATCCGAGATAGATATGTAAATAGTGAAAGACATTTTTGTATATAAATATGTTATTGAGACAAGCGTCTCTCTGTTCCCTAAAATTCTGCTCTAGCTGTCCACAATAGGCTTGACAAAAAGATATGTAAAACATAGCTTTGCACAGTCTGAAAAATAGGTTGTACATATGTGCATGTATCTCTCATTCTGTAATACCTGTACAAAAAGTGAGATAGGTTTTTGTAGATGGGTCTCTTTGGAACAAAAAATTCCTTTAGTTTTGTAATATGTATTTCTGATTGGCTACAATCGTCTCTGCAAAATGATGACTTCACAAGAATTTTCTAAAAAAATTGTTTTCAAATATTGTTTAAGATTTTCAAATCCTTAATGGTTGTTAGAAACGTGAGAGAGGATTTTTAGTTGGACATATGAGTAATATAAACCTCCTTCAGTTTTTCAAAATTCATCTTTGATTGGTCACAATAGTTTCTAAAAAACAATGACTTAAACAGGAAATTTCTGCAAAATTGTCCATTCTTACTCTGTTTTCATCTTTTAACCTTTTTGTTCTTTTAACTATTTTTCTTTTACTTTGGATAAATTTCATTATTGGTGAAAGTATTTTCATCTTTGTTTAACCATTACCTCCTTTGTTTTTACTTTTATTATTTTACCTTGGCTGCTCTGTAACTTTGTTTTAACCTTTACTCTGACTTTCATCTGATACACTTTAACTTTGATGCTCTTTGACTGTTATATTTTCACTGTCATTGTGAATTCTTACTTTAATTTGAAATTTAACCTTTACTGTGAGTTCTTCCTTTTACCCTAACTGTTATGAATGCCCTGTTTTAATCTTTAAATTAAAATTCTCTTTTATATTTTACAGGATGACTGTCCTTTAACTCTGATGCCTGGAATATTTTAAGAAAACTCCTTTGAATTCATTTCCTTGTAATTTCTTGGAGTAAAACATATCTTTAACTAGTATTTAGATTGTTTTATCCAAGTTATGTTCGATTACCTGCAAAAAATAAAAACAATAATCACTGAAAACCAAGTCTGTAGGGACGAAAATGGGATCCAGGGAAATAGAAATCTATGGGTTGAGTCCTAGCTACGAAGATTTCTGGAAGTTTTCTGAAATATTTTGACATAAAATACAGTTTTTTGCAGGATTTGGGTTTTGAAACAATGCACAGGCTTCATTCTTATTATTCTGGAGGAAGAATACAGTCAAAAAATGCAGTAAAAGGGATAAAATGGTGTGATTTCAGGGTTTATTCAGAAATTTAGCATTAATTGACACCTGCAATAAATGGCGGTCAAGTCAAGAAATGACAGTTTTCAGTCTTAAAGGGTATAAACTGCAAGTGGTTATCGCGCTTGTTTTGAGTGGTAAGTGATTCAAATGAATCGTACATTATCCAATAGGGTTAGGCCACGTTGAGGAGAGAGGAAAAGGTGAAACCACCTATTTCACATGGAAATGGAAATGTCATGTTTGTGCAACTTTATTTGCGATATAGCCTGAGGATCGTTAGATCTGAGAAGGTCAATGCGAACAGTCACGATTGACTGGTGGAGTTGCATGGAATTTCAGAGTGGGTCCGGGGTTTGTTAATCCGGCGGGATAATTATGTATTAAAATAATGTTTTAATACATAACCTTGGTTTATTATGAATGGCAGAACTTAGAGATTTTAACAAAGGGGATGCAGATGAATGTAATATTAGGACTGGTGGGGGATATATTATATAGGTCTGACATATATGACATGTGCGGAATTTAAAACTATATGTTATAATTAAAATTTGGGTTGGGAATTAAAATAAAATTGGAATTAATATAATACGGGCTAAGGGATATATAGTGGAGCTAATACATAAGTTAGAAATTAATATGAAATAAAGGGGTAGTATATGATATGAATGAAAAATACATGTTTTAACACTAAGTAAAGTGTAAAAGATAGAAAAATAAGTAGATTTTGTCCCTTTATATTTTTCACACTTAAACTTAGGATAAAATGCATTTTATGGGTTTTTGAGTGATTTTGAAATGGAAATGAAATTAATTATTTAGGGTTTTTACTTTTACTAAATAAAAATGGGTTTTTACTTAGGAAAATGGATCATGATTATGTATGAAGTGTAAATGTTTATGAAATGGGGTTTTATGCAAGAATTCAATATTTTTAACCAATCAGTCATTGAGCCTTGGGTCCGGTCCCAACAAAAGTCAGAGAAATGGTCTGAGTCTTTTTAACTAAAGGTTTAGAATACTGAATCATTGTAGGGGAGGGGAAATTAGTAATTTTTCCTGATGATGCTTTATTACATGCTTTCCTGATGATGCGTTTACTTCATTTTCATGGGTGCATTTAAGCTTGCAACCCTAAATCAATTTTCTTTCAAAACATAAAACTATCTAAGTCTAACCTTATTTCATCCGAGAGATCAGATTAAACTATTGAGCTCCTTATTTATTCTCTATCTTATCTACTTATTTTTCAAGTTTAAACTGTTTGACAGATCTTTATTCTCTATCTAACAACATGAAATTTAAAGCATGAGAGGTCAAGTTTAAGTTGTTTGACTCTCATGGATTTGTGAAATTTAGGACAAGCTGCACACAATCTTATTGGAAAAAAGTAAACTAAAGTAGTGCTATTTAAACTTGCAACACTTTCATGATCTATTTTTGATGGGGTTCATATTTAATATTCTTTTGATCTTTGTTTCTTTTTTTCCTTTGATTGTTATTTTAGGACATACCCTCTTTTCATTTTTTAATTTGGGAATACATTTGTAGAAAGAAAAGGTATATACAATATTTGAAGATTTTAACAAAGTCAATTCAAAATTATGAATCCTATATTTATAGGACCCTAATGGTATCAGCACTTGCCATTGGAAATTCCATCTTGGTATCAGAGCAGGTTTAGGCTTTCAGTGAAAGAACGAGCTTTCTCTTTATTGAATAAGCTGAAAGATTATTTGAGAAGCCGATTCTCCAGTAGTGAGAATTTTTTGTTTACACAGTCAAGATGGCAGCAACAGACAAAATCTTGACTAATCTCCAACTACCACAGTTCAGTGGGAAGAATTATGATTATTGGGCTATTACAATGAAGGCCATGTTCTCCTCATTAGATATTTGAGAGCTGGTGGAAGATGGTTTCCAAGAACTAGCAAATGTAGCAACATATAATGCTTTGACACAAGTAGAAAGAGATTTTTTGAGGGACAATCAGAAGAAGTACTCCAAAGGCCTCTTCTATATTTTCCAGGTAGTACATGAAAGTATTTTCCCAAGGGTTGCAACAACAACGAAGTCCAAGGAGGCATGGGATACCCTCCACACAGCCTATGAAGGCATGGTAAAGGTGAAAACAACAAAACTACAAATGAAATAGTCTGATAATATAAACTCATTCTTTACACAAGTGATTGGGTTGGCTACCCAAATCAGGTCTCATGGAGAGACACTTAAAGAAAGGAGAATAGTTGAGAAAGTCTTAAGAATTCTACCATAAAGGTTTGATGCCATAGTTGTGGCCATAGAACAGACAAAGGATCTCTCATAGGTTTCAGTGGATCAGCTTCATGCATTAGTGATGTCTCATGAGCACAGACTGAACAGAGAAATAAAATCCTAATTGGAGCTTAAATTTAAGACACAAATGTATTTTGGTCAAGGTAGAGGTTGAGGAAGAATAAACTACCAAGGAAGAGGAAGAAGCCCACACATAGGTGGAAGAAGCATCCCTGCAAGCGGAAGTGGAAGGGGCAACAACTATAATCCAAGCCAATGCTCAAGCTAGAATCAAGCACAAGGAAAAGGGTATGATAAATCTCATGTCCAATGTCATTATTACAAAAATTATGGTCATTATTCAAATGAATGTAGAAAGAAGAAAAATGACATGGGTAGTAAACCAAGTGTAAATTTTACAAAATAAAATCAGAACCATCGTAGCGTACTTTTAGCTTGTAATGTAGCACAAGAAGAACAAGAAGATGTATGGTTCTTAGATTCAGGCTGTAGAAACCACATGACTAGAAACATAGCAATTATTTCCAATATAGATGAAAGTGTAAGATCTGAAGTGACAACGGGGATGGATAGCAAGGTCTCTGTCATGGGAAAAGGAAGAGTAAACATAATGACCAAGAAGGGAGAGAAGAAGTTCATTCCATATGTCTATTATGTCCCTAGCCTTAAATTTAACCTTCAAATCATTAGACAGCTTGTGAAAAAGGGCTACAATTTGTTTTTTAAAAATGATGTATGGAAAATCATGGATAAACCTCCAAGTAAAAAACTCATTACAAAATTTCATATGAAAAGCAATATAATGTTTCCTCTCATGATGAGATTAGAATTGAAGGAAGGAGGTGTTGTAGCAGCTATCACACAAGAAATATTTCAAGAAGAAGTGAAAGATGAGAACTTGTTATGCCATTTGAGATTTGGTCATCTCAATTTCGGAATTTTGAACTTGTCTTGGAGAAAAGGCATGGTAAAAGTATTACCACTCATAGAGAAACCAGACATTGTATGTGAAGGTTGCATCTTGGGCAAACAACACAAAGAATCATTTCCAGCAGGAAAGAGTATAAGGGAAAAAGCACCTTTGGAGATTGTCCACTCAGATTTATGTGGATCAATGCAAATACCATCATTAGGTGGAAATCATTATATTTTGACATTTATAGATGATTACACAAGGAATACATGGGTATATTTCCTATAAAAAAAAAGTTAAGTTTTTGAATAGTTCTACCACTACAAAGCTCTTGTTGAGAAGCAAAGTGGACACTACATAAAAGTGTTGAGAACTGATAGAGGTGGAGAATATATATCGAAAGTCTTCCTATGTTTCTATAGGGAGCATGGAATACACAAGAAATTTAACAAAAGGTATACACCTCAGCAAAATGGTGTTGCAAAAATAAAGAATATGACCGTCATGGACATGGTAAGAAGTATGTTGAAGGCAAAACATTTTCCAAATAAGTATTGGGCAGAAGTTGTCTCTTATGCAACATATATCATAAATAGATGTCCAACCAAAATTATTATGAACAAAGTTCTAGAAGAAGCATGGAGTGAAACAAAGAAATTTGTCACTCACATGAGAGTTTTTGGATATGTGGCATATACACATGTCCTAGATCAGTTAAGGAAGAAGTTGGAAAACAAGGGGAATAAATATATATTTCTTGGGTGAAATGATGAATCTGAGGCTTACAAGCTCTATAATCCATCAACAAAGAAAGTAATAATCAGTAGAGATGTTCAGTTCATACAAGAAGAAGCTTGGGATGGAATTTTTGAGAAGACAGTAAATGTGAAGACATGTATGTCTCATGAAGAGAAAGAGGAATGGACTGCAGCAAGTAACTCCTTAGCGGTGGCTCCTCCTCCACCTACACAATATCAAAAAAGCACACCACAAGCAAGCAATAAAACACCATTGAGGAATCAAGGAAGTGTTTCTCCTAGCACACCACAGGGATCAGGAAATCCCTCGAGTTCAAGTGCAACTCCAAGCACATATTCAACAAATACAAGAAGACCAAGATTCATAAATTTAACTGAAAGTTATGAGCAAGAAGAAGTTGATAATAGTGTTGGTCTGAATTATTTATTTGCATTATTTTTTCATGTTGATGACCCAATCCATTTTGAAAATGCAGTAAAAAAAGAGAAGTGGATTAAAGCAAGGAACAAAGAGATAGGAGCAATAGAAAAGAATGACACATGGGAATTAGTGGACCTCCCACAAGGAAAAGAAGTTATTGGAGTGAAATGGGTCTATAAGACCTGTTATCACCCAAAAAAATTCAAAACATCATTGTGTCAAGTTTGTTTTTGGTCATGGCTCAAAATTGGGTTTTGAAGTAATTTAGGATTTGATCAAGGGTAGGTTTTAGATTTTTATATTTTAAAGCCCATCCTTAGGTTATAATAAAGTCTTCTTTGAAGTCCCTTCATGTCAAATATCCATCATTTTCGTTTGTGGGTCATTTCCTAAAATTTTTGTGTCAAAACTATTCAATTATCCAAGAAACCTCGCTTTCATAGTGCCACTAGTTCAAAAAAGTCACTTTGCACTATGAAAGCGTTGATAGCTTCGTAGCGCATATAGAAAAACTTAGTTTTTTTTTTACTTTGAGAAGTCAACTTCAAAGGCCGTTTCTAATCAAATGAAAATGAATTTTGGAAATAGAAAGAGGTTTTTCTTCATAACATAACTAAATACAAAAACCTATCTCTGTTTCTTCAAATTCATTAGGCGGTGGTATAAATTGATAAATTAAAATGCGCTACAAAACTGTTGTTACGAAACTATCATGTACATGATTGTTTAGCAGTCAACTTCAAGTTTCGTTTCTAGCCAAATGTAAAAGTGTTTTGCACTTTTGAATGCTTTTTCTATTCATAACAGCCCTAGCTACAAAAACCCCTCTCAATTTTCTCACAGGTGTTATCAGTTGAGAGATACAAGGATTTCATTGAAGCCCTATTTTCAAAAAACAAAGTTTTCCTATTTTACACATTTTGTTCAAATGCAGTTTCTAGACAGTAGGAGATGTTTTTCAAAAAATTGAGATAATTTTTTATTCAAAACATAATTACCTACAAAAACCTCCTTCATTTTTTGAAAATACATCATGGCATAGCGGATATATGTTATGTACCAAGACCTATTTTTCAGGAAAAAACAAGAAAAACCAATAGGCCAACCTACTGAAAATGAAGAAGAAATGCCTCAAAAAAGCTAAAATGAAGTTAGTATATGGTTGTTTTGGTTTTTATATGATGAGATAAGTAATATTCTGAGTTTTGGAGAAATAATAATTTTCACTTGGAATTTTTTTTGATAAAACTGCATACTCAGCAATTTCATAACGCATCTAGTGTAAAAAAGTAGAAAAGCGCTATGAAACTATTGTAGCTTCCTTTTCTGCTCCTTTTGTTCATTTTTCAAGGGGTTAAAGGATGATTTAAGAGCTTTAATTGTCATGGAAGATGTATTGAAGGATGATTAAAATTTTTCATAAGGAAAGAACCAAGTTTTTGAGAAAAAAAGGTTGAAATGGTTGCGCTACAAAGGGCGCTATGAAACCACTATGTTTTCGCAGCGCCATAAATTACAGCCTTTTGAACAAGTTTTTCAGCGGTTTTTGAATATATGGAGGCTAGATATGAGTGATGAGACATATTAAGATAATATACAAGGGCCAAGGACCATGAAATAAAGTGTAAATGATGGTAAGAATGTTGAAAGAAGGAAAATAATCTTATGCCTAAAAAACAGGGTTTGGTTTCCTGCTTTTGTGGAGATCAACAAAGTGGTCATGAGAAATGAAGCCCATCATCCAAATTCGACCATGTGATCATACACTTGGAAAATTATGTCATTTAAAATAGATAAGGTTGTTAGGATAAGGTTGTTAAAGATATTAATGAAGAGTTTGAGTCCTAGTTGAAATAGGACAGTCAAGTAGGATAGGTGTCTGTTTGTCATAAATTTGATGTTTTATGGTTATGCAAGGTGTCAAGAGTTAGAAATTCGATGTATCTAGCCTATTATGAGATCATATGATGTGGTAATATCTGTATTAAATGCCATTGGGTCGAATTACCAAAGGGGTTGGACATTTTTTAGCAAAAGAATGTGTTTATTGTAAGTGACTAGTTTTCAGCTAAATACAGAGATTTCTACTTAGCCAACTTGAGATTCATAAATATTTCTAGTGTTTTCTTGTTCTAATTGCATATTTTTACTATCCTATTGCAATGGTGTTTGTTTATGTTACTCAAAATTCATCTTTGATGCTCTGACTTCCTATATAGACAAACTTACTGTGTTTTTTACAATTTCACATGTGTATCTCTTGACTAAAACTTTGATATGCCTCAACTTCCATGCTAAGTAGCTTGATTGGTTTTATTGATACTATTTTGACTCCATAAGCCCAATGTGTACTTACTGATGTGATTTTCAACCTACTTTTATCATCTATCTGATTATTACCCCACATAGAGTTAGCCATCTATATTTCTATATAAAATCATTAACCCTTCAAAGAGCCCTCTCAGGTTGAGGTGGCTAAGACTCAATCAAAATATTGGTTTGAAACAGTTACATGAGACTAATTTTATTAGAAACCTATCAGGTCTAATTTTGTGATAACATTTTTCCACCGTTGCCGGGGATCAAAGGTGTAAATTTTCCCTGGGAAGAAAGACAAAGTTTCAGTTCTAAGGTCTGAGAGAAGCAGACACTTAGGCACATATTGGCTGTATTTCTTCTCTGGCAACTCCACACATCAAATAATCAATTGGAAGGTGACTCCACTGCTTGAATATCAGTAGCTTGATGAAGTTTCAAGATGAGTTCCATTGCAAGAATAAATGCCAGGTATGTCCCTATGAATTGGTCTCATATCCCTAGCTTTCCAAACCCTGTGCCAAAGGTCGAATGGTTAACTGATATTCCTATATTTAAAGATGAAAATAAAGACAATGTTTCTCTTCATTTGGTTAGATTACATATCCATGTACACAGTCTTAAAGTTCAGTTCCCGGAGGATTGTCTCATGAAGATGTTCATGGCCACTTTAGGAGGAAAATCATGGTCTTGGTATGAAAGCTTTCCAAATGGTTCATTTTATTCTGTTGCTGATTTCCATGTTGCATTTTATGATATGTATGAAGAGTATCATCCCTCCTTATTGCTGGTCAAAGACTGATGTAAACACTGTGTGAGTTTCATTGACTATTTGGAGAATTGTTATGAAGATGATGAGTTCATGGATAAGGAAATTTTAAAGGCCCTTCATAACAACCCATTTCATCACCAAGAAGAAAGGATAACCTCCCCCATGGATGAAAATGAAACCCAACAGGAGCTTATTTATGAAAATTATGTTACATCCTCTGAGTTTGATGAAAAGTTGCAACAGACTTATCAGTCTTTTGATCATCAAGAGTATGAGAATCATTTCAAACAGCAAGAGGAAATATTGGAAAATGCTTGCTACAATCCTTAGGTGCAGGAAAAAGTTGATTCTTAATGTCATTTCTTGCATCAGCCTACATCAAATGGTGATTACACTAATGAAGAAGTAGGTGAAATTTTTTCTTTATCCTTGTCTTCTAGTCTGAAATCATTTGAGTGCAATTCAGAAGTTAAGATTCAATTTGTGGATGAAGTTACTAAGAACCATGAAAAAGATATTGAGGTTTTAGAAGATAAAATTCAATATAATAATATTCATGATCAAGATCAGTCTTTTCAAATGATTTTTATGCCAGAAAAAAAAAGAGAGGGTACTGCCACCTTTCTCTTTTGAGTTTGAGGAAGAATACATTGTTTTTGAAAAGAAGTTTGAGAGCACACAACTAGAGTCTTATGTGGTTGATCAAAGCATGGATGAGTTGTTCAAAGCTGTAGAATGTCATGAGAAGCATCAAACACATCATGTCTTCTTTGATCCTATAGCTGACTACATGGAAAGGTTCTACAATCCAGATTTCCAGTTATTTTTTCATTATGAATATGAGATGCATCTTATGTTGCCTTGGTCATTCCAGTATCTTTTTTTTTTTTGGTTCAATTGTAGTCAAGAAATTCAAGTATTAGATCAGATCAATGACTGGCTTCATTGGAAGTTTCATGTTTCTTGAGTTAAAAATAGAGATTGTAGCTGATAGGGTAGGTAGGAGTGTGTGAATAAGCTCAAAGTTGACTGAGAATCCTTTCATTAGGTACATATTTGTTTCTTTTGCAGTGATCATCAAGCTTGAGCCCGAGGTGAAGGCCATAAGAGTTTGAAGAAGATTTTGCAAAATTTCAGAGTTTTTATTTCCAAGAAGATGGATGGCACTGGAACTACTGGTTCTTTAGTCTACCACAGGGGCACACTATCCCAAGTGGAGCCACTGTTATCACCCAAAAAATTTCAAAACATCGTTGTGTCGAGTTTTTTTTCGGTCATGGTTAAAAATTTGGTTTAGAAGTCAATTTAGGATTTGATCAAGGGTAGGTTTTATATTTTTATATTTTAAAGCCCATCCTTAGGTTATAATAAAGTCTTCTTTGAAGTCCCTTCATGTCAAATATCCATCATTTTCATTTGTGGGTCATTTCCTAAAATTTTTGTGTCAAAACTATTCAATTATCCAAGAAAACTTGTTGTTGTAGTGCCACAAGTTTAGAAAAGTCACTTTGCACTACGAAAGCGCTAATAGTTTCGTAGCGCAAACAAAAAAACTCTATTTTTTTCTGACTTTGAGAAGTCAACTTCAAAGGTGGTTTCTGAGCAACTGAAAACGAATTTTGGAAATATAAAAGAGGTGTTTCTTCCTAACAATCCTAACTAGAAAAACCTCCCTCGGTTTCTTCAAATTCATTAGGAGGTGGCAGAAATTCATAAATTAAAATGTGCTACGAAACTGTTGTTACGAAATTGTCCTATACATGACTCTTTAGAAGTCAATTTCAAATTCAGTTTCTGGCCAAATGAAAAAGTGTTTTGGAATTAAAAAAAATGATTTGTCTTCATCGCAGCCCTAGCTACAAAAACCTCTCTCAATTTTCTCACAAGTGTTACAAGTTGAGAGATACAAGGATTTCATTGAAGCCCTATTTTTAGAAACATAGTTTTCCTATTTTAGACATTTATTTCAAATGTAGTTTCTGGACAACATGAGAGGTTTTTATTCAAGAAATAATGGCCTACAAAAACCTCCTTCAGTTTCTCAAAATACATCATGGAGTAGGAGATATAGGCTCTAGCCCAAGACCTATTTTTCAGGAAAAAACAGGAAAAACCAATAGGCCAACCTATTCCAAATGAAGAAGAAATGCCTCAAAAAAGCTAAAATGAAGTTAGTATATGGTTGTTGTGGTTTTTAGATGATGAGATAAGTAATATTCTGAGTTTTGGGGCAATAATACTTTTCACTTGGCAAAATTTTTGACAAAACTGCATACTCAGCAATTTCGTAGCGCATCTAGTGTATAAAAAGCAGAAAAGCGCTACGAAACTATTGTAGCTACCTTTTCTGCTCCTTTTGATTAGTTTTCAAGGGCATAAAGGATGAATTAAGAGCTATAGTTGTCATGGAAGATGTATTGAAGGATTATTAAAAATTTTCATAAGGAAAGAACCAAGTTTTTCAAGAAAAAAGGTTGAAATGGCAGCACTACAAAGGGCACTACGAAATTGCTGTGTTTTCGTAGCGCCATAAATTATAGCCCTTTGAACAAGTTTTGTAGCGGTTTTGGACATCTGGAGGCTAAATATGAGTGATGAGACATGTTAAGATAATCTACAACAACCAAGGACTAGGAAATAAAGTTTAAATGATGATGAGGATGTTCAATGAAGGAAAAGAATCTTATGCCTAAAAAACAGGGTTTGGTTTCCTGCTTTTATGGAGGTTAGCAAAGTTGTCATGAAGAGTTAAAGCCTATCATCCAAATTCAGCCATGTGATGATACACTTGGAAACTAATTTAATTTCAAATAGATAAGGTTGTTAGGATAAGGTTGTTAAATATAGTAATAAAGAGTTTGAGTCCTAGTTGAAATAGGACTATCAAGTAGGATAGGTGTCTATTTGTCATAAATTTGAAGTTTTATGGATATGCAAGGTGTCAAGAGTTAGAAATTCAATGTATCTAGCCTAAGATGAGATCATATCATGTGTTAAATGGTTTATTAAAGGCCATTGGGTTGAATTAGAAAAGGGGTTGGACATTTTTTAGCAAAAGACTGTGTTTATTGTAAGTGGCTAGTTTTCAGCTAAATACAAAGATTTCTACTTAGCCAACTTGAGATTCATAAAGAGTTCTAGTGTGTTCTTGTTCTAATTGCATATTTTTACTATCCTATTGCAGTGGTGTTTGTTTATGTTACTCAGAATTCATCTTTGATGCTCTGACTTCCTATATAGACAAACTGACTGCGTTTTTTATAGTTTCACATGTGTATCTCTTGACTAAAACTCTAATATGCCTCAATTTCCGTGCTAAGTAGATTGATTGGTTTTACTAAAAATATTTTGACTCCATAAGCCCAATGTGTACTTGCTGATGTGATTTTAAACGAAATTTTATCATATATTTGATTATTACCCCACATAGAGTTAGCCATCTATATTTCTATCAAAAATCATTAACCCTTGAGAGAGCCCTCTTAGGTTGAGGTGGATAAGCCTTAATAAAAATATTGGTTTGAAACAGTTACATGAGATTGATTATATTAGCAGCCTATCAGGTCTAATTTTGTAATAACAAGACCAAAATCAACATTGAAGGCAAGATAGAAAGGCACAAAGCAAGGCTAGTTGTCAAAGGCTACAAGAAGTAGCAAGGAAGAGACTATGAGGAAACCTTTGTCTCAGTTGCAAGAATGGAGACAATGTAGGTAGTGTTGTCTATAGCAGCACAACAAGAATGGAAATTTTATCAAATGGATGTGAAGTCATCATTCTTGAATGGAGTGCTGAAAGAGGAGGTGCATTTTGAACAACCCCTTGGCTATGAAATAGAAGGCTAAGAACACAAGGTGTGTAAGTTGTGGAAATATCTCTATGGGCTGAAGAAAGTACCATGAGAATGGTACAGCAGGATTGATGCTTACCTAATGGACGATGGGTTCGACAAGTGTGATGGTGAATCCACACTCTACATCAAAGAAAATGACGGTAAAATTCTTATTTTTGTTTTGTATGTAGATGATTTTATTTTGACAGGAAATGATGTTTCTCTCATTGTTGATTTCAAAGTAGTCATGAAAAGTGAGTTTGAAATGACTGACTTGGGTTTATTAAGATATTTTTTGGGCATAAGAGTAAAGAAAAAAGAGAAGGGAATTTTTATCTCCCAAGCAAAGTATATTGCAGAAGTTTTAAAAAGGTTCAATATGCAGAACAAAAAGCCATCATCAACTCCAACTTTCATGGGGTTGAAGTTGAGGAACAGTTTGCAGATATCCTCACAAAGCCATTGGGACAGAAAAGTTTTGTTTATCTCAGAAAGTGTCTAGGAATGGTTAGTGGTGGCAGTTGTGATTAAGAGGGAGTGTTGGAAATAATACCAACCATCACGATGAATAAATACTAGCAACAAACCACACATCATTGAATTTTTCTTTGCAGAAAGGAAAAAACATAGATCCAAATCCACTGGCATTTCCACACACAAAATTAGGAAGCAGAGTACCCGAGCCATACTCTACGTTTAATTCTCTTTCCCTCCGTTGACTTACCTTTTGCCTACAGTTCACAGCTCGCAAGATTTAAATGTTACCTGTTAAACATTCTTCGAATTTTAAGTTTCCACCGATGCGATTTGGTGGGACCCACTATGCCTTACCACATTACCAAACCGCTGAAAACCTTTGTTATTTATTTATTCCTTACCTTTCCTCCATTTCATACTTATCGTTGCTTAACCACCTGCATACTGCACTTTGCATGATTTAAGTTTTATATTTTAAGCCCCACACCAAAACCTTGTGATTTTGTGATGCGATATCATCATCGCACATCATAAATCATAAATTTCACATTTCACATATTTTTCCATTTACCTATTAGCACGACCACACTGCATAGATTTTCCAACTTACCTTTTCTAGCACCCTCAATTTCTCACTTCACACCTTTTAAGACTTACCTTTAGTTCCCCACAAGTTATTTTATTTACGATGTTATACGCCCACAAATTGGACGCCGCAAGCTGAGGGTAGCACCCACAAACTAAAAGTTTTAAGTTGCGATGCGATCGTGCCATCACACATTGCAATTGCAAGGATTTATGTTTTCCTGTATCGGGGCCAGTTAAAAGTTAATATTTCCGATGTGTGATTTGATATGGAGAGCACGGATGCGATGTGTTTTAGAAGCTGGAACCCATAAAATCTCAAGTCCCATGTTTAGTGTTTTGTACGCAGTTTCATGTAGATACTGAAGAATCGGTCTTTTGCTACAGAAGGATGATTCTGTAGATTTTTGTCCTGTCCAGCATTGAAACGCATTAGACATTCAGGCTCTGACCATTTTTTATTAAATAAATTTAATTTTCATATGTTTAGTGAGTTGAATGAAAAGAAGAATTCAGTTCCTCTCCTGTTTGTTCTCGCTTTGTCTATCTATGTGTGTTTTTTATTTCCGCATATATTTCTTCTTGGTTTTGTGTGTATGTTCTCGACATAGCTCCAAGCATACTAGATTTTTCCAACATAGTATCAACGCTTTCCATTGGAAATTCCATCTATACTTCCAATGTAGTTATGAAGGTTGCAATTAATTATTATGGAAAATGGATTTGTGACGAGATACCATCATGTCAATATTCTAATTGCATGGTAGGTTATTTCTTTTAATCACCTTGATTGGTTGATAGGATGATTTCATTCTTATATATTTTGAAACCCATTTAATAAAAAAATTTAGCAAATACACATACTCAGAATGTGAAGATCAGAAAATGTGAACTTACATGAAATGGGAAAATCAACCCTTAACCATCATAAACATCACAAAATTATATGAGGAGGTGAACAATATTTAGTCCTGAAAAAATTATGAAGAACATTGAAATGACAAATAATTTTAATGTATAACGTTATAACATAAAAATTCTAGCTAAGAATTCAAATCAAATTTTTGAAAATTGGAATAATCTGGAATGAGAAATTAAGCACGATTTGGAATAGGAAACAAAGTGAATGGAATAATTCTAGATTTCAGACCAAATTTGTAAATAGTTATAAATTTTTCCATAAATAAAACCTTTTTCTATGTTTTCGGTGTTTACAAGTCTCAACTCCAAGGGTTCTGATAAAGGATTACCATGACCTCGGTAGCTGCCAACCTTTTTCTCCAACGTAGGATGGGGATGGATAGACCACTATATCCATTTTGTATTGGTCGTTGCTCTATATGTAGATTTATTATTAACCTTTAAGGATTAGGACCCTTGCTTGATTAACCCTAAAGGTAAGGTTTTTCTACAGCAGTACACATGACTTGCGCATGATGGTGATGGGAAACCTGGAGACATTGGATGCACAGGAAATGGAGGACATTGCGGACCCTGTGAGTGTTGCAAATACTCCCAACCAATGCCATGAATAAGGAGTGGTAGCAATCCACGTTTCATTGAATTTTTTGTTCAGGGAAGGACAAAGCATCTATTTTCAAACTCGAAGGCGTTTTCATGCAATCCACGCAAAATCCAAAACAAAGTACCCAAGCCCTTTTCTCTACGTTTATTTCCTTTCCACATTGACTTAGTGTTTCCCGCACATCGCAGCCTGCAAAATTTTTGGTTTACCTCTTAATGTTTGGCCAAATGTTAAATCTTCGCCGATGCGATTCGACGAGACCCACCATACCTTACCACACTTACTAATCTGCCAAAAACCTTCGTTATTGCATTTATTCATTACCTTATTTTCTTATTGCACTTCCTGTTGTTTAACTCCCCACATACTACAGCCCACAAATTTTAATTTGTAACTCTTAAGCTTTCGCTGAATGTTATATTTTCGCCGATGCGATATCGGCGGGACCACCAACCTTTTTCCACATTACCAAATACTGAAAACCTTTGTATTTCTGTTATTTCCTCACCTTTTTCATTTCACACTTGTTGTGGTTTACCGCATCATTGCCCGCACTTCACAAGTTTTTCCATTTATCTCCTAAGCCACCCGCAGCTCACAATTCATAAGAATTAAGACTTACCTCTTTACCGCCCGCAAGTTGTTTTATTTTTTTTGCGATGCGATGCGCCCGCAATGCACACATCGAAATCTCAAAATTTCAACGCATAACTGTCCACAAGTTAAAGTTCTTGTGTTGCGATGCAATATGTGCCACGTGACAATCACATATCACAAGTTTTAATTTTTCCCGTATAGGCCCAGTTGAATGTTATAATCGCCGATATGCGATTTGCGATGTGTCATGTATAAGCAACAGATCAGGCAAAAAGACACTTTCATTGATAACAGTCTCATCCTATAATAAATTTCCTTAAATGTTTAGGCTCTGGCCAATTTTTGTATAAACCTATGTAATCTCAAATGTTTTTTGAGAGAGAGAGATGAATAAAATTTATAGAAGAGTTCAATAAATTTTAGATATGAGTTCCTCTCATGTGTTTAATGATTTTTTGTCTGTGTGTATGAATATTATTTTCTACATATTGTTTCATTCTCTGTGTTGTGGGGGAAACACATCCCTCTGGTGTTTTATTCATAATTTTAAACATTGTATCAGAGCAAGTCTAGGATCTCAGTGAAAGAAGCACGAGCTCTCTCTTTATTGAATAATATGATAGATTTTTTTGAGAAGTTGATTCTCCGGCAATGAGAAGGCTTTGTTTACATAATCAAGATGGCAGCAACAAGCACAAGCCTGGCTAATCCCCAACTACCACAGTTTAATGGGAAAAATTATGATTATTGGGCTATAAAAATGAAGTCCATGTTCTCCTCTCGATATGTTTGGGAGCTGGTAGAAAATGGTTTCCAAAAACCAGCAGATGTAACATCATATAATGCTTTGACACGAGCACAAATAGATTTGTTGAGAGAAAATAAGAAGGAGGACTCCAAATCCCTCTTCTATATTTTCAAAGAAGTACATGAGATTATTTTCCCAAATATTGCAGCAGAAACAAGGTCTAAGGAGGCATGGGATACCCTCCAGACAACCTATCAAGGCATGGAAAAGGTGAAGAGAGCAAAACTTCAAATGCTGAGAAGAGATTTTGAAACTCTTTATATGAAAGAGTCTCATAACATAGACTCATTATTCACACATGTGATTGGGTTGGTTACCCAAATCAGGTCTCATGGAGAGGCACTTGAAGAAATGAGAATAGTGGAGAAAGTCTTAAGAACTCTACCATCAAGGTTTGATAGCATAGTAGTGGCCATAGAAGAGACAAAGGATCTCTCGTATTTTTTGGTGGATGAGCTTCATGCATCATTGGTGTCTCATGAGCACAGATTGAACAGAGAAAAAAACTCCTCATTGGAGCATGCATTCAAGACACAAATGTATTTTGGTCAAGGTAGAGGTCGAGGAAGATAAAACTATCAAGGAAGAGGAAGAAGCCCACATAGAGGTGGAAGAAACAACCCTACAAGCACAAGTGGAAGGGGCAGCAATGAGAATCCAAGCCAAGGCTCAAGATATAATTAAGCACAAGGACAGAGTTATGATAAATATCAAGTCTAATGTCATTATTGCATAAAGTATGGTCATTATTCAAATGAATGTATAAATAAGAAAAATGACATGGGTCGTAAACCTAGTGTAAATTTTACAAAATAAAATTAGAACCAAGGAAGTGTGCTTTTAACTTGTAATCTAGCACAAGAAAAACAAGAAGTTGTATGGTTCTTAAAGTCAGGTTGTAGTAACCATATGACTGGAAACATAGCAATGCTTTCCTATCTAGATGAAAGTATAAAATCTGAAGTGACAACGGGGACTGATAGCAAGGTATCTATCATGGGGAAAGGAAGAGTAAACATACTGACAAATAAGAGAGAGAAGAAGTTTGTGCTAAATGTCTATTATGTCCCTAGCCTGAAATGTAACCTTCTAAGCATTGGAAAACTCATGCAAGAGGGCTACAATGTTTTTTTTAAGAATGATGTGCGCACAATCATGGATATACCTCCAAGTAGACAGCTCATTGCAAAAGTGCATATGATAAGAAATAGGATGTTTCCTATCAAGATCAGATCAGACTTGAAGGAAGGAGGCCTTGTAGCAGCTGTCACACAGGAAGTCTTTCAAGAATAAGTGAAAGATGAGAACTAGTTATGGCATTTGATATTTGGACATCTCAATTTTGGAGGTTTGAATTTGTTGCACAAAAAAGGCATGGTAAAGGGATTACCACTCATAAAGAAACTAGACAACCTATGTGAAGGCTACATCTTGGGCAAAAAACACATAGAATCATTTCCAGTAGGAAAGAGTATAAGGGAGAAGGAACCTTTGGAGATTGTCCACTCAGATTTATGTTGACCAATGCAAATGCCACCATTAGCTGGCAGTCATTATATGTTGACATGTATAGATGATTACTCAAGGAAGACATGGGTCTATTTTCTAAAACAGAAAAGTGAAGTTTTTGAACAGTTATACCACTACAAAGCTCTTTTTGAGAAGCAAAGTTGACAGTACATAAAAGTGTTGAGAACTGACAGAGGTGGAGAATATATCTCTAAATACTTCCTACGTTTTTGCAGGGAGCATGGAATACACAAGTATTTTACAACAAGGTATACACCTCAACAAAATGGTGTAGCAGAAAGAAACAATAGGACCATCATGGACATGGTGAGAAGTATGTTGAAGGCAAATCATTTTCCAAATGAGTATTGGGTAGAAGTTTTCAATTTTTGCAGCATATATCTTAAATAGATGTCCAACCAAAAGTGTTATGAACAAAGTTCTAGAAGAAGCATGTTGTGGAACAAAGTAACTTGTCACTCACATGAGAATGTTTGGATGTGTGGCATATGCATATGTCCCGGATCAGATAAGGAAGAAGTTTGAAAAAAAGAGGGGGAATGTATATTTGTTGGATAGAGTGATGAATACAAGGCATACAAGATCTAAAATCCATCAAAAAAGAAGGTAATAGTCAATAGAGATGTTCAGTTCATAGAAGAGGAGGAATGGGATGGAAGTTTAGAGAAGACAGTCAATGTGAAGACATGCATTTCACATGAAGACAAAGAGGAATTGATTGTAGAAAGAAACTCCTCAACAATGGCTCCTCCTCCACCTACACAAGCTCAACAGAGCACACCATAAGAAATAAATAAAATAAGATTTCAAATTCAAGGAAGTTCTTCTCCAAGCACACCATAGGGATCAACAACTCCCCTGTGTCCAAGTGCAACTCCAAGCACATCTTCAGCAAATACAAGAAGACCAAGATTCAGAAATTTAAATGAAATTTATGAGCCAGAAGAAGTTGATAATAATGCTCGTCTAAATTATTTATTTTATTTATTTGTCATGGTGATGACCCAATCCATTTTGAAGATGTTGTAAAATAAAAGAAGTGGATTGAAGCAATGAATGAAGAGATAGGTGCAATAGAAAAGAATGACACATGGGAGTTAGCAGACCTCCCACAAGGAAAATGAGTTATTGGAGTGAAATGGGTCTATAAGACCAAGAGGAACATTGAAGGCAAGATGGAAACACACAAAGCAAGGCTAGTTGTCAAAGGCTACAATAAGCAGCAAGGAAGAGACTATGAGGAAACCTTTGCACCAGTTGCAACAATGGAGACGATGTAGACAGTATCGTCCATAGTAGCAGAGAAAAAGTGGAAAGTTTATCAAATGGATTTGAAGTGAACATTATTGAATGGAGTGTTGAAAGAGGAGGTGTATGTTGAACAACCTCCTAGATGTGAAATAGAAGGCCAAGAACACAAGGTGTGTAAGTTGAAGAGATATATTTATGGGTTGTAGCAAGCACCATGATCATTGTACAATAGTATTGACGCTTACCTCGTGGATGATGGGTTTGAAAAGTGTGATGATGAACCCAATCTCTACATCAAAGAAAATGAAGGTAAGATCCTTATTGTTGTTTTTCATGTAGATGATTTGATTTTTACAAGAAATGATGTTTCTCTTGTTGTTGATTTCAAAGTAGTCATGAAGAGTGAGTTTGAAATGACTGACTTGGGTTTGCTAAGATACTTTTTGGGCATAGAAGTAAAGAAAATGGAAAAGGGGATTTTTATCTCGCAAGAAAAGCATGTTGAAGAAGTTTTAAAAAGGTTCAATATGAAGAACAACAAGCCATCATCAACTCCAACTGTCATGGGGTTGAAGTTAAGTAAGGAAGATTGTAGCAAGAGTGTCAATCCGACATTGTACAAAAGCATGGTTGGAAGCCTAATGTATTTGAATGCAACTATGCCTGATATAATGTATGCACTAAGCTTGACATCTAGATTCATGGAGACATCCAAGGAGACACATTGGCAGGTAGGCAAGGGAATATTAAGGTATGTAAATGGAACAAAGGAGTATGTTGTTCTATACTCTGAAACTGATAACTTTAAGCTAATTAGTTACACTGAAAATGATTGGGCTGGAAGTGTAGATGATAGAAAGAGCACATCATGGTTTTTTTTTCATTTGGGATCAGAAGCCATTTCATGGGCTTCCTAAAAGAAACCAATAGTTTCATTATCAACAGAAGAAGTTGAATATGTAGCAACAACAAAAACAACATGTCAAGCAGTTTGGATGAGAAGGATGTTGAGGGATCTATGTCATGAGCAAGACAAAGGAACCACATTTTTTAGTGATAACAGCTCAGTAATTGCATTTTCAAAGAAATTTTTTTCCCACAAAAGAACAAAGCATATTGATGCCAAATACCATTTTATAAGAGAATTAGTTAACAATGGTGAAATTGCTTTGCAACATTGTAGGTCATAGGAATAGTTTGCTAATATCCTCACAAAGCCATTGGGACATAAAAGTTTTTTTATCTCCGGTAGTGTTTAGGAATGATTGATGGCATCCATTGTGATTAAGGGGGAGTGTTGGAAACTCTCCCAACCACCATCATGAATAACGAGTGGCAGCAGCCCACGCTTCATTGAATTTTTTGTGGACAGAAGGACGAAGCCTCTATTTTCAAACCCGAAGGAGTTTTCATGCAATCCACGCAAAATCCAACATAGAGTACCTGAGCCCTTTTCTATGTGTTTATTTCCTTTCCGCGTTGACTTACCGTTGCCCGCACATCGCAGCCCGCAACATTTTTGGTTTAACTCTTGACGTTTCGCCAAATGTTAAATCTCCGCCGATGCGATTCGATGGGACCCACCATACCATACTGCACTTACCAATTCACCAAAAACCTTCGTTATCACATCTATTCCTTGCCTTTTTTTCTTATCACACTTTCCGTTGTTTAAATCCCCGCATACTACAGCCTGCAAATTTTAATATGTAAATCTTAGGCTTTTTCTCAATGTTATATTTCTGCCGATGCAATATCAACGAGTCCTACCAACCCTTTGTCCCATTACCAAACCATGCAAACCTTTGTATTTCTGGTATTTCCTCACCTTTTTCATTTCACGCTTACCAAGGTTTACCGAATCGCTACCCACACTTCGCAAGTTTTTCCATTTATCTCTTAAGCTGCCCGCAACCCGCTCTTCACAAGATTTAAGACTTACCTCTTTACCGCCCGCAAGTTATTTTGTTTTGTTTGTGATGTGATGCGCCTGCAAAGCTCACATCACAAGCTCAAGAGTTCAACGAATAAGCACCCACAAGTTAAAGTGTTTTTGTTGTGATGCGATATGTGCCACATGACAATCGCATAGCGCAAGTTCTAATTTTTCCCATATAGGCGCTAGTTAAATGTTATAATCGCCGGTATGTGATTTGTGATGGAGGATCAGATGTGATGTGGTTTTCAGAGCTAGAACCCATAATATTTTAAGTCTGATTTATTGCATTGTGTACGTTGCATCATGTATAAACAACAGATCAGGTAGAAGGACGTTTTGGTTGATAACAATCCCATCCTGTAATGAATTGCTTTAAAATTTTTAGGCTTCGACCAAATTTTTTATAAACCTATTTAATATCATATGTTTTCTGAGAGAGAGATGAATCGAATTTAGAGAAGGGTTGAATAAATTTTAGAGATGATTTCCTCTCCTGTGTTTAATCGTTGTTTGTCTGTGTGTATGAATATTATTTTCTGCATATTGTTGAATTCTCTGTGTTGTGGGGGAAACACATCCCTCTGGTGTTTTATTCATAATTTTAAACAATGATATGACCTCCCACAAAACCTCCTATCCCCACATTTTCCCCTACCACATATACTCGTCCTCTCATTCATAAATCTCATTCCTGGGGAACCTTATTCTATCGCTTCTGCTAAACATAAGAAGCCATAGGTTATTAAATATTTCATTTGTGGGACTGCCAAGGAATTCTCTGTGTATTTAGCATTCATTAATTAGTAACTGCATGCCATCTCATGGATGTGGAAGGGTCGCTTCAGAGTTTAAGGACCCACAGGAATTTTCATTGAAATGTGTCAAGGATGGTAACAGTACTACGAGGGTTAAGATTGTAATCTCGAAATAAGAACTAGAAGCCTTTCTTTCGGATCCTCGTATAAGGGAGAAATCATTGTTTCTTTAGCTTCAGCATAAGGTGGCTAAAGAATATTATGGGGCGACAAGAACACGCAGTGGCCATGGATGGAGACCATTGTTATAGGGCATTCTAGAGCTCAATTAATCTTATAGGCACCTCTCTATCTCCCTATGTCGTTATTAATAGGATTGATGTTATGCATCGAGACTGAGGTTAAATAGTAGGCAATCATGGTTACACCTTAATGTAATCGACTTTGAGAACCGGAGAATTTTCATTATAACTAATTATAACCATGTTAGATTGTGAGATATAGATATGTATTGATAAGGTTGAATTCAGTTAATTTAAAGAGTATCCTTTTGAGAATGCAGATAGATCATGTTTCAAAGGAATGTTAGTTTACTTGATGATGTGGGATTTCTTATAATAACTGCATTGCCTATAGGAAGTGAGGTTGTGAAGCTTGTTTTGACAAATTTATGGTTGCCCATGCTATTTTCATGATTCTCATGACTATATCAGTGTTTTAGTTTCTAATATAATTCATAATTCTAACTTAAATTGGCACGTCTTCGGATTTCTAGTTGTAGTGATATCAATATTTTAGTTAATTTGAGGTCATAAGGAGCTTTCAAAGTGAATTGTTGGATGGCATAAAATGCATCAGTTGTAAAAAAGATATTATTTAATACTTAAATATAAAATTGGTTTACCATGTAAAGTATTGTATATTGTAATTAAAAGAAAGTATATATATATATATATAATCAACACAATAATATCTAGTAAGGTGGATGATATAAGTTGTTGATTGGTGTATAAAAGGTGGAAATTATATAAACTACATGTCACATTAGTAAATGTGGTTGTGTTAGTTTAGTGAGTGTGTGGGGGTGGATTGTGTGGGGGTGGTAGGTTCATTAATCATGATTGATGAGAGTTTATAAGGTTGATTAAAGTTGACCATGATCAAAATTAAATTAATGATAATGCTAATGTTACATTAATGTTAAGAAAATATTATATTAATGAGTAATATGGCAAGTTTTACAAACTAAATTTTTCCTTGATAATTACTAAAACCCATTTAGATAAATACAATACCTATTATTACTTTATATTTACATAAATGAAAATAAATATATTTTTTAGTAAATAAATATATTTAGAAAAAATTGAACAATAAATATATTTATTCTTATATTAACTCATAAATATATATGTTGATAAAATTTTGAATATTAAACATATTTATTTTTATATTAAATGTTTAGTTTATTTTACAATATTATTATCATAATTTTACAAATTATAATTATGTATAAGTGAAAGAATGAACTGATACACATACTCAACAACATGAAGATCAGAAAATGTTAAAATTATATATGAAAGGTGCAAATCAACCCTTAACCTTCGCAAACATCGCAAAATTACATGAGAAATATTCACGCTGGAAATTTTATCAAGAACTTTGAAATGAAAAATAATCTGAAACTATAACATGAGAAATTCAAAATTCTAGACCAAGAAATCAAATCAAATTTATGAAAATTGAAACAATATCGAACGAGAAATTTAGAACGATTTCTAACGAGAAACAATGTGAATGTCATGGTTCAAGATTTCAGGCCAAATTTCTGAACGGTTGTAATTTTTTCCATAAAGAAAACCTTAGTCTAAATTTTCGATGTTTACAAATCTTAGCTCCAAGGATTCGGACAAAGGATTACCATGATCTCGCTGGCTGTCAACCTTTGTATCAACATAGGATGAGGATGGATAGGACACCATATCCCTTTTAATTTGGTTATTGTTCTGTATATGCATCTATTATTAACCTTGAAGGATTAGGACTGTTGAACCTAAAGGTAAGGTTTTTCAATAGCAGTGCGCATGACGTGTGCGTGATGGTGATGGGAAATTTGGAGACCCCGGATACACAAGAAATGGCTAACATTGTAGACCCTGTGATCCGAACCTAACTCCCTATCAAACCCCACATTTTTCCCTACCACATATACTCGTCCTCTCCTTTACAAATTCCATTCTTGGGTACCGTATTGTAATGATTCCGCTGAACATAAGAAGCCATAGATTATTAGAGATCTCATTCAAGGTCATTCAAGGCCTTGCAAAGGAATTCTGTGTATTTAGCATTCATTAGTGGGTAATTTTATGCATTATTTCTTTACTTTTTACAGTAGAAAAATGTGTGGTTTATATAAATGTACCAGTACAAAATCTTGGATTATTTATTACTTTTTATACATCCTGTGTTTTTTCCTTCCCTTCAATTTTATAGAAAAACTTTAATGATATCCTAGTACACATCTGTAAAATATTATTACAAAAAATAGAGTATTTTTCAGATTCCTCTTGTTTTTCTACTTAATGCTTCCAAAAATAATCTACCCTATGGCTTGTATTTGTTACTTACAAAAACATTTTTTCTTGGCTGAAAAAAAAAAAAAAGGATTTCTAGTTCTCGGGATATCTTCGATGCTTGATGGTCTTACTTGCAAAAACAAAAAAGGATTTCTAAGATGTTGAGATGTCTATCATTCAGAAAAAATTTTCCGATCCTTTTGCCCCAATTCCAGATGCATGAACTAATTCATGTTGCATTTCACCAAATTTCCCAGTTAAGGCCTTCTTAGATAGCATGTCCCCCATCTAGTTTTCTCCCTGTATATGTATATGTGTGTGAAAGATATAGATTTCAAGGATCTTCTCAATATAGCAATCCGATCAAGCCAAGGAGCGAGATGACCTAGTTCGAGATTTATCCTTTTGTTCATATGATTAATAAGGACTTTTAAGTCTCCGAATATCCACACATTCTCTATGTATAAATATCTCTTGAACTATAACGGGTCCCAGAGTGCAAGAAATTTGGCCCTTATATTTGTGTGGAGTTCACAAAACCAGTGTATTTTGTAATGACATTGAGGAGATATCATTACCAATGCTCCACAGCCGCATTTTCCATTCTATTCCGTCCCATAAAAAAATCTACTGGATAATGAATTTCTAATGGTCGAATTGTGAGCAATAAATCAGTAAGAGGCTTATGTTTTACTCTGAGTTGACTCCAGTGTCTTATGATTAAATAAGACACTATAACTGGTGTGCTTTCATTTTCTTCAAATGTTTACTTATTCCTACAGCACTAGATGCACCAATGAAAAAATATAGGGATGTTCCCAAAAGTCTTACCTCTCCCGTAGCACCATGTGATAATTTCTTTAACATCCCTGTAGACCGCTGCCAGTAAGTTGAAGTGCGTACACACCAATTGAATTTTTTTTTCTGGAAAAAATGCAAGAATAAAACAGGTGGTCCTTGTCCTCACATCCATTCGTGCATAGTCTACAAATCCCACGTCCCGTTTTCCCCTTCTTCCGGAGATTGTCCCATGTGAGGTTTTTATCCTTCCACAACAACCATAGAAAAATGTTCATTTTTGTTTGAGCTTTTTCCTTCCATATCATTTTGAACTAGCTCTTCCTCTCTTCCCAAGTTTCTGTTAATTTTAGGTTGTTTTATAATTCACTGATATTTAATTGACCCATATTCATATTACCTCCCCATGTAATCTGATCACCCTTGATGTGTTGACAGATACTCGAGCTTCTTATGAGTAACATTTTTTTATTCCATTCCATTCTCAACTCCCCCGATAGCTTCAAGTCCTCACCCTCCTTCCACTGTGGTACCCCTTCCACCCAGTCTTTAATTACTTGCGCCAGGAAAAAAATTCTAGGACTACTTAAATGGTTATTTAATTATGTACTGATAGGGCTATGCTTGGAGAATTTACCTCCATTACCAAAATTCCACCTCTAAGTTTTCTGTAAATAATGGCAATATTTTCCTAAAGCCTTTCCAGATGATTGATCCCTGTAGCATTTTCAACCACCCAGAAATAAACGACTCGGCCAGACTCTGTTGTCGAAAATATTTATACATCATGATATCATGGCAATTACCAGGAGTGGGTATGCATCACAAGAGGGATTTAATTAATAAAGCCATACCAAAAAGCTCGAGATCCAGAATGCCCCATCCCCTGATAATTCAGAAGAGATATCGAGTCCTTTCTCCCTTCCACCATTCCAGATAAAATTGGCCATAATTTTCTTTATTTTTCCAAAGATTAAGAAACAGGAAAAGGTGTGCTAGTACACTGTAAGTTGTTGTAATACCACCCGTACCAATATAAGTCGTACACCCTTGGACAACCACTTCATAGAGCAGCCATTGATTCTTTTTTGATATTTCTCCAGAATCAAACTCCACTATTCCACCCAGTAACAGTTGGGTTTTAGGCAAAAGCCCAGATAAGTAAAACCATCTACTAGTGCTGCAATCTTGAAATTAAATAGTTCTCCAATCTGTTCAGAGATCTCACGTGCACCTTCGGAATGATATATGCAGGACTTAGCTCCATTTGCCTCCATCCTAGTTGCAGTACAAAATTTGTGAAATATCTCATGCATGGCTTCCCAACCGCTTCTAATTAGTTTACCAAAAATCGGGACATCATCATTAAAGAAGCTGCAAGAGTTCTTCCTCTATGATGTAATCTTAATGCCTCTGAAGAGTTTATGGGCCTAAAGGAATTTTCAGTGAAGTGTGCCCAGGATGGAAACAGTGATATCAGGGTTAAGATGGTCATCTCAAAATGAGAACTAGAATCCTTTCTTTCGGATCATCGTATAGGGGAGAAATGGCTATTGTTGCTTCAGGTTTAGCCTAAGGTAGATAAAACAGATTATGGTGCCACAAGAAGAGGCAACATCGGTGGATGGACACCATCATTAGAGGGCATTCCAGAGCTCAGTTAAGCTTATAATCCCATCTACGTCTCCCTTTGTAGTCATTTAAAGTATTTCTATTATGCATGTGGACTGAAACTGAACAGTCGGCAATCATGGTTACACCTTAACCAACTCGATTTTTAGAATCAGAGAATTTTGGTTGTAATTGATTATCATCATGTTAGATGGTGAGATTTAGATAGTGAAAAGAATTGAAAAAATGAAAAGTAAAATGGAGCAGAGAGTTTCTCATCTCAATATTACGAAATAGTTAAATAGGATTGCATTGCAAACATCAGCAATAAATGACCGGAGTAAAACTGAAGTAAACTAAAGTAAAACTAAACTACCTATGACACCTAACAGACAATAAATTAAATGTAATGAATCCTAACTGAACCTAACGGACAGTGAGATTAATATCTCAACATCCCCTCCTAATCTCAAATGTTACAAGTGGAGGCACTAACATTGCCTAATTTCTCTCTTTGAAGTTCAAATACATTCTTTCCCAATGGCTTTGTGAAAATATCTGCAAGTTTATCTTTGGAACCACAAAAAGAAAGTGTGATGTCCCCATCATTGACAAGTTCACAAATGAAATGAAACCGTGTGTCAATGTGCTTGCTCTTTTTGTGAAAAAACATGATTTTTTGATAAAGAAATTGTTGAACTGTTATCACAGTAAATTGGAGTTGGCTCCTTTTGAATATCTGAAATGTCTTTCAATAATCTTCTCAACCATACTGCTTGACAAGTTGTTGTATTTTCTGCTACATATTCTACCTCTGGAGAAGATATTGAAATGATTGATTGTTTCTTGGATGCCCATGAAATCAGATTTGTTCCAAGATGAAAAACATACCCTGAGGTACTTTTTCAATCATCTAAACTCCCTACATAATCGTTGTCTGTATAACCTGAAAGTGAACAATTTTCAGAATGTGTATAAAACAAACCATAGTCTATGGTCCCTGCAATATACCTTAAGATCCTTTTTGCAACCCGCCAATGAGTAAGCTTTGGTGACTGCATAAACCTGGAGACAAAACTTTCTACAAACATAATATCTGGTCTAGTTGCAGTTAAATACAACAAACTACCAACTACGCTTTTATACAATGTGGGATCAACAGATGGTGCTACATCGTCTTTGCTGAGTTTGGTACCTTGAGCAATTTGTGTATCAGCTGATTTGCAATTGGTCATTCTGAACTTTTGAATGATATCAGTGGCATTTTCTTTTTTACCAACAAAAATTCCATTATCATATTGGTGAATTTCAATTCCTAGGAAATATTTCATGACTCCTGGATCTGTCATATCAAACTCTGCTTGCATTGCTACTTTGAAATATTCTAACATCATATTTCCTGTATTAAGAAGATCATCTACATAAAGGCATACAATAAGTATTTTACCTTTATGAGATTTGGTATACAAAGTGGGTTCATGGCTGCTCCTGGAAAAACCACTTTTGATGAGATACGTGTCAATGCGATTGTATCAAGCTCTTGGAGCTTGTTTCAAACCATATAAGGCTTTCTTCAATCTATATAATTTATGCTCTTGTAATTTTACTTCAAAACCTGGAGGCCGCTCTACATAAACTTCTTCATGTAATATACCATTTAGGAATGCAGATTTTACATCAAGCTGATAGACTTTCCATTTGTGTTGAGCTGTTGTGGACAAAATGGTTTTGATAGTGTCTAACCTTGCTACTGGAGCAAATGTTTCACCATAATCGACACCAAAATGTTGTGAGAATCATTTGGCAACCAACCTCGCCTTATGTTTCTCAAATTTTCCTTTTTCATTTAGCTTGGTCTTATATAACCATTTTACACCAATTTTTCTTTTGTCTCTTGGGAGATCAGCTAATTCCATGTCTGATTTTTCTCTATGGAAGCAATTTCTTGTTTCATTGCTTCGACCCAATGCTTTTCTTTAACTACTTATTCAAAATGAGTCGGTTGAGTTGAAATGAATGCAAACATATTCTGTTGTTCAGATTCATGCTCCTGTTCATATATCTCTCTGATACTTCTTGTTTTTTGTGCCTCTTCTGAAGATGTTTGATCAATGGATGAATCAGTGCTTGATGATGTTCCATTTTTAGAATGTTTTGGTTGTTCTTGAACCTACAATATTGGAGACTATAGTGGAAAAAAAGGCTGATTTGAAGTTTCATCTACATGGTCAAACCAAGATTTATTTTCCAAAAATTTCACATCTCTGCTTATAATGAAGTTTTTGGTAATGGGGTTATAAAGTCTTTAGGCTTTCGACTGCTCACTGTAACCTACAAATATGCATTTCTCACTTCTATCATTAGGCTTTTTTCTTAGTTTTTCAGGAACATGAGAAAAAGATACTGATCCAAATATTCTAAAGTGTGACACAATTACCTTGTTTCCATCCCATGCTTCTTGAGGTATTTTATCTTGTAGGTTGGATGTTGGAGATTTGTTAAGAACATACACTGCTGTCGACACTAATTCAGCCCAATATTTATGTGTCAACTTCTTCTCCTGTAGCATGCATCTCGCCATGTTCATGATCAACTGATTCTATCTTTCTGCTACTCCATTTTGTTGTGGAGTGTATCTGGTTGTGTACTGCATTATGATACCTTGTTGTCGACAAAATTTTTTGAATTCGTTTGAGCTGTATTCTCCTCCTCTGTCTGATATGAGTACTTTCAAGAGTTTTCCACTCTGTTTTTCTACTTCTGCCTTGAACTCTAGAAATCTAGAGAAGGTATCTAATTTATTTATTTTTTAAATACACCCATATCTTCCTACTAAAGTCATCAATAAATGTTAGAAAGTAGAAACTACCACCAATGGACAATGTCTTCATTGGACCACATATGCCGGTATGGACAAGTGCCAAAGGCTCTTTCTCCCTTGAAGTTGATGAGGGAAAACTATCTCTTTTATGCTTGGACAAGACACAAACTTCACAATTACAGACTTTTTCACTGATAGTAGGTAGACCAATGACTACATATTTCTTTGAAGTAGATTGAGACTCTAGACTGGAATGTGGCCATACCTAGAATTCCATAGATGAGTTTCATCTATTCTTGATATATTGTGGACTAAATATTGGTTTGTATTTTGGTTTCTAAGGATCAATGGAAACATCCTATTCTTGGTCTTTTCAACTTTTGCTATCAATCTTTTATGAGGATATTTTTCATATATATAGCAGGTGTTCTTTTGAAACAATACATCATATCCATGTTCCATTAATTGTCCTATACTAGGGAGATTATGTTTGAGCTGAGGAACATAATAAACATCAGGGATGTATTTGTTCTGATTCTTCTTAGTAAGAATAGGAACAATACCTTTTCCTTCAGCTTTAATACTTGTACGATCTCCAAGCGTTATCTCTAATGTTATGGAAGCATCAGGAGAAGAAAGAAGATTCTTGTTTCCTATCATGTGATTGTTGCATCCACTGTCGAGCAACCAAAGATCTTCACTTTGTTTGTCTTCTGAGAGATGGCATGAAAGAAACATGGCCTTTGAGTATTCTCCTTCACTGCTGGAGAGATTGATATAGCCTCTGTGTTGTTCTGAATGTTTCTTTCTATAGTCGTGTTCGTAGTGGACAAACTTCTTACAGTAGTAACATTGAACACTCGATCTGTTCCATGACCTTCCTCTCTGATTTTGGTTTTGTGGAGGTCTCCACTGCTCTGTTGCATGATGATGAGCAGATCTACCATTTCTTCAGCCTCTGCCTCTGCCTTTGTCAAATCAGAGGTGTGCTTTGAAGGCTTGTTCTGTGGAATCTTCTGTCAGATTGAGTCTTATTTCGTGTGACAAAAGTGATCCAATCAACTGTTCTACTGATAAAGTTTTAAAATATTTGGATTCCAAAATGGTTTTCACAATCATGTCATATTTCTTTGGTAGAATTCAAAGAACTTTTTCAAAAAATTTCTGATCTGTAATTGTTTCACCAATGAGTTTGATCTGATTGACTATTCCCATGACTCTAGTCATGAACTCATCCACATTCTCGGTGTCATCCATCTTTAGAGTTTCAAACTAAGCTCTCAATGTTTACAGTTTCACCGTCTTCACTGTATCATTTCCTTGATACGCAGCTTGCAAAATATCCCAACATTCTTTTGCTATTGTCGCACTAGTTATTTTGTCAAAAAAAGAATCATCGCCTGAAATTTGTATCCAGCATTTGGCTCTATGCTCCTTCTTTTTGAGTTAAATAGTTGCATTTCTCTGATTATTGGTCATGGCCGCCCATGCTTCTTGGGTCGGCTCTACATAGGTGATCAGAACTATATCCCAACAATCTTGAGCTTGTAAAAAAGTTTTCATTCTCAAATTCCAAAATTCACAATTTTTGCCAAGTAGATTTGGTGTCTATGGAAAAGAGCTTAAAGAGGCCATTATTTCTTCAAATGCTAATATGCACCAAAAATTATCTTGAAACCCTCTTTTAAATTTTATACCTCTTCTTTTAAAAAAAAAAAACTTCAGTTATACTCTTTTGAAACCTCTTTACAAAAACGTTTGAAAAAATTCAAGTTTTTTTTTAATAAAAAAAACTTAAATAAAAACTTTATTTAAAGGGCTTTCTCCTTTTTTAAATTACGTGTAGTGTAAAAAACACTTAAATGGCCATCGTGCTTTCTCCTTTTTTAAATTTTGACTTGTTTTGAAAACAAACGTCCTTCATCCTTTTTAAAAGATTTATTGCATAACTTAAAGCAGGTGTTTGACCTTGACTCCCGCGTAAATGAAAAAGCATGTTAGTGGATGACTCTTAATGCAGGTAAATCTACACATATCAACTGGATACGTAGTTTGTCCATGGCTTCACGCCTTAATTTTTTTTGAAATTCTTTGACTGGTGCGGTCCCAATACTGAACAGCCACAACTTAATAACACTGGCATGGGTATGGCTTGCATTCTCGCGCCAATCCCTTGTTTCGGCGCGTTGGCGCAAGTATTAGCCTAACAATCGCACCAACCAACTTCTCCTCTCTACTGCTCCTTCTTGGCTCTGTTGCTACTCTCCGGGGAGGCTTATGCAAGCTAGCTTTGATACCATGAAAAGAATTGAAAAACTGAGAAGTAAAATGAAGCAGAGAGTTGCTCATCTCAATATTACGAAATAGTTAAATAGGATTACATTGGAAACATCAGCAATAAATGACTGGAGTAAAACTGAAGTAAAACTAAACTACTTATGATACCTAGCAGACAATAAATTAAATGTAATCAATTCTAACGAAACCTAACGGAAAATGAGATTAATATCTTAACAAATATGTATTGAGAAGGATGATTCAATTAACGCAAGAGTATATTTTTGAAAATCCACGAAGTAAAATAATATTGATGGCCGATAATGTTTTGGATGAGCGTTGGTCGTACTTAGCATAGGTCGATTTCTTATACAAATTACATTGTCTGTTAGTAAGTGATGTAGTAACGCTTGTTTTTTCAAAGTTGTAGCTGTTTTTTCAAAGTTGTCCTTCATAATAAAATTCATAATTCTAACATAAAGTGGCACGTCTTCGGATCTCTATTTAGAGTAAACTCAATATTTTACTTAATTTAATGTCTTAAGTAGCTTTCATATTGAAGCATGAGATGATATGAGATTATTTTAGTTGAAAGAGATTCTCTTGTACTTAAACATTGAACATATATTGTAATTAATAAAATCAATCATATATTGTTTCATATATATAAAACAAAACAAAACAAGTACTTCTTTTGTTTTTAGGTATATGAACTTATTGTAGATATAATTTAATTTATTTTTAAATATTATTTATTTAAGTAAAATAAATTTTTTTTTCTGAAGTTGGACGAATTCTATTATGAAAAAATATGATACAAGATGGTGATACAATCAAGAGAGACAGAAAACTGGCAACCGGCAATGATAGGACTATCAACCTCGGTTCCGGAGAAGTGAAACAAGCATAGTACTACAACCAAAGACTGGAAAGCTAAAATACTGATCTCTACCCAGAATGGGTAAGGGTCTCAACACGAAGCTTTTTCCCTTTCCTTTTTCTAACTTTGACCCATCCATCCAGGGGCGAATGAGCAACAATAACTTGAAGACTAGGGTTCCCCGAGGGGGGCCCCTCCTTTTCTGAGTCAGAGGAGGAGGTCAAATGAGCACGTTTCTGGGCGGTGGCTAAATCGGAGGAGTGTGCCGGTCCATCATTGGTAGGAACCACAACTTGAGGGGCTTGATCCAAATCTGCATCGCTGGCCTCATCTTCAGAGCAAGAGGAATCAGAATCCACGACAGGAGGTGGAGAGCAAGCAGCCCATCGTTTGGATTTGTGCTTGAAGAGATTCTCCTTTTTCTTTTTTGCCGGGAGAGAAGGGCAGGTGGACTGCAGATGCCCTGTTTGGTGGTAGTGGCGACAGCGGAAGGCTGTATTTTCGTAGTCCAATATCTGGGTCCATACTAAGTCGTTTATCTTGAGAATGATTTGGTCTGGAATTCCCTTGCTTAAGTCCACCTCCACACATATTCTGACATATGTGTAGAGACGTACTCTTTCCCTCCTGCAATCCCCCGTAATGAAGCTGCCCAAAGTGTTGCCTATAGCTTTTTAGACTGCAACATGCCATAAGTGGACAGGTAGGTTTGGAAGTCTGATCCATACAGGTGTCCTGGTGATGACTGCGGTTGCCGGATCAAAATCTGGAAACCAAGGTGTTAAGAAGAGCCCTGCAGTTCCCATGAACCAAGGGCCTTCTTCTAAAGCCTTTTCATAATTCTTACTGTCATCAAAAAGAACAATGAAATACCCTTTTGAACAGAAACTGACCTTACAATGATGTGTCCAGTTTGCATGAATCCAATCATAAAGGTCCTGAGATCGCGGCCACAGTCTGTTGAATCTGCAAATGAAGGCTCTTTCTGCATATTCTTGAAGTTGATTGACAGGATCTGCATGGGAAATTTCGACAGAGGGAACTTCCTCTGTCTTGTTAACCAAAAAAGGCTTGGATTTAAGGGCTTCCGAGGGTTTGGGGATCTCGGAATGTACTGCATCTTTGTAAAAGAAGGGAGGAGTAGAGGACGACTGACCCACTGCACCCCCTCTCAAACGTAGGGTTAACACCAAAGAGTTGTTCCTGTTAATGCTATAAGTAGAGATAGGTAGAAGGTTTTCAAGTTGTTTACCTTGCAAGAGAAGTCTTTGAAGGCTTGAAGGGATCCCAATCCGCCGTTCTAGATCCAACTTGAGATCCAGCACCAAATCAGAAGAACTGACCCATTGCAGGATAGTATTTCCTTTTGGTTGAGAAATCTGGATCTGAAAGGAGTCAAGGAGGGGCCTGGACACAGAGCCTGGGTCTCGCGTGCATCCTAGAGCAGATCTGTCATGGCGGTGATAGGGAGGGGATTTCTCCTGCGAAAAAGGCCGATCACTTACAAACAGATACAGATCCAAGTCCAGAGCCTCCTGTCTTTGAGTATTGACTAAAACTGGACGAGGAATATAATCGCTGGCGTTGTGTACTGCAACCCTTAATGCTTTTGCAAGCATATCTGGAGAGATAGAGAAGCTGATCTGCTGCGAGCTTGCAGCAGAGGAGAGATCTGAAGGGTTTTCCGAATAGATCTTGTTTTCTTTGTGACCCACTGTAAAGACGGCGGCAATGAAGCCGTCAGTTTCCTTTGTAGGGATTGTGGCTGCCCAGCCGGCGGCACCATCGAATCCAAGGAAGCGGCCAACTGTTACGAGAGGGGAGATGGAAACTTTCTTTTGTGAGAAATATTCAATCAAGCAGATCCGATCCAGAGTGCTCTGTCCTTCTGTGAGTTCGAGAAACTCTTGTTGTGACACCTCTGATGAAGGGATGGATACAAGATATGCTTCGACGGTGTATCCGAGCGTATGGCGGTGAAGTTCTTTTGGGGCAGATCTAGCCCATAACCAGATCCATAGAAATTTTTGATGGTTCTCGTGTGCTTTGATGTGGGCAACAAACTGTGTGGCCTGTGAGGGAAAGCCAAACCCACGCACCCTACAAATGGGTACTGAGCCATTGCCGATGGTAGGAATGCGATCTCTCCAAGTTGCGGCGGTCGAGATGGCTACAGAGGACCAAACCCTAGCTTCGTGCATCTTCGGAGCCATATTTTCGCATATATTTAAGTAAAATAATTAAATTTATATATATTTTTAATTAAAAAAATTGATATTAATTTGTTTCAATACAAATATAAAAATTTAAAAAGGTTTGCATCTCTAGAGATTTGATCTCTCTTGGCGCTTCATATATGCAGAGTTAAAATGGATCTAAGCTACTTTGAGTTGTGTAATTTATCGAATGTATGATTAATTTTATCAATAATATGTAAATACAGATAATATAAAATTATTAAATTTTATATATGCTAAATATGTCTGATATTTATGGTCATTTTAATTTTAAAACTTTTACCTCTGTTTTTTGAGATGATAAATATTGTTAATAACTTTAATGATGAAATTTTTTTTTTTAATGCAAAGTAAAAATGTAATAGTGTTGAACGATAGAAAATGAAAATAATAAGAATGTAGTCAATTATAAATAGTCCTCATTGTGATCAATCTCAAATTATTTTCTTTTACTATTCTTATTGTCACCCTTGTTAGTTTTTTCATTTTTTCATATCGATTGTATGAAAAGGGCAATTGAAATAATAAACCATTTAAATATTTAGCTTGAACTATTGTAATAAACATCATATATTGTCTATCTTTCTCTTCAATATTAATAGGTTGATTTACTATAACACAAATATTAATGTACATGGTCAATAATTTTGTTTCTTACAGTGAAATCAATGCACAATCTTAATCCAATCACTTTAAAATTAATGTACCATCAATGTACATCCAATTGCATAAAATTAGAAATCAACATCTACACTGAAATCAATGCACTTAATGCAAACCATCAAATAAGTTTACAAAACAACATCTACACTGAAATCAATACATCCAATGGAAGCAATCAAATAGGATTAGAAATCAACATCTACACTGAAATCAATGCATCTAGTGCAAGTAAGAAAATAATATTAGAAACCAAAATATACACTAATATCAATACATCTAGTGCAAGCAATCAAATAGGATTAGAAATCACCATCTAATTCCCTATCTCCCCCCTCTAACTATATCTCTCTTTTCCTTCATCTCTCCACTCTCTCACAACCTCCCTCTTCCTTCCTCTCTCTCCCTTTCCTTCCCACATATCTCTCTCTCTCTTCACCCTCCAACTATGTTACTATATCCCTACCTCTCTTTTTCTGTCCTCCCTTCTCTCCATATCTCCTTCTTTATCTCTTTATCTCACCCCAATGCATATACACACTCTCTCCATATCACGCTTGTCACTTCATCTCTCTCCATTTTTCACTGTCTATGTATTTATTCTTCCCTCCCTCTCTATATATTAATATAAAACTAATATTTATTAATTCAAAATATTATATATATATAATTTGAAAATAAAATTATAATATAATTATATATCATATTATAAATTAATATACATTACACTTTCGATAATATATAAGAAGTGTTTATAAAAATAATTTAAATTTAAATTACTTTATAGCTTTTTAGTATTATAAATCGTGAAAAATGTTATTGTTTCCTTTATTAAATAATATAGTGGGCTATACAGATATGATAAAAGAGAGAGAGCTGGTGTGCAAATTATCAGGAGTAATTTTTTTCATAACTTTAAATTTGAATTTTTTTTACTTATAATTAAATATCAATATTAATTAAATTATAAATTTAAGTTTTTGTCACGTTCATACTACATAACAAAAAAAAAAATTTACACTAAACCAAGAAATGGTAAATTTAATGCTTCATCCTAATAAAAACATGAAGTAAATTTCTTATGTATTGACAGTACACAAGCTTCACTCGGAATACATGAGCTATTTTATGACTTACCAATCATGAGTTACCAAAAGTAAACAACGTTATCATTTGAAATATCAAATCTCAATTTATTTATATTATATGTCGAACATATCATACACAGGATGTAATAGTACGCATGGTTGGTTTAAATGTCAATACTATAGTTGTATGATACCATCTTTGATCTATACCCCTTGCGCATTATCACCTTGTCGTGATCGCATTAATTTCTGAAGTTACGATCATACCCATAAGGGTCTCCTCCACGTGATTAACCAAGGGTTTTTATGCGAGGTGGAAAGTGATCTGCATGCGGCTTAATTGAGTTTTACACAGAGTTTCTCTCGGGACAAGCATAGCGCCATTTGGCAACTCCAATCAATGTTTCCGTTCGTGGCAGATCCCGTTGCCTCCAGCAACTTGATACTCCCGCCAGACTTGGCGGTGCCATTTCCATTGTTACTCTCCATGGATTTCTCCGGCAGCATTCCGACTCCAGTTCTCTGTAATTCCTTCGGCGCTCAATGTATTCAAGACCTTCAGTTGCATTTGTGTTGTGGTGCCTCGCGAAGTCCGTCCTGGAGGTTTTTAAACATGCTCAGTGTTCCAGTTAACCACCAAGGTTTTTCCCTTTTGTTTTTCTAGCATTCGATTTTATCACCCCTCTACTAACACGTATTTACAATTTCCTTTCCGGTTTAGCTTGTTGACGGTGTACTGGGTTTGCATTCTCCGCAGGGTTTTCACGCTTAGGCTACACTGTCGTCGTTTCAACTAGCTGACAATTGCTTCCCAAATTGTGCCCTCAGTCCTTAGGAAGAGGGTAAGTTATGGTACCTATCTTTTCGTTGCCATTCATGCTCTGTCGAGTACTGTTCTGCTTATTTTGGTTCTAATCAGTATTTCTAAACCCTATTTATTATTTTATTGCTCCAGGAACAGCACTGGTTCTTAATCTCTTTCAGGTAATCACCTCTCAGGAATTTCAAACGCTGTCGGCTTTCTAATGGTATTTTCCTTACCCTTTTGGGCAATTAGAGTTCTTACCCTTTATGTTTTGCTTGCATGTAAGACATGACTCAAACCTCTCATCGGGTTTATCATTTTCTGGAACGGCGACTTCTTGCGAGATGCATCTATTAAGAGGGTTCCCCTTCTTCACAGGTATTTAACCCATTCAGGGTGCTCTCCTCATCCAACTGTCTGTCGAGTTTACCGAATATGCTTGGTTTCAAACACTGGTTGTTATGTGTCTGACATGGATCGACCCGTGGAGTTATTATTTTCTTGACTTGTTTTGTAAATGCCCAAATGCAGACCGATGGCGTCTGGGTTCTGTACATATCTACTATAAGCTTTGTTTTATTTATGACACAGTTATAGTCTTTATCTATTCCCTTATACTGGTGAAATGAGTCGAGGTTATTTCTCGACAAGTTTATGTTGTAGTCATGCGCAATATACAGTTTTCCAATGGTTATATATATAATTTAAAATGCTTTGGTTTATGCAAGCTCTCCGTCTGAGTTGATAATGGGAATCTCTATCACTTTGAATATGTGTTCAAATATTATTTCCATTTTCTGTGTTGTCTTCCTTATACTTAAATGATTGTGTTGCATGCAAATTTCCATTCAAGTTTTTCTGTTTACTATGGAGTTTCCGTTCTATGATTCCCGTACGGGTTTCAGTTAAAGTTCTACAAACCCTAACATGACAGGGTTATCTCTTTCTACTGTTCGCTTATCAGCAGAAACTCAGATTCTTGTTTCTTTCACTGCTCTGTAGAGCCGTGGCCGTTATGGCCGCGCCTCTTAAATCTTGGTGTAATAGGTTTTGTTTTACCAATAAATTCTTCTGCTAACCCTTAAGTCCGGGAAAAAAAAACGGTGGTTATTTTTCCTTTCTACAGGTGTTTCATCATAAAATATATAAACAGTATTTTTGATAGGTTACCTGTATATTTTCTCTGCATCCAATATTTCAATGGTTTATGAATAACAAGTAAATAGATTACTAAGTTCTATTTAAACCTACAGTAGGCCTTTCAAGTTATACTGTTTAAGAAAAGTAGTGATTACATAGTAAATGCATAAGTAATCTCTTTGCATTCTGCTTCAGAGTTAACACAGAACTTTTCATACCTATCTTGACATAATAATAGTAACAGTGAACAGATACATCTATTACTTTTACGGGTTCTCATAAATCATTCTTTTCCTAATTTCTTGTCGATCTCTAAGAAGTTTCTGTGAAACAGTGCCCTACAAGGGTTTACTCAGACAAGTATTTCTTACTACTGCACACACATGCACATATACATCTATTTTAACAGTAATACTCTGAGGCTTACTCAACAGTCTGTCTACTTATCCTTTTAGTACATCTATAGACACTACTGATTTACAAACTTACAGAATATACTTATCTGGTTATAGAATTCTTTCTTTCTAGCTGATGTCCTCCCAACCTTCAAGGGAGGCGATGATGTCCTCCACTTGCCCCCAAGCTCCAGAAATCTGGACGGTGCCACGGGTTATCAATGGAGATACCTCTGCTGTGACCTCTGGACGGCCAATCCAGTCACCAGCAGTAAAGTTCAATCATTCCATGGAATTCAGTAGCAATCTTTTCCACTGGATCCTTCCAGCTCAAGAAAAAAATGCCTTTCCCTCTCTTCCAAGAATTTCAGAACCCTCACCCCTTTCCAAGATTTACTTTTTATCCCCAGGGTGAGTAACTGTATCTCCTAACTACCCAACCACCTCCTATTCTAGAAAACTTTTACCATCAGCTAATAAAAAGATTTTCCTTTTTATTTTCAAATCCTCTTTTAATAATATTTCATAACATAATTAATTCCTTGTTTTTAATTCAAAAATAATATCTCTAGTCTTTTCCAACAATAAAATAGTAATTGTCTTCTAACTAGTACCTACTAGTTAATTTTCTTTTAGCAAGACTATTACATCTCCCCCCCTAAGGGTGACACCGTCCTCGGTGTTTTCAGCTCATATCCGTGAAAAGTTCCGAATAAGCCTCTTGCATGAATTTTTCATCCTCCCAAGTAGCCTCGTCCGGTCCAAAGTGCTTCCATTTCACTTTCACCTGGACAACTACTCTTTTGCGGAGTTCTATTTCTCTTCGATCAAGTATACGTAGCGGCTGGACCAGAAACTCTCCGTCCGGTTCTACCTGAACATTCTGCCAATAAATTATATGTTTCTCATCATGCACGTATCGCTTTAACAACGACACATGAAATACATTATGCACTTTAATATGACTAGGCAGCGCCAGTCTGTAAGCCACTGGCCCCACCCTTTCGAGAATTTGGAAGGGTCCGCAGTAACGAGGGGCTAACTTGGCGCAAGAAGTCCACCTTAAGGTACTTCTTTTAGGCTTAATCCTGACATACACATGGTCACCCACTTCGAATTCGCGATAAGATATTTTCTTAGCTGCAAAGACCTTTTGTCGATCCTGAGCGGATTTCAAATTCTGCCTTATTCTTTTTACTTCTGCTTCTAGCTCAGCCAACATTTCTGGCCCCAACATTAATTTTGTCTCCGGACCACCCCAGTTAATTGGTGTGCGACATTGCCGTCCATATAACGCTTCGAAGGGACTCATTTTCAGAGACTCCTGATATCCATTGTTATATGCAAACTCCACTAGGTGCAGATAATCCTCCCATTTAGTTGGCTGCTGCATCACATACATACGCAGCATATCCTCCAAAACTTGTTTTACCCGTTCTGTCTGCCCATCCGTATGAGGATGATAGGCAGTACTGAAATGTATTTGGGTACCTAAACCTGAAAACAGAGTTTTCCAAAAGGCGGAGGTAAATTTAACATCCCGGTCTGAAATCACAGTCTTGGGTATTCCATGCAACCTGAAAATTTCTCTCATAAATATGTCTACAATCTGCACCATCTTGTATGTGGATTTCACATGTATGAAATGGTAAGATTTACTTAATTTGTCCACCACTACCATTATTGAATCATTCTGTTTCCTTGTCCGAGGTAAACCTGTAATGAAGTCCAAAGAGATCACCTCCCACTTCCATTCAGGAATGGGTATGGGTTGTAGTAATCCCGCTGGGTGCCGATGCTCTACTTTAACCTATTGGCATTCTAAGCACTTTCTTAAATATTCCGCAATGTCTCTACGCATACCTGGCCAGTAATATATCTTTCTAATTTCCGAAAGCATCTTTTGGTAGCCAGGATGGCCAGCATAATTGCTGCGATGGTACTCGTCTAAAATTAACTCCTTGAGACTTGCACGGTTAGGAACAAAAGTTCTTCCGCGAAAAGTTAACATTTGTTCTTCATTGCTTCCATACTCAGATGGCTTACCTTGCTCTTCGTCCGCTTCCATCTGCTGCCATAGAAACTTGTACTCTGGATCCTTTCGTGCTTCTTCTCTCAATTTCTCTGACAGCTGGCTTACCGGTTGGCTGAAGTACATCGCATAAACCCCATGCAATTTCCTGCTCAGGGAATCTGCCACTCAGTTTTCTTTCCCCTTAACATGTTGTATGTCCATGTCAAACTCACTTAAAAAGGCATTCCACCTTGCTTGCCTAGAGTTTAAATCTTCCTGCTTAAAATAGCTAGTCAAACTGCTATGGTCGGTCTTAAGTACGAACCTTTTGCCCAGTAAATAATGACTCCACATCTGGAGCGTATGCACGACGGCTGTGAGTTCTAGATCATAAGCTAAATACTTCTGTTCATGTTCTCTCAATTTCCTGGATTCATAGGCTATTACCTTGCCTTCTTGCGTTAACACTGCCCCAACTACCTCCTTGCTAGCATCCGTACACACCACATAGTCTTTGCTGGGATCAGCAACTTTCAGCACTGGTGCTGTGGTTAAGAGCTGCTTCAGCTTCTCAAAACTGCTCTGGCATTCATCCGTCCACTTGAAAAGTTTTCCTTTCTTTTGTAAGGATGTAATAGGATAGGCAATCTTGGAAAACCCTTTGATGAACCGCCTGTAGTATCCGGCCAGGCCCATAAACGATCTGATATCGGCCACATTCTGTGGTGCTCTCCATTCCATGATAGTATTAATCTTTTCAGGGTCCGCTGCTATCCCTTCAGCTGTCACTACATGACCCAAGTACTGGATCTCTGATTTAAAGAAATCGCACTTGCTGAATTTAGCGTACAACAGATGCTTCCTCAATATTTCCAATACTATTCTCAGATTCTCCTTATGTTCCTCCTCGCTCTTTGAGTAAATCAAAATGTCATCTATGAAAACCAATACAAAGCGATCCAGAAACTGATGAAAAATGCCATTCATCAACCTCATAAAGGTTGCTGGTGCATTTGTCAATCTGAAAGGCAACACCACAAATTCATAATGCCCATACCTGGTGCGGAATGCTGTTTTGCAAACATCCTCATCCTTGATTCAGATCTGATGATATCCAGATCTCAAATCTATTTTGGAGAACACTTTGGCTCCCCGCACCTGATCAAATAAATCATCGATCCTGGGTAGAGGATATTTATTCTTAACTCTCAGCTTGTTGAGTTGTCGGTAGTCCATGCACATACGTAAGGTTCCATCCTTCTTTTTAACAAAGAGGACTGGTGCTCCCCAAGGTGACACACTTGGGCGGATATATCCCTTATCCAAAAAATCCTATAGCTGCATCTTCAATTCTGTTAATTCTGGTATACTCATTCTGTAAGGTGCTCTTGACACAGGGGAGGCTCCGGGTAGCAACTCGATAGTGAAATCAATGTCTCTTTTAGGTGGCAAACCTGGAATGTTTTCTGGAAACACGTCCAGGAATTCCTGCACTATAGGAATGTCTTTTATATCTGCTGCTTTTCCCTTAGATTCAGTATACCCTACTTGAATTGCGTACATCTGACATCCTTTCCGGATACATTTGCTTAACTGAGATGCTGTTATGGGGCGTAATTGCACAGGCTTTTTAATTCCTTTAATTTCCTTACGCGTACCATCTAGTGCTCTATAATAAATGGTCTTTTCCTTACAGTCCACTAAAGTCCAGTGTTTTTCCAGCCAATCCATTCCAAGTAAAACATCATACGAACCTAATGGTAGCACATTTAAGTCTACCTGCAGTTACTGTTCTGCAACTTCCAATATGCAATCATCAATTTTCGCAGTCACTCTGCGCTTTGCCCCGGTGGCTAATTGAACTAACTAGGAGTTTTTAAACCTCTGCTCTTTCAACTTACACATCTCCACTAGTTTAGGACTTACATAGCTTAAACTAGCTCCAGGATCTACTAAAATCGAGACAGGTTTAGAAAGTATAGTACCTTTCAGTTCAATCATTGTGGGTTGAAAGTCAGCCTGTCGATCCTCCAATGCTGCGTTTATACGTGGTATATTCCGCGCCACGTCCCCCACTGTCGATGCTTCCTTCAAGTTTGCCATAGACTCATTCTTTTTCCGTTGTGGACAGTTCTTGTAGTAATGTGCTTCCCCACAGCCCCAACACTGTAGGGGAGGCTTAGAATTCTTCCCTTGCTCTGGTTTGCTTGATGCTTCTGTGGGTTTTTCTTTAGCTGGCCACCTGATTCTTTGATGGTTCCTGTTAAACTGCTTGCTGCCAGCGTTCCTTCCTACCCCCTTAAAGTTGCGTTTACTGCTTTTAAAAGTAGGAGCATTCTTTTGATTTTTCTTAGGCTGCCAACCCTTTCCACCATCCCCTTTGGTCTTAAACTGCTGGTAACACATGCGTGCTTTCTGGACAGCTTCATCCATCATTTGGGTGTTAACAAACTCTATTCTTTCCATCATGGAAGCAGGAAAACTACTCAAAAATCTCTGTACCTTGGCCTTTTCCTCTCGAAAATATGGTACGTACCGTAGTAGTGAAGTAAATTTTGTAACATACTCGTCCATAGTCATTGGACCCAGCCATAGATCATGGAATTCCTTAGCTTTATCATCATAGAATCTTTCTGTTAGATATTTATCCTTGAAGTACTGCTGGAAGGACTCCCAGGTAATGTCTCGCTCATCAATGCTGCGAACATTTTTAACCTCCTCTCACCACAGGGTGGCTTTCTCTCGCAGCTGATATATAGCCAATCGGGCTTTCAGATTGCTACTATACTCATATACCTAAAAATATTTATTGATGTTAATCAACCATGCTTTCGCTGCCTCCTCTGCCTCGCCATCAAACATTGGTGGCTTAATCTTGCGAAACTCTCCCTGCAGCTCCACTTTTTGCCTCTTATGATCCTGCTGATCAGACAGATTTTCTGATTCTGCTTCATTGTTATTACAGTTTTTGCTCTTGTGAGAATAACTCTTTTCAGTCTTTCCAGTGGTGTTATTTCTGGTTTGCTAGTCCTCTGCTTCTGTTGATAGTTCTTTTTCCACACTGGGTTGTCGCATTTCCTGATTTTGTTTATCTGATATACTTTTCAGGATCTTTTTCTGGTCTTGCAACAATTTTTCATTGTCCCTCCGGACTCTCATCATTTCCTCCTGTAACTGCTGTACAGTGTTTAGCAGGAAAACAGTTTGTTGCTGTTGTTCTTCCAGCAATCTGCTCATTTTTTTATGCTGTTCCACAGTTAATTGGACCCACATTTCTGGGTCCATAACTGTTGGACCTTGAGTCTCGTTTGGTTGTGATTGAGACGCTATATCTTCCCTCATATTCTTTCCTCTTCTCAGTGAACTAATACACACACAGCCTTGTTAGTAGACCTTTAGGTGCCAGTGTAGTAACCGGCTCTGATACCACTTGTCACGTTCATACTACATAACAAAAAAAAAAATTTACACTAAACCAAGCAATGGTAAATTTAATGCTTCATCCTAATAAAAACATGAAGTAAATTTCTTATGTATTGACAGTACACAAGCTTCACTCGGAATACATGAGCTATTTTATGACTTACCAATCATGAGTTACCAAAAGTAAACAACGTTATCATTTGAAATATCAAATCTCAATTTATTTATATTATATGTCGAACATATCATACACAGGATGTAATAGTACGCATGGTTGGTTTAAATGTCAATACTATAGTTGTATGAGACCAGCTTTGATCTATACCCCTTGCGCATTATCACCCTGTCGTGATCGCATTAATTTCTGAAGTTACAATCATACCCATAAGGGTCTCCTCCACGTGATTAACCAACGGTCTTTATGCGAGGTGGCAAGTGATCTGCATGCGGCTTAATTTAGTTTTACACAAAGTTTCTCTCGGGATAAGCATAGCGCCATTTGGCAACTCCAATCAATGTTTCCATCCGTGGCAGATCCCGTCGCCTCCAGCAACTTGATACTCCCGCCAGACTTGGCGATGCCATTTCCATTGTTACTCTCCATGGCTTTCTCCGGCAGCATTCCGACTCCAGTTCTCTGTAATTCCTTCGGCGCTCAATGTATTCAAGACCTTCAGTTGCATTCGGGTTGTGGTGCCTCGCAAAGTCCGTCCTGGAGGTTTTTAAACATGCTCAGTGTTCCGGTTAACCACCAAGGTTTTTCCCTTTTGTTTTGCTAGCATTCGATTTTATCACCCCTCTGCTAACATGTATTTACAATTTCCTTTCCGGTTTAGCTTGTTGACGATGTACTGAGTTTGCATTCTCCGCAGGGTTTTCACGCTTAGGCTACACTGTCGCCGTTTCAACCAGCTGACAATTGCTTCCCAAACTGTGCCCTCAGTCCTCAGGAAGAGGGTAAGTTATGGTACCTATCTTTTCGTTTCCATTCATGCTCTGTCGAGTTATGTTCTGCTTATTTTGGTTCTAATCAGTATTTCGAAACCCTATCTCTTATTTTATTTCTCCAGGTACAGCACTGGTTCTTAATCTCTTTCAGGTAATCACCTCTCAGGAATTTCAAACGCTGTCGGCTTTCTAATGGTATTTTCCTTACCCTTTTGGGCGTTTAGAGTTCTTACCCTTTACGTTTTTTTTGTAGGTAAGACATGACTCAAACCTCTCATCGGGTTTATCATTTTCTGGAACGACGACTTCTTGCGAGATGCATCTATTAAGAGGGTGCCCCTTCTTCACAGGTATTTAACCCATTCAGGGTGCTCTCCTCATCCAACTTTCCGTCAAGTTTACGGAATACGCTTAGTTTCGAACACTGGTTGTTATGTGTCTGACATGGCTCGACCCATGGAGTTATTATTTTCTTGACTTGTTTTGTAAATGCCCAAATGCAGACCGATGGCGTCTGGGTTCTGTACATATCTACTATAAGCTTTGTTTTATTTATGACACAGTTATAGTCTTTATCTATTCCCTTATACCGGTGAAATGAGTCGAGGTTATTTCTCGACAAGTTTATGTTGTAGTCATGCGCAATATACAGTTTTCCAATGGTTATATATATACTTTAAAATGCTTTGGTTTATGCAAGCTCTCCGTCTAAGTTGATAATGGGAATCTCTATCACTTTGAATATGTGTTCAAATATTATTTCTATTTTCTGTGTTGTCTTCCTTATACTATAAATGATTGTGTCGCATGCAAATTTCCATTCAAGTTTTTCTGTTTACTATGGAGTTTCCGTTCTATGATTCCCGTACGGGTTTCAATTAAAGTTCTACAAACCCTAACATGACAGGGTTATCTCTTTCTACTGTTCGCTTATCAGCAGAAACTCATATTCTTGTTTCTTTGACTGCTCTGTAGAGCCGTGGCTGTTATGGCCGCGCCTCTTAAATCTTGGTTTAATAGTTTTTGTTTACCAATCAATTCTTCTGCTAACCCTTAAGTCCGAGAAAAAATAACGATGGTTATTTTTCCTTTCTACAGGTGTTTCATCATAAAATATATAAACAATATTTTTGATAGGTTACCTGTATATTTTCTCTGCATCCAATATTTCAATGGTTTACGAATAACAAGTAAATAGATTACTAAGTTCTATTTAAACCTACAGTAGGTCTTTCAAGTTATATTGTTTAAGAAAAGTAGTGAGTACATAGTAAATGCATAAGTAATCTCTTCGCATTCTGCTTCAGAGTTAACACAGAACTTTTCATACCTATCTTGACATAATAATAGTAACAGTGAACAGATACATCTATTACTTTTACGGGTTCTCATAAATCATTCTTTTCCTAATTTCTTGTCGATCTCTAAGAAGTTTCTGTGAAACAGTGCCCTACAATGGTTTACTCAGACACATATTTCTTACTACTGCACACACATGCACGTATACATCTATTTTAACAGTATTACTCTGAGGCTTACTCAACAGTCTGTCTACTTATCTTTTTAGTACATCTATAGACACTACTGATTTACAAACTTACAGAATATACTTATCTGGTTATAGAATTCTTTCTTTCTAGCTGATGTCCTCCCAACCTTCAAGGGAGGCGATGACGTCCTCCACTTGCCCCCAAGCTCCAGAAATCTGGACGGTGCCATGGGTTATCAGTGGAGATACCTCTGTTGTGACCTCTGGACGGCCAATCCAGTCACCAGCAGTAAAGTTCGATCATTCCATGGAATTCAGTAGCAATCTTTTCCACTGGATCCTTCCAGCTCAAGAAAAAAATGCCTTTCCCTCTCTTCCAAGAATTTCAGAACCCTCACCCCTTTCCAAGATTTACTTTTTATCCCCAGGGTGAGTAACTGTATCTCCTAACTACCCAACCACCTCCTATTCTAGAAAACTTTTACCATCAGCTAATAAAAAGATTTTCCTTTTTATTTTCAAATCCTCTTTTAATAATATTTCATAACATAATTAATTCCTTGTTTTTAATTCAAAAATAATATCTCTAGTCTTTTCCAACAGTGAAATAGTAATTGTCTTTTAACTAGTACCTACTAGTTAATTTTCTTTTAGCAAGATTGTTACAGTTTTTAATTTATAATGATAAATATATATATTTGAAATTTAATTTGAATTTACAAGATATATTAGCTTTTTGTAAGAGTATGAAATAAGTATTTATATATTAAAATATTAAAATGAAAAGTGCACATATATGACTTTTAATGGAAAACTTATTAAAATTTGAAACATTATTCAAATATAAAATTGTATGATAAATAGATATATATCAAGATTAAATGTATAAATAAAAATTAAAAATATATTAATATAAAATTAATACTTATTAATTTAAAATGATTAATAAATATATAATTTCAAAGTAAAATGATAATATAATTATATATTATATTAATTAATTTCAAAATAAAATTATGGTTATCCATATTTATTTAATTGTTTATGCTATTTATCTTTGGATTTATATACTTTCGGTTTATGTCATTCTTTTGAGTTTAATATTAATCCCCTAAATTTATAATTCCTTGAGTTTTAATTATTAATTTCTTAAGTTTATAGTTCTATATATATGCATTTTATAAAAAAAAATAAACAAATACACATACTCAGTTACAACATGAAGATCAGAAAACGTTAAAATTTGAAATGGGCAAATCAAACATTAACCTTCGCAATCATCATAAAATTACATGAGAAAGTGAACAATATTCACGCAAAAATTTTTATCAAGAACTTTGAAATGACAAATAATTTGGAACAATAACGTGATAACATCAAAATTCTAGACCAAGAATTCAGATCAAATTTCTAAAGATTGGAATAATCTGTAATGATAAAATAAGCACTATTTGGAATGAGAAACAAAGTGAATAGCATAATTGAAGATTTCAGACCAAATTTATGAACATTTATAATTTTTTCTTTAAAGAAGACCTTTGCGGTGTTTACAAATCTCAACTCCAAGGATTCCGACAAAGGATTACCATGACCTCGTTGGCTGTCAACCTTTGGGACGAGGATGGATAGATCACTATCTCCCCTTTGCTCTTGTGGTTGCTCTCTATATACATTTATTATTAGCCTAAGGATGAGGAGCTTCGCTTTGTTGAACCTCAAGGTAAGGTTTTGGTCGTTGTTGTGTATGTACATTTATTAATTAACCTTGAAGGATCACGACCTTCGCTTGGTTGAACCTCAGGGTAAGGTTTTTCAGCAACAGTCCACATGACGTGCGCATGATGGTGAGAGGAAACATGGAGACACCGGACCCTGTGATACGAAACCGCCACTGACCCTCCTATCCCCACATTTTTCCATACCACATATACTCGTCATGTCCTTCACAAATCTCATCGGGGTACCCTATTCTATCGCTACTTCTAAACATAACGCTTCTTCTAAACATAAGAAGTCATATATTATTAGAGATTTCATTAGCGGCCCTGCCAAGGAATTCTCTGCGTTTTTAGGAATTCTCTGCGTTTTTAGCATTCATTAATGGGTAACTGCATGCCATCTCCTGGATCCGGAAGGGTCGCTTCAGATTTTATAGACCCGCAGGAATTGTCAGTGAAATGTGTCGAGGATGGCAGCGGTACTGTGAGGGTTAAGATAGCAATCTCTAAACGAGAACTGGAAGCCTTTCTTTCGGATCGTCGTATAGGGGAGAAATCACTGTTGCTTCAGCTTCAGCCTAACGGGGCTACAGAAGATTATGGTGCCACAAGAAGACGCAGCAGCCGTGGATGGAGACCATCGTTAGAGGGCATTCCAGAGCTCAATGAATCATATAAGACCATCACCCTCTACCTATGTACTTCTTAACAAGATTGTTGTTAGGTATCGGGACTGAAGCCGAATGGTCGGCAATCATGGTTACACCTTAACCTAATCGATTTTGAGAAGCGGAGAATTTTGGTTGTAAATAATTATCACCATGCTAGATGGTGAGATTGACATATGTATTGATAAGGTTGAATTCAGTTAATTTAAAGGGTATCCTTTTGAAAATGCAGAGAGATCATGTT